>JAGFNQ010001494.1:424135-564982 GCA_024364735.1 Boesenbergia rotunda
CTGCAGCGATGCAAATCACTTACGAGACTGAGTTACCTTTACGTGTAGACACTAAGGACGGTACTCAGGAAACAAATAATTACTTTTCGATTACTTTGGGATACTCCTAAGAGATTGTATCTCTATCACCTTTTGGAGCGGAGTTGGAGTATATCAGGTTACGAGACGACGGTTAGTCGGCTGGGCTGACGCTGTTCTAGCCTTTGAGGTATCATGACTCATAGACAGGTCGTACGTGTTAAATATTCTCGATGATACATTGAGAATTAGGAATGGATATGGTGCGGTGAATTTGGTGTTAGCTGCGTAACACCTAAGAAATTCGACCGTAATCGGTGGAGGTTATCGAGGACGGACCTCGAGGGGTTGACCGATGGTTGCCAAGCAAGGGTGGTTACGATCTGACCCCTAAACCAGTCCATGTGGTGGTTCATTGGCATCGAAGACGACGAGATTACAGTTATCTCCTCGTCTCAGAGCTAGAGGTTCGAGCACGCGGACGTTAGGGTTTCTATTGTTACTGGGCCGTACTGATGACAGTAGTAGCCTAGCTCTCGGACGTTTCCATAGTTCGAGAATTTTCGGACGCATGTCCAAAGGAGTGTTCTAGTGTTTTTATGGTTTGAAAATTTTCTGACCTATTTACGGGGGAGCTTCCTTGATTGTTTCATTTATGAGGCATGTGAGGCTCACCGTTCTTGGTTTTTGTGTTTTGCAGGTAATACCGAAGATACAGAGACCGGAGGCGTTTCCGTTGGTGGACCGATATTATGGAGGATATCGCGGATATTGTGGTTAGGTATTTGGTATGTCAATAGATGAAGGTTGAATCTTAGAGACTCGCTGGGTTATACTAGACGATTCCAATTTATGGTTGGAAATAAGAACCGGTATTAAGGATCTTGTCATGGACTTACTTAGGACTCAGGGAGGGTTTGGAGTGAATTGGGTGATCGTTCCAATTTGCACAGTTCCCTGGGTTTGGTTGGCTATGCCCGATGCTTGGTTGAGACTTCTCCAACATTTCATCATCCCTTACACGCCTGACCAGGAAAGGCGTGAAGTTTGTATGGACTGAAGCCTGCGAGACCAGCTTTCAGGAGTTGAAGCGCCAGTTGGTATCTGTACCAGTTCTAGTATGACATTCTGAAGAGGATGGTTTTACTCTGTATACTGATGCATCCCTCCTGGGACTAGGCGCAACAGTCACGCAGTATGGACGGGTGGTTGCTTGTGTTTCGCGGCAGTTGAAGGAGCAGGAGATGAACTACCCTGTTCACGACCTAGAGTTGAATGCTATCATTTTGCGTTGAAGATCTCAAGGCACTATCTTTATGGGATCGCCTTCGAGATCTCCACCGACCATCGGAGCCTTCAGTATCTATTTACTCAGCGAGAGCTGAATCTCCGACAGAAGAGCTGGATGGAGTTTCTGAAGGATTACGACTATACCATTAGCTACCATCCTGGGAAAGCTAATGTAGTCGCCGACGCCTGAGTCGGAAGTCTAGAGCTGTTTGGCATGCCATCGAGTGATGGTCACAGATTTGATTCAGAGTTTCTTTGAGCTGGGGTTAGAGGAGCAGTCTCGGACAGAGAGAGGACTGCTAGCGACTTTGATGGCCCAGTCAGAGATTCAGACGAGGATCAGAGAGGCCCAGGCCAATGACCAGCATATTCAGTTTCTGGGCAGCCAGACGATTTTGAGAGAGCAGTTGGATTTCACACGTGATGAGGAGGGTGTTCGGTACTTCCGAAGGAGGTTGTGTGTACCAGAGGCGCCCCCTGTCTTAGAGGAGTTGCTGCAGGAGGCTCACCGATCATGTTTTGTTATTCATCCGGGTAGCACTCGAATGTATCATGATTTGAGATGTTCATATTGTTGGAACTGCATGAAGAGAGACATAGCGGAGGTTGTTGCAAAATGTCTCGTTTATCAGCACGTTGAGGCAGAGCATCAGAAACTTGCTGGACTTTCCAGAGGATCCTCATTCCCGAGTGGAAGTGGGAGTATATCGCCATGGATTTCGTCATGGGTTTGCCGAGGACTAGGAGAGATCATGATGCGATTTGGGTAGTCGTGGACCGACTAACCAAATCTGCTCACTTTTTAGCTATCCGGAGGACAGACTCTCTTGATAGATTGACAGAGTTGTATTGCCGGGAGATAGTCAGATTGTACGGAGTTCCTTTGAGTATTATCTCGGATAGGGATCCGCATTTTACATCTCGGTTCTGGCAGAGTTTGTAGAGGGTTATCGGCACAGAGCTCCATCTCAGCATAGCTTTTCATCCCCAGACAGACGGACAGTCAGAGCGTACGATCCAGACCTTGTTGGATTTGCTACGCTCGTGTGTGATGGACTTTGGGGGCAGTTGGGAGGACCATTTGCAGTTGGTGGTGTTTGCCTACAACAACGGCTTTCATTCGGCGATACTGATGGTACCGTTTGAGGCGTTGTACGGTAGGGCGTGCAGGACACCCACCCTCTGAGATGAGGTCGGTGAGACTCAGCTGCTGGGACCCCAGAGAGTTCAGCACGAGGCAGAGTGAGTACAGATTGTCAGACTGAGATTATTGCAGTACAGGATCGCTAGAAGAGCTATGCTGACCGGAGGCGCAGACCCATAGAGTTTGCTGTGAGTGGACATGTCTTTCTTCGAGTTCCACCCACGAAAGGGGTTTTATCTCAGAAGTAAGCTAGCTCCACGGTATATTGGTCCATTCCAGATTCTGGAAATGATTGGGGCTATAGCTTATCGCTTAGCACTTTTATCGTCTTTGACCGGCGTCCACGACGTGTAGCATGTATCCATGCCGAGAGGTCATGTGCCAGATTCCACACTCATATCATTCGTGGTACTTGTTTCACTCCAGACTGACAGTACTTATGAGAAGGTATCTGTATGAATTCTGGGTTCCAGAAGCGTCGGTTGCGGACCAAGGTAATCCAACTGGTTAAAGTCGGATGACAACACTATTCTGATGTCGAGACGACTTGGGAGCTCGAGGATTCTATCCGAGCTCGTTACCTCCACTTGTTTGAGTGAGGTACGGGTGAGTGATTAGTTCAGTATTTTGTACTAGTTGACCGTACCTAGCACATGGGACAATGAAATTTGGAGACCAAATTTTTGTTAGTGGGGGAGAATGTAAAAATATGGAAGTTTTAAGGGCTTATTGCGAATAGGCATAAACGGTTAAGGGCTGTTGTGGGATTTGTAAGATATTGAGGGTCTTTTGTGTAAAAAGCCACCCACTAATAAAAATCTAAACCCATATTGCTACAGCCCAAGCCAAAACCGAGCCGACCCTTTCTCCTTCGCGAGCCCTAGCGCCGCAAAACGCCTCGCCGGTACTTCTCCTTTCCCTCTCTCTCGATGTGTTTCTCCTCTCGAGAGCGCCGATCGAGATCTCCCTCTCCTCCATCCTTTTCTCTTTTTCGGTTCGTGGGCTAGGGTTTGAGGCTGAGGCGGAGGTGGAGACGTGGAGCAGGAAAGACGAGTTTGGGTTTCGACGACTTCGGTGGCTGGCCCTATGGAGCCTTTGGCAGTCAGGTCGGCGACAAGTTCTTGTTCGAGATTCCTCTTTTTCTCTGCCGAGCTCCCTCACGCGGATCGGATCAGAGCATTGGCCGGCTCTGACCAAGTATGAGGAATCGTGGGAACGCTAGCTTCGTTGGTAGTCGAGATTGAGGGTTGGGTTCCTCCGAGCTAGTCTCGTCGGATCTAGGGCAAAGAGAAATCACTCGCTCCAATTCAGGTATGAAATTTTGGATTTGGACTTTGCTGTAATGTTTCCGAAGCTGAATTCATGTTTAGGGTTTCCGGTTATAGATCTGTACTTGCTCTTGAGGGGATTTAGGATTGTTAGTCTGTGAGCTTGGATCTATTCAATTTCTTCTCTGTTCTTGAGGTTTCTGATCTGAGTTTGTTTTGGAAGGTTTCGGTTGGTTGAATCAGTAGTGATGGTTGATTAGAATTAGGGGATTAATTGGAGATTAATTAATCATAATTAATCCTAATTAATGAATTGGCTAAGAAGTTAGGGTTAATTGATTTATTAATTATAATTAACCCTAATTAATCAAATGGGTGTTTAATTAGGATTAATTGATTAGGATTAATCCTAATTAAATTAGAAGTTATATTTGGCTAAATGATTTGGTACTTGATGCAGGATATTGAATGTCGCGGCTATCTACGTCGCGGATATTAGTTTGGACGGGGGGTTCTCGACGCCTGGACTTCTTTATATCGAGGCGGGTATCTCTGACTTATCTTTTAGATTTGTCATAGCTGATATACTTGATATGCTATGTTAGAGGTAGAGTAATGTATTGCCTTGTATACCTGATCTACCTTTGCTGATACTGTTTAGGATATACCTAGCATGTGATACTTACACCATTAGGATCTAGGCTATGGTGCATTACTTATGATCCTTGCATATCATGTTGGTATAGGTGGATTAGATAGTGGATGCTGTTTGACCAGAGTCATGCATCATCGTGCACTGTGCATCACTGTCGATCAGGGGCCCCTTATGGGTGAGTCAGGTCGACAGTCATACTGACCTATCCATATGACCACTCATGGGTTAGTGGTTGACGGAGTATGGGTAGTGTGCTCTGTGCTGCTCCGCTCATGCACTCATGGGTTAGTGAACCGGAGCGTGGTAGCAGGCAGATGTCCCTCCTTGAGTAGTCCATATACCAGGAGATGAGAGAGAGAAGTCTCTCCCCCATTTATATACATGGGGTAGGTGTTAACACTCAGATAGTGATATCCTCCAGAGATGGCCTGGGGCGGTTAGTGATATAGCCAGGATAGGTGATGGCCTGGGGCTTATAGAGATATCGCCAGGATAGGTCTTAGCCTGGGGCTATTAGTGCTATAGCCAGGATAGGTGATGGCCTGGGGCTGATAGAGATATCGCCAGGATAGGTCTTAGCCTGGGGCTATTAGTGATATAGCCAGGATAGGTGATGGCCTGGGGCTGATAGAGATATCGCCAGGATAGGTCTTAGCCTGGGGCTATTAGTGATATAGCCAGGATAGGTGATGGCCTAGGGCTGATAGAGATATTGCCAGGATAGGTCTTAGCCTGGGGCTATTAATGATATCGCCAGGATAGGTCATGGAGTAGGGGTGTTACACCGACAGCATACCGTCTACTCGGTTGCTCAGGATTAGCAGCGGCAGAGTACGGACGGCAGTCACAGCTCTACGCAGGAGGGTGGCCTCCGCTCAGCTTCCTCCCGTACGTAGCTGACGATGTCCGACCGGCGACAGAGGTGACCATGTCATTGCACCATGTGCATACGAATCTTTTGCACTTGCCCGTGTTTGTTATACTTGGATGCTGCATATGATTGACATGTACATACAGGAGACCCTTATGTCAGTTTCGACGACTCAGCTACCTTGGTATGGTGTTTCTATCCCTGTTCCAGTTATGCTTACCACTGCATGTACCTGTGTTATTTCGATAGCCTGTTACTCTATTGCTAGCTAGACTATCTTGTATATCTGATGAGATATTCGCTGAGTATTGTTACTCACCCCGTTAGCTCCCTGTTTTTGTTTCAGGATGATTGTCTGGAGTGCCTGGCAGCCTGTCCCAGTTCGCGTGTTTTCTTCGAGATGATTCCGGGATGTTTCTATTACTTTGTTGGTGGTACATGTTGGTACCCTTTTTCTGTTTCTTTACTTTACTTTTTCGCTGTGGTATTCGTATTTGATTGTGTCCTTTTATATGGCGGTATAGTTGTACTTTTGTGAGCCATGGAGGTCTTGTGCTTGTGGTTGTCGTAAGTCGTACCGGTACGCAGCTTTTATCGTCGGTTCCGTTTTCGTTTTACACAGTCGCTTGTTCCAGCCCTATAGGCTGCGGTACAAGCAGGCTGAGGTAGTCACAGTGGTCTGGTTTTTCAATTGTCCGCCGGGACGAGGGAATAGCTGTCCGGTCGGTATCGGACGAGCGGCTTCCCGGGGCGTGACAAATTTAGCATGTTAAATTTTGAATTTATAATTGCAGAAAAGATATACATGGGAGGAGGGCCAGGAGGAAAATTTTAAAGCAACATGGAATAAAAATTGTGCCAAGCTTTACAAAGACTACCTCTACTATATCAGAAAAAAGGGCGTAAAACCGACGTATGTTCTTGAGGAGATATGGGGTGCATGGACGACCACCTGGTCTGAAGAGAGGTGGAAAGAAAATGCCGATAAGGCTCGAGCTAATAGAAACACCGAGCCAGGTGGCCCGATTACCGGGACTGCTCACCATACGTCTGGTTCTAAATCTATGGTAGAGCATGCTCTTGATTTGGTGAGTTTAATTTAATGTTTGCACGAAATATAATTATCATTTATTATCATACTTGTATAATATTCGCCTAATATATATTTGTATACAGGAACGAGAACTAGCTCGACCACCCACTAGTATGGAAGTCTTTGTGAGGACGCACAAGAAAAAAGATGGCACATTCGTAGATTCTCATTCTGTGGCCATTCATGTAAGAACATTACTTAGTGTTTATTTTAGTTACATTTTAGTACGATTTATCGAATTACTTATTAATCATGTTCTATTTTACAATATAGGCGGAAATGACCGAGAGAGTCGCTCAGGCATCTTAGCCTGCAGTAGAGGGGGAAGAGTCTCAATCTCTATCCACCGAGGCACTTAATGATATATATTATGATGTTGTCGGTGGACGGACAAAGAACTCTACTATCTACGGCCTTGGCTCTCAGGCCAGAGTTGCATTTGATGATCGCTTGAGGGCTCCGAGGGGTCGATCCAGTTACCGTTCATCTTATTCCAACGAGATGCATAGAATATTAGAAGAAAATCGAGATCTGCGCAGTCAAGTTCAATCAATGCGAGGAGAGATGGCGGAATGGATGGCCGCTGAGAATGAGAGGAGAGCCGCTGATGAAGCGGCGAGGGCAGCTGATATGGCAAGGAGAGATGAGGATCTCATGAGTCGTGTGTGATTCCTCCTAGATGGCTTGCCTCGTCCGCCATCACAGGACACCCCAGGACCCTCTCATCCGTCGACTGATTAAGTTTTTTTGAGGTATGTTCAATTATATATTAATTTTTTAATTTATGATTAATCTATCGTTGAATGTGTGCTTTCTACTAATATGTTGATTTGATTTTTATTTCAGCAATCCTCTGTGATTCAGGTATGATTTTTACTTATTAACTTTATTATCAAGATGGTATTTGCCTGCCAAACTTTAACTTTATTATTGCTTTGAGTTCCTTTTGCTATACACCATATGATTAAGTTTAACTTTATTAAGTTCCATTTTATTAAACGGCTAACCATGCATTTTATTAAACCGCTAACTTCTCTATTTTTTTTTATTTTTGGCACAAGTCCCAGGACCCTCTCATCTGCCGGCTGATTATGTTTTTTGAGGTATGTTCAATTAAACAATCTAGTATTTATTTATTTTCATTTTTTTCTAGTCTCAAATCTTTATTCTCTAGTAGCTTTCCTTTCTACTTACCTTTAGCCAGGGAGCACAAAATTGGCCTTTCTTGATATTTATGATTCTTAATATTATAAAATTTATGACCACAATGAAAATGAATTGTCTAGTTATCTATATTATCCATACATGTTTGTTAGAAAAGCAGTACTAAAAAGTTAAAGTATATTCTTGTTAAATGCAAATATGGAATGTCTACCAATTATTTTATTCGTCTCCTTAATGGACAAAAAAGGAAATACGAAGCTATTATAATTCGTTGTGCCAAAAAAATTTCAGGTGAATTTACCATTTTTTTTTATCAATATGGACCCCTTTGGATGGTGTATGATTGATGTGTGTCATAATTGCTTATTTTGCCAGCTATTAGCCTTTGGACCCCTTTGAATTGCCAAATTGTATCAATATGGACCCCTGCTCACGTTGTAGGATTAGTCTTTTAAGCCTAATGCCATTTAACAATGCATATCTTTATGAATTTAAAGGTTAACCATGCGTACAGAAGAAAATTATCAACTTGATCTAATTTTATGCATGGGTAGTAAACATTGGTACACTTGCTTGCCATTTAATGTTCAATGAATTCAGATTAAGCCATTTATACGGAAGCTACAGTTTGTCATTGATGTCCAACATCTCATTAATCTTCTTGTTGCTCCACTAACTCATGCTGATCCAGTTGCGGGAGTGTTCATAGCATGCATCTGGTCTCACTTGGAGATAATGAATCAACAGTGATGTAGGAGCTTTTGGTATTACACGATGGATCTTGAATGGTGTGTGATAGAATGAAAGTAAGGATGAAATGGTAGTTTTGATGCTTGGTTCGGTTCTGTTTGGGTTAACTAACTTGGAATAATTTTGGGTTAATGACATGAATTAAATTATGTTTTTCATAAGATTCACACATACTAATGCATATGTATAAGATGAGAATAAAATTATTTTAGAATCCAATGTTTGTCAATTTGGAGAGTTCCGCCTGATGGGATTTGGAGATGGAATAAACCAGTATCAGATCCTTTGCCTTTTATATAACATTCTTCTCATTGGTTCATATATCATGCAAAAATTCTGGCTTTGATTGTTTATTTCGATCCATGTGAAGAAACAAATACATGAATGTTTAGTGTTTTAAGATCCCTTATGTAGCCTTTGCCAAATTTTTTCTCTACCATTTGAAGTCACCGAGTAACAGTCAATTTGAATTGTCTATTTGCTCCTTTTTTTTTTCTTTTTTTGCTAATCGTTCTATTTTTCTCAGGCTGTAGGTGTGCTCTCTTCTCTTCACTCTTTGAAATATTGAATCCAATGCTCATCCTGAAGAAGTCTGAAGAAATCTTTCAGAAACATTTGGTGACGTCAATGCATATGGAATGAATCTTGTAAGCTATGAGTTTGTAGTTATGATTTTAAAAACTAAACATATGATATTCTGTATAGCAACTTCCATTTTAATATATGTTTGTATGGATTTTGTGTTTGAATGTAAAATAGTTATGTGATGATTGATGTTGTAGTTATGTGATGATTGATGTTGTGAATGTGATGATTGAATGTGATAATGGATATTATATTTGTGAATGTGATGATTGAAATTTGATTTTTGTGAATATTAATGTATATCAAAAATATGTAATCTGTATTTTTTTTATTTTCCGTCGGATTTCCGACGGAATTATGATTCCGTCGGAAATTATCGTAATGTTTCCGACGGAAAATATCTCAATTTCCGTCGGAAATTTCCGACGGAAACATATATTCCGTCGGAAGATTTCCGACGGGAAATGATTTCCGTCGGAAATTTCCAACGGAAATTGAGATATTTTTCGTCGGAAATTTCCGACGGAAACACAATTCCGTCGGTAAAAATATTCCGACAGAATTTTAATTCCGTCGGAAATCTTACCGACGGTATTAATATTCCGTCGGTAATGCCTTACCGACGGATTTTGGGCCGACGGATAAAATTTCGTCGGAATTCCGTCGGTAAGTGCCTTTACCGACGGAATTCCGTCGGTAAATTCCGTCGGTAATGCTGGATTTTTTTGTAGTGTTCAATTGAATACGAATCTTGTCGGGAGGTGGGGGTTGAACTCATTTTGATCCAAAGAAGATAATACTCTCGAAAAAAATGTTGACATAGGATGTGTTATACCAACATCTAATAAGCCATTATATAGGGAAAAAATGTGAATATAAAATTGTTAGGTCATGTCATCCGCACACAAAAAAATATGTACGTTCAGTGTCAGGTCACGTTGCCTGCTCAATTTGCCCCAATGTTGTCATTGTTGTGTCATGTCATCTATGTAATTTTGTCCAAATGTGTTCATTGTTAGGTCATGTCATCTGCACATAAAAATTATGTGTTCAGTGCTAGGTCACATCGCCTGCCCAACTTATCCAGATATTATCATTGTTGTGTCATGTCATTTATGCAATTTTGTCCAAATGTGTTCATTGTTATGTCATGTCATCTGCACAAAAAAAATATATTTAATGTCAGGTCATGTCGCATGCCTAAGAGGCTTCATTGTTGTCATTATTATGTCCTGTTATCTGTACAATTTTGTCAAAATGTGTTCATTGTTAGGTCATGTTATCTGCATATAAAAAAATGTGTTCAGTAGCAGGTCACGTCGCCTGCCCAACTTACCCCGATATTTTCATTGTTGTCTCATGTCATCTATGTAATTTTTGTCCAAATGTATTCATTGTTAGGTCACGTCATATGTAAAAAATTTAAAAAAAGTGTATAAATATCTCATAAGCAACATATAACTCATTCATTCAATTATCTCAAAAAATGGATACCAACAATGAAGGTTCATCAAATTTATCATCTTTAAGCTCTGATGATGATAACTATGCGGAGGTGTTTGGTGCAAGGTAGTTTGGCGCAAGGCAACAACTGATCTCTCAGGTGATTTCTACCAATAATCAAATTATCTTGAATTATCTCGACAAAGAAAACAATCAAAGCATGCATCGAGACTTAATTCCTGGTCACAACGTGAACAATCGTAATCGTGAAGCTGCTGATCATAATTTATTCAATGATTATTTTGCTGAAAATACATTGTATAATGATGCAATATTTCGAAGAATGCTCCGAATTGGACGGAATTTATTTATGCGTATCTATGATGCTGTTAGTAGTCATGATAACTATTTTATACAGAGAAGAGATGGGCTTGGTCCACTTGGAAGACTTGGTTTATCAGGCTTACAAAAAGTAACAACTGCATTTCGAATATTGGCATATGGTCTACCAGCAAATGTTACTGATGAGTACATTAAAATAGGAGAATCGACTGTCGTTGAAAGTGTGAAATGATTTTGTCGTGTTATTGTTGAAGTTTTTGGAGGGCAATACTTACGATCTCCAAATGCTCAGGATGTTGCTAGGCTACTCCACATTGGTGAGCAACATGGTTTTCCAGGTATGTTAGATAGTCTAGATTACATGCATTAGAGGTGGAAAAATTGTCTAACAGCATATGCAGGATAATATTCTGGTTGTAGTGGAAAGCCAACAATTATTCTAGAAGTCATAGTTGATTATGATTTGTGGACCTGACATGCGTATTTTGGATTTTCCGGATCGAACAATGATATTAATGTGCTTGACTCTTCTCATCTTTTTGTTAATCTTGCTGAAGGTATTACTATTCTTGCTCGTTATGTTATTCAAGGAAAAGAGTATAATATGAGTTATTATTTAGCTGATGGTATATATCCAAAATGGTTAACACTTGTTCAACAATTCATGATCCACGAGGTCGAAAATATAAATTATCTGTAATAAAGCAAGAAGCGCGTAGAAAGGATGTTGAGCAAGCATTTGGCATGCTCCAATCACGCTTTGCAATTATTGCAGGACCTTCACATTTTTGGCAGAAAATATTTTATATGATATAATGATATCATGTATTATTATGCATAATATGATAATTGAAGATGAACGTGATTTAAATGCACCAATCGTGGAACACTTTGAGGTGTCAACTCCAGATATTGAGCTAGCAATAGATGATAGTACTCGATTTGAAGATTTTTTAGTTCGATACAGACAAATCAAAGACAAAGAAGCTCATATTACCCTTCGAAATGCATTAATTGATCATTTATGTGAGCAATATAGTAATTCTGAATGTTAAATTTTTATAATCTTGTATGTTCAATTAAATGTTATTGGCTATTTTGAATTAAAATTAGTAATATATTTTATCTTAATTATGTGTGATTTTAAAATATTTTTATATAGATTAGATGGATATAAAATTTTAAAAATTAACTTATTAAATATAAATGAAATATTAATTTTAAATATAATGAGTATCATAAAAAGATTACTAAATTAAAATTTATGTTGATAATTAAATTATGAATAAGACAAAATAGAATATTCTAAGGAATATTCCTTTTTGGTGTGATATGGTGTTAGTAGATTAGAGCTAAAATAGTGTTTGGTGCTGAAATTGCACCATTCTAGTATGGAATTGACACCAAATATAGTGCTTTGGGTTGGAGATGGTCTAAGCAAGCATATAACCATTACACAGTCTACTCACCACGTAACCATCGACTAATCAATAAACTTTTTCACTATCCTAGCTAATTACAAATAGTTAAACATTGACCCTCCCTCATCCACTTCGCTTCCTCCTAAAATTAGTCCCCTTGGCACCAGGGCTACGGTGCAGCGATAGGGCGACTAATCGTTATCTCAAGCATTCGCGGTTTGATCCCCATTTACGGCATATTTTGTAGGAATTTTTTCTTCAAATGGGACGCGAACCTTGAGACGCTAGGCTTCTATACCGCCCACCGCGAGAGCTTCCCGATTTACCCTGGTGACCAGTGGGAAACTTCCGTGGGGTTGAGTCGGTCACCCCAGGTTCGTTTGCTACCTGGTCCAACATTTTTTAAAATTAGTCCTCACGGGATGGATTGATGGTTAATGTGTGGGTGTTACCATCTTGAGGTGGGAGGCAAAACGTGACAAAGTCAGTGTGCCCCCTCTCCTAACACACTAGCCACAACATCCCGGCTAGTAGCCCCCGTGATTTATCTCCTCCATGTTGGCCCTGAGATGGGTTGGCGGGGGCGCTGAGGGCGAGCGAATCACCTTTTTGTTGAGGCAATCAACCCAAGAATGATCGGGAAGATCATGATTTTGATGTGTGTGTCAATATGTTTAAGGTTAGAGTGTTGTGTTGTATTTGATATGTGTGATTGAGTTTGCAGGAGTTGGAGAATCACACATGAAAAACATATCCGAGGGACGAGAGTCGAGGGAGGAGAACTCCAAGGGCAAGCCGGGAAGTGGACTTCAAGGGCACACGTGAAGGGTGGCATGGAGGCAAGCTAAGGGAAGGCTTGTGTGCGCATCCGAGGGACGATAGCCAGAGGAAGAAGACTTCAAGGGGCAAGCCAAGGGAGCATATCTGAAGGCACACGTGAAGGAGAGTGTTCGGAGTGAATGTAAGTGAGTGGAGAGGCTGGGCAGTCGACTGGTCGGAAGACAGTCGACTGCCAAAGCTCACAGAATGTTTTCAGCCTTCTACCAGTCGACTGCCCCAGGGGCAGTCGACTGGTAACCCCGAAAAATTAGCCGTTGGCTAGCATTTAAAGCTAGACCAGTCGACTGCCCTTTCGACTGCCAAAAGGGCAATCGACTGGTGCGGGGCTGGACAGCTTGCTAAGTTGTCTTGTTCTCTTATTTAAAGGGGACTTCTTGGCACGAGTTGAGTACGGTTTTCTACTATACCAAAGTGTTGTTAGTGCCTCAATTGATCTACTCTTCCTCTAGCTTTCATTTTGATCTTGTAAAGAGGAAGAAGACAACCTTGTAAAGGTTTTCTCCACCTTGAAGGATACTTTTCATAGTGGAGGTGGAGTAATCGTGTGGATCTGGATCCTTGGATTAATCATCCTTCGGGGTGGATACCAAGTAAAATTCTCTTGTTAGCATTAAATCTCTTGTTTTTATTATATTTTGTATTGTGCTAACCATCTTATAGAGAAAAATCAAAAAGTATTATTCACCCCCCTCTAGCCGAGCCATCGATCCTAACACTTTTGCCGCCTAAAATTCAATCAATCTCGTCCCCACAGGATCGACTGATGGTTAATGCGTGGGTATTGCCACCATGAGGTCTGAGAGTCAAAATCTGGAAAAGCCAATGTGCCCCCCTCCCCGCGCACTATCCACAACATCCACCTAATATCCCCCTGATTTACCTCCTTTGTGTCGACCCTGAGACGGGTCCGTGTGGGCGCTAGGGGCGAACGAATCGCCTTTTGACAGCATAAAATTCAATCAATCTCTTTTTCTTTGCCTCTACGGGATTGACATAGTTGGTACTTGTATGGATGATTATCTTAATAAATTTTGAGATTAATTTTAACAGATGTAAAATATCTCCTCGAGCATATAAATGATCAGTATATTGGACCAAAATATTTTTATAATTTTTTTTCTATATCTAATCGGAAACTAGTATTATCTCTAATATGATTGGATCTCTCATTGGGTTTGATACCAAAATCTATGTATACTCCAAGCGAAGGAGTATATTTGTACCATTTATTATTGGTGAGAACTAAAGGTATGCCACGAGACTACTAAAGTTACATGATTGGATTATGCAAGGGAACTGCCAATATGATACTTCATCAATCTCAAAATCACAGGGGAGAATGATTGAAAGTGTTATTTTAAATTAGATTTTAAGGAATAACTGATTTACATTTACACGAATACTTCACTATTCAACTTTTTGCCATATTATTATCTTACTATTTAATTAAAAATTTAGACTCTTGACCAACTAACTCTTAATTAATTCGATAAAATTTAAAATTAAATTACATTAATATTAATTTTTTACATCAAACAGAATAACCAATTCTTAATTAATTTGATGAAACTTAAAATTAAATTATATTAATATTATTTTTACATGAAACATAATTTAAAGACTTATTAGTTCTTATCCTTTAAATTTTAAAAATTCAAAAAATAAAATAAAAAATCTTAAAAATATAAATTCAAAAGATAAATCAGTAATTACAAATCTTAAAATGAAAAATTTAAATTTTAATCCAAAATTAAATTTTTAGATAATAATTTATCAATTAAAAAATATAATTTTAAATTTTAATTTAGAATTTATGCATTATATATATATTTTATTTAATTTATGATGTTCATCCTATGAGTGTGTGTGTATATATATATATATATAATTTTTTAAAAATTTCGGATTTAACTTTCATGATTTAGGAATTAAATTATAGTATTAAAATTAAAAAAATTATATTTAATGTTCACAAAATGAACATCAATTAATAGGATATATATATAAAGATTGTGATTTATGATAAGCTTTAAATTCAATTAAGTAGAAAAAGATATTTTAAAAATGATGTTCTTTTTAACGCATCGGCAAAGCAATTATCCACGTGGCTAGTCGTTGCGCCTGGATCAAATCTGGCGCGTCCGTGCGTCTTCATTTTCGTCGACCAGAATGGATGATGCTCGCTTTGCTTCGCACATATTTTGGGTCGAGGCGTCGAGCACAGCGTCGAATCGCCTTCGTAGCGAAGCCAGATTTTGGAGGCTAGTCGGGATCGGGAAGGCCTTGGTCGCCGGAGATCTAAACCCTAGCAGATGGAGGACGGGGGCAGCGAGATCCCTCTCAAAAGCCTGGAAGAGAAGCCCCAAGGCGGCGTCAGCGGCGGTTGGGGCGGCTGGGGCATCTCCTCTTTCTCCATGTTCTCGGATCTCCAGCAGGCTGCCCAAGAGATCTCCAGAAATGTGAGCGCGCCTCTACTGGTTCTTTCTCATTTTTTTCGTCGAGTGCTGTGTGCCTGATTGATTAGGATTGAGTGAATAAAGATCGGGAAGAGGTCTTGGTTTTGCGATTTCACATTTATTGTCTTTGGATCAGGCGGTTGAAGCAGTGAAGAGTGTGACCCAGGGCATCGGAGAGGTCGAGGGTCCAGATTCTGATTCGGAAACAGCTGGAGAGGTAGCGAAACAGCGGGCAGGTGAAAACGCAGGAGCAACAGAAGAAAAAGAAGAAGAGAGCGAAAATGCTAGGCTTCGTCAGTCTGCTCTGGAAAAATTAGAGAAAGCTAGTGAGGATTCTGTGTTCGGTCAGGTGAGTCAATCTCATAGGAGATACAGTGAAATTAAATTACATGCATTTGATTGGATTTCGCGTTGGATGATGTTGTACAAGGCTTGCGAATTTCATATCCTTCTTTCCAATTTATCCAGGGTCTGAAGGTGTTTGACAGTTCAATGGAAACTTTTGCTTCAGGAGCATGGAGTGCTCTAGGTAATGCTTTGAGAGGGGGCTCAAGCCTGGTCAGCAGGTAGTTTGTTTGCACTTATAATCTTCACCGTTCATCTAGATTATTTTAAAAGAGAGTATAATTAGAAGCCAACCAATACATTTTATTGAGGAGCTGAGGAATGCAAATGGATCAATCATTAGCAAACACTGTTGTGTATACGTTTTAGCTGTTGTCTATCACTCTATCCTAAGATTTCATGACATTTGTTACAAGTATTTGATGTGCTACTCTGATTTCATGCTGTAGGACATTACAAATAAGCTGGAAGAAATAAAATCTTGCAAGCCATGATGTTATTTAAGAAGCTTGACTGACTACGATTCTGTTTGTGTTGAAATTTAGATCAACCTATTTCAGTTAAATTGGTACCATCAAAATTAGCCCACTTTGACCCAAATTGTAGCACCAAGATCTGTCACTTGAAGAATCACACTGCTGGCTTCGACCGCTTAATGACGAACATCATGAAATTTGTTAGTGTTTCATATGTGTACATGTGTTAGATTGTTTGTGATTAAACTTCCATTTGCATTTGCATATCATTTCATACATAATTTTTTTTTGGTTTTCAAGTTCACTAGAATTACTTGAAAAGTTTATGATGTGAATTTTAGAAATTGAAGTACATACTTCGCTGGAAGTTTTTTTTTTTGGGATCTTGTAACTCAAGTTTCTACTATTGTAATTACTCAATTTCGACACATTTCGTGCACCTTATTTCCTAAATCCAAGAGCTAATCTGAATTTGGTACGTTGATTTTCAAAATGGTTATGCACTTGACATGGACTACTTTTTTTAGGTTGGAGCATTCAGCTGCAGGTCTTGCTGATTCTTTTCAACAGGGAGATTTCCCTAGCAAAGCAACTTCCCTTGCTCCCTCAATTATAGAGGTTTGTTTTATCATGATTGACTACTGTGCAATGTTAAATTATTTAATTGTATATCCTTGATGATATTTCTTCACGGGTAAACCTCTTTTTCTTGGACTTTGGATTATAGACTGGGAAAACTTTTACTACAAAGGGGATACAGGTGCTTGAGCGTGTTGGAAAAGAAACCATAGAGCTGCTCATGACAGAGACTGGTTTTGATGTTGACAAGGATGCTGACAAGGTGGACAAAGATGATGATGAGGAACAGTTTGAGGAAGTGACATTTGATAGGTGTTTTTACATATATGGAGGCCCTGATTTGCTCGAGGTATATTTATATGGTATTGTTACAAATAGTTTATACTCGCAGTTATTTCTTTCCTTTGTATCTGATTGCAGAAACTTAAAGCTTGACAAACAATAAATTTATACTTGCAGTTTACTTACCAATATATTTGGTTGGTTGCAGGAACTTGAAGCTTTGTCAAGCCATCATGCCATGCTTTTTAACAGGAGAAGAATAAAACTCTCAGCAGAAGAGAAATCCTTTTATGATGATAAACTGCTGCAGATCCAGCAAATTTTCAGTCTGGGAACTGTTGTCGAAGAAAATGAGGCAGATTCAAATAAAGGGAAGTATATCGAAGCATCAGTTAGTGATAGTGATGTTGAGATGAAAAAGTTGTGTGAAGCAAGTATTAGGAGGGCTGCTGAAATTGCATCAGGGTATGGTGATAAAAACAGTAAAAGGGCAAATTTTCTGTTACGTTGCTATTGGACAATAGTATTAAGGATTAAATGCTCTTCATTCTGGTTAATTTATCTTCAAACTTGTTGTCTATTTCAGTTGCATGTACTAATCAATTATGACTTACTAAAAGCTACATAAGGATTTGATTATACTGTATCTACCTTTCTATTTATCCAAAAGAAGGATGATGAAAGGAACAGCACCGGCAAGAAAAACTAGCCGAGTATAGAAAAAGTAACTGCTTTCCCTTTGTCTAGTTAAATTTTAGTGACATCCATGGTATTAAGTTTCTGCTTTGCATCGGTTTTCATACACATTACTGGATAGCATACTGTATACCAGGAAAGAAATGCATAATAAATGCTCAATGCAACAAATGATATTTAAAAAAATAATCACGGTTTTCAAATTCAGTAGTAAGGAATACTAATAGTGAACTTTCAGGTACTTATCTAATTCTGACCGTAAATGCATAACATGTTATCCCTATCCATTTTGCAGTATTGTAACTTGCAATATGAGTCAATATTCTGTCATGCTGAGTTAAAATTTCATTTGGATTCAACTGGCAAAAACCTTGGAAAAACCATAGTCTAAAAGTTGTCAACTATTTACAGTAGTAGAGTTGTTGCATTATTCTGAAATTTTGCTTGGTGCGTTTTTCTTGGATGCATGTTAAGTTCTTCAAAATGACAAAGTAGTTAATATCTTCAGTCAATTACTTTCTGATCGATTGTTATGCTTTTTCTTTGCATGTTTGATGTCAATTAAACTGTGCACAACTAGGCAGATTTTTTAAGAGCATATAACTCGGTAGATCTGTTTGGATTAAGTGATAATTTCTTTTGTATAGGAATTATTTTCTTGTTTCATATAAGGTTTGCTATGTCTTGATGTTTTCTTGTTTTTTCAAGGATCCGCACATCAGTCAAACCTTAGGCTAGGATGTGAATTGCAATGCTGGTGGTGCGCATTAGTGTACGGCCTGTAAGCCCTGATTTGTTTTGGAGCAAGAGATTAATTGATTTCTTGAATTGCTTTCCTGGTTTAAGTTGTCTCCTTTTGGGATTGAAGACTACTGACAGAGATCATTGTGTTGATAGAGTGAAAAAGTAAAAAGGACAACCTATGTGTCCTATGCAATAAAACTAGATATAAGCTGATTTCTTTTAATCCTTGATTTGAAGATGGCATCAGCTAAGGAGAAGATGAATGTTCGAGTTCAATAAAAAAAATGGGAATAGGATGGTTCTCATGCATCGTACTTTTGCTGCTATTCTGTATTCAATTACTTTAGGAGTGTGCTTATATCTAAATTGTTATCTCACTTCATACTTCGAGTATATGGAGCCTGCTTCCTATTTGCATTTCTCTGGTTGTTTTTATTGAGCTGCTGTTCCGTAACAAGAACTGTTGCTATTTGTCTCTGTTCTCATTCCAGTTTTCTAAACATCACTTTTTTATTTTTATAAAATATGTTTGGTTGAGGCTTAAATATCTAAGATTATGGCTTATTCTTCTAGTTTGTGAATCCTATGAAGATAAATTTCCTACTTCCTCTTCTCTGATACTAGGGCAGAATTGCTTGTTCAGGTTTGCATCTGCTCTCGGGGGACTTGCTGCGAATGATATAATACAACGTGCTACTGATAGACTTGAAACTGTCAACTCAGAGTGTATTCATGTATACAGATGTGTTTACTGTTTATTTTGACCCAATACTCATTTTATGTTGTGACAAGTCATTGATTCATTACTTTTCCATGGCAGAGACTATCAGAACTCTGTTGTTCTGCAGTATCTCATATGCTGGTTCTTGGAAAATCACTCATTTCTAATGCAAACAAAGCAAAGACTGAAGAAGTAGATGATGTTGCTCTGAAGATTGAATGGCCTGAAGATTCTGTCTCAAAAGCTAAGATCATAAGGCACAAGGTCCAGTCAATGTCTGGTGATATGGACACAGTTTCTAACAGTTTTATTACAGGTGAGTCTTTATGTATGGATATCGTGGAGTTTGTTTCTGAGTTTGTTTTTGCTGTTGAAATACTTGCATATCTGAAAGGCCTATATATATATATTTTGTTTGTGCGCGCGCGCATGGTGGCTATAAGTGCAGAATTGGATTGGGTTGACTCATGTTTTTGAAAAAAAAAGAAAGAACGTGATATAATATTTTGGATTGTAAAAAAACTGAAAACCCAAACCCAAAACATATATGGGAAAGACAAACAAATAAAAAATTGGGCTGAATGGGTTTGTTTGTTTGATTTTTCAAGTATTCACGATATATGGTTTATATATAGAGTGTATATACCAATCCATACCATTTCCTTCTCGGAAAACACTGGGGTCAATGGATGTTTATTTAGTATACTTGCCATTGGCGTCCATCCTGACCAAAAACTGCTAGTAAATACTGATGTATTAATTTGTTCTAACAAATTTTAGTCGGCTCTAGTTTAACATTCGGATTTTTCTAATAGCATCAGTGTGTATTTATTCCAGGAATCTCAGACATACTCGAAGCATATCTGGCTGCCATACAAAGTGTTTCTTCTGAAAAACCTGGCCTCATGCAATCTTCAATGCAGGAAAAGGCAAAGGCTATCACAAATCACCTTCGAGATGACAAAACCAGCGCGGTTGAAAAGGTTCAGGATGCTCTCCACTACTTGTCGTATGTTGTTCTTTCTACCTCGATGCCGACTGTATGATGAAATCACTTGTTAGGTATTCTAATTCCTTTACTGGTTTTTCGGATGGCTTGCATTTTTATGTGGCAAGGTTGAATTAGTTGAAACATCGCACTTGTGTGGTATTTTACTTTGATTGACATTGTTTTTTTTTTTTTTGTTACGCCAGGTAATCAAATATTGTTATTTTCCCCCCTTTTCATGCCCTGAGCAACCTCACGAAAACTTTGAGATGTTTATAGCTTGAATCATTTGTAGCAGCAGCTTGAGCATCTGTCTTTGGATACTGTTGAGATTTATATCCGGTTAAGTATATGCTATCGGACTTGTTTAATGCCCATTCACTTTGGATGATGAACAAGTATTCGAACTCGAAGTTATTTGACTTGAATGGGTAAGTATAGCTAAGGGTTTATGGGTATTTGCAAGTTAATGTAAATTTAAATTCAATTATTAGACATAATCCTTTGAATATCTATTACTATCTTACATTTGCTAGATTTTTGTCGTTTCAAATTCAAATTTGTTTAAAATTTTGGGTACCCTGCGTACCTCTGAAGTACTTATTTTGGTTCCCCTCTATTTCAAGTATAAAGGGGGAAAATTGGCTTCGCTACGGGGGAGGGGGGGGGGGGGGGGTTTCAAAAAGAGGGATTTAGTTCAGTAAGTTGAAAAAATGTATTTAAAATATTGATTTAATTTTAGTTTTCTTGAAGATTTTAAAATTAATTTTATCATTTTAAGACATTTTCTTTCCTTTCTTTACTTTTTAATAAAATTCAAAAGCCTCTCTTCTCTTCTCTCCTACCCAATAAACTCACTCACATAGATCCCACGGACATAGCAGTGATTAAGGCATGGTGAGCTAAAAAGCGTGTTATAATTGGAGCATCTACTGAGATATGAGATATACATTGACGTTAAATTTAGTTGAAAAATTTAGATTGGGTGGTCGTGGGTAAAGTATTCATAATTCTACAAGTTTGTTTCGTGACAGAATTATTGATTTGACATTGAACGATCCTTCAAGATGACGAAGATGGTAAGGATTCATTGTTGATGATTACAATAGTATAGTATTTTCATGATTTATCTCGGAGATTAAGCAATTTTTATGAAATAGAAATTTTTATAAGATTAGATTAATCATTTCAAGAATTAATTGGATAATAAAAATTAAGTACCAAGAAAAAGCTACTATGTCCACTTAATACGTGTCTTTGCTATACATATCTGGTTAAGAAAATATTCACTATTTTCTTTTTTAATTTTTTTTTGTCTAAGTTCAAAATTTCTTATGATAAATTATTTTTTTAAGATGGTAAAAGATGATTTATTCATTTTAGTACCTTTGCTAAATTCATTTATATTAACAAAAAAAATGAGATAAATTATGAATACTAATTCAATATTATAATATAATGCATGGGAGGGCATGCACATCGATTTTAACTTTTTTTTTATGAAATCTTTAATATCGTGATTTAAAGAATTTTAATATAAATTTGATCATTTTTTGTCAGCTAAATTATAAATTCTAAAATATTAATTTTCAATTTTTTTTCCCAAAGACAGAAATACTGTAAAAATTAGAATTTTCCTTCCAGAATAAAAAACAGAAGGAGGCACCTTCACATAAATAATATTTTCCTGCCTGTGTTTTTTTGTTCTTCTTTCGCTGTTTGTGTTACAGTGGCGGTGAGGGCGAAGTGATCCAACGTGATCCCGTCAGATCGGATCTCGCCGTCGCGGGGGAATGAGAACGGTGAAGAGCACCGCAGCAAGCCGCCACCCCACCTTCATTGCCATCCTCCTTCTCGCCGCTCTCGTCTTCTCCGCTTTCGTCGTCTCAATCCAGTCCTCTTTCTTCACCGGTGAGCCAGAGATGGGAGTAATCGCAACTTAATCCCTAGAATACATTTTATTTGTCTCTCCAATCTTTCCTTTTTTTTACCAGGAACCCCGATATCGGTAGCCAACAGCGAGGAGATCCGAATCCTATCGGATTTCCAATCCACCGTCCAGCAGTGCGTGGTTCGTCGCATTTACTTTTGAGAAACAATTTTGCTTCTTCAGAATGATATCTGTACTTGTTTCCGTTGAACTAATAACATCAGTTGGTTTTGAATGAGATGCCAAATATGATTGTAATGTGAAGCAGGATTAAGAGCGGTTGAACAATTGAACACATTTAAATGGTTAAAGGAGCAACTTTTTTATATAAAAAATCTTATTGGCCCTTCATTTTGTTGGTTAAAAATGGTCTTGGCACGCTCAGAGTTAAAGATGGTTTTAATTGAAGGCTTGAGGGATTGAGAATCGAATGTGTGAAAGACAGAAGGCGAGCAAAAAATATCTAACTTAACCAAAATTAATTAGGATATCTAAATTTTCTTGGTGATATAACTTACTGACTGGCATCATCGAATAGAGTCTTTGGTGAAAATTGAATGTGTTGTGAAATAACAAGTGGCCAATAATGCCTATAAGGTTGGATGCATTTTATTGTTATGGTTCAATTGATCTCATGATTTATTTCAAGCATGTTGTTTGCAAGTTTTGAGACTATCTGTATCTAGGTAATCCGTAACATTTCTTGCAATGATATTTTAATTAATTAGATTCGTTGTAAATCCCAATCCCAAGTTCTTGACACTCTAGGTGCTTGATTTCCATGCAAAAGATCAATCAACCCAGTTAAGGAGGATTTCTCTGGGATTAGCTTTTGCTAGTGTTAGCACTCAATTTGGTAATGAAATAGAATATTCTACTTGTATGACATGATGTTTGTAGAAGGTGTATGTGGGATGTTGCAGGATATCATACTTGTATAGAAATTCCATGATGTTAAGTTTTTTTTAAGGATGATTGCTTACTAAGAGATCTCTTAAGGTTGTGAAGGAAGCTGATTGGTTTTGCTTCTTGTGGAAACAGTCAACTGAACCAAAGCAGAAATCCAAGTCAACACACAGAGTTTGGAATTTTTGTAAAAAAAAAAGTTCTTTTACTTGAAAAAACGTATTACTAAGAATGGATTCTGCTACAATTTATCCTAATTCAGCTATTTATCTATCAAATTCATTAGCCTATGCTCAACACATACTGTCTTAATTTAATTTTTTTTCCTCATAAAAGTACTGAACTGGCAGGATTTGAACATGTTTTCAGGCATACCTATGATATTCTTGTACATCTATTTGCAGAATTAATATTTGTTGCTATGCCACAATAAATTATGAAAGTTTAGAGCACTATAATTGTGTGCTAACCATGCCACTTTGTTTAGGCAAACCGAGGACTCGGGCTTACAGCAGAAATCATTGACCACTGTAAATTAGTCCTCAAATTTCCTCAAGGCACAAACAGTACCTGGGTCAAGAATTTCAACTTGTCTATTTTACTGCTTTACTTTATCTCATTTCCATGAGATCATCTTTTTTTTTTTTTTGAAAATCTGATCATGTATTTTCTACTTTGCAGTATAATGCACAGTTTAAAATTTTTGAGCCACTTGAGTACAAATATGATGTCTGCGAAGCTATCCTTCTCTGGGAACAGGTTAGCTTTCCTTTGTTATAAGTTTTACTTTGAGAGTTTGCACTAAGCGCACAAGTTTTGCCAGTATCGTAACACGACTACAATCTTGACACGGGAATATCTAGATGTTCGACCTGATGGATGGTTAGATTATGCTGCAAAAAGAATTGCACAATTGTAAGTTGTTATATATGCGAGCTTCTTCTTGTGACCTACTTCTTAAATGACTAAATAGGAATTTGTCTATACTTTGATTTAGGGGTGCAGATAAATGCTATAATCGTTCACTTTGTGAGGAACATCTTAACTTAATATTACCTGCAAAGCCTCCTTTTCGTCCTCGCCAGTTCAGGACTTGCGCTGTTGTTGGGAACTCCGGGGACCTCTTAAAGACAGAATTTGGGCAGGAGATTGATGAACATGATGCAGTAATTCGGGATAATGAGGCTCCTGTTAATGAGGTAGATGGTTGATGAGTTTTCTTTGGTCCATATCGAATATTGTGATTGTTTATTCTATGTTTTACATAATTGCTATTTTTTTATTTTATGTTCTACATAATCGCTCAAACTATGAACTGATTGGGTTTTAGCATCATTATGAGATTTTGTTTTCTGATTCAGTATATTCAATTTTTATCCCTGAAGCAGTTTTTAGAAATTCTGTGTTTTTTTTTCCTAAGTTTGCTTAGCTGATTATTTTTATGTTCCCTTTCTGCAGAAATATGCCAAATATGTTGGGCTGAAAAGGGATTTTCGTCTTGTTGTGAGAGGTGCTGCACGTAACATGGCTGCCATTCTCAATGGATCTTGTAAGATTCTAGCCTTGTTTGTGAATAATACTGTAATTCATAGAACTTACGATCATCTGCTTTTCCTTAATCATCGTTCATAAATCATATCCTATGATCATCCACTTGAGAAGTATGAGTATTTCTGTAGTTACTTTGGACATCACTCAGTTTATGGGTTGCTCTTTTAGTTTGAAGGGAATTTTGATAAACAATCTGTTTGGTGGTTCCTTGCAAAAAATGAGCATGTTATTGATGTTTTTTTTTGGCTAGGTCTACAAATGCTCCCCTATAGTGTTGAATATAACCAGACATGAATGCTTATTAATACTATTCTGTTGAGGGTAGCAGCTCTCTTCTGCACTCACATTTATTATTACTAATACAATATCATGCATGATGATTGCAGCTGATGAGGTGCTCATAATCAAGAGTGTAATGCACAGAGACTTCAATGCAATGATAAAGGTTGATACTTCATTGTCATTGCTCCTATTCGTGTGGCACTGTGGTTGACAAGTTTAAATAAGTTATTCATACTCTGTAGACTAAAATGCACATGTTTCATCTCATATTTAGGAACTTCCAAATCCCGTTTATCTTTTCCAAGGTATTGTCCTTAGACGAGGTGCCAAGGGAACTGGAATGAAGTCTGTGGAATTGGCACTCTCCATGTGTGATATTGTTGATATATATGGGTTCACAGTAGATCCTGGCTACACAGAATGGTCAGTATTTGGTTAATTATTTTTTTCTAGTACTCTAATACTCTAATAGTGTTAGAGACAATTTATTTTAAGAAAAAACAAATATGTAACTCACTGATATCATGTAGGTTTCTTGCAATACATATGTCCTCATGGAGTGGGCAAACCTCCTATTATGGAAAACAAATAACAATGTTTTTTCTAGATCACTCCTTATGAGACCTAAGCACTATACATAGATATAAATAAGTGGTAGTTATCAATGAAAGTTACAATCAACTTCCTTATTTTATGCATCAATGGAAGTTACAACCAACTTCCTTATTTTATGCATGCAGTACAAGTGTTATGTTTTCTTGGTTCTTCTAGAATATGTATAAATGATGTTCTTCTTATGTGGCACCATGGGCTGATGATGTGGCACGGAAATCGTATCAATACCCCCTCCTTCGAAAGAAGCCTTGTCCTCAAGGCGGAATGAGGGAAATTGTGTTGTGAGCAATCATAATTCTCCCAATTAGCTTCTTCAAGATGTCTATCGAGCCATTGGATTAAGAGTTCCAAAGAGGGATGCCCGCCTTCATTGATCCAACGATGATTCAGTACATTGGCAGGTGTGAGAAACATTTCCCATTCGGAATTGATAGGAAGCGATAGAGTGGCGAAGTGTAATGTTGTCCATAAGCGCGGCGTAGGAGAGAAACATGGAAAACTGGATGCACTTTGGAAGAATATGGAAGAGCAAGCTCATATGCAACTGGTCCAACTTTTTTAATGATAGTGTACACTGTACTGCCCAAAAAATCGTGGTGACATCTTTTCATACCTGCGCTTGGCTAAGGAACGTTGTCTATAAGGTTGCAAACGTAAGAAAACCAAATCACCAACCTGAAATTGGGGATCACGTCGTTTGGAATTGGTGTGTGACCTCATACGAGACTGAGCTTTGAGAAGATTGTCCTTCAATATGCGTAGCATAACATCCCGTGTTATTAACTGGTCTTCAAGATCAACAATATTAGTTTCACCATGAATGTAAAATTGCAGACGTGGAGGATCTCTGCTGTAAACAATGCGAAAAGGAGAAGTGCCAGATGAACTATGAAATCCAGTATTATATGAATATTCTGCCCAAGATAAAAACTTGGACCAAGAATGAGGCTGCTCACTGGCAAAACATCATAGATAAGTTTCAAGGCAGCGATTCACAACTTCAGTTTGTCCGTCAATTTGCGGATGGTAGGCAAAACTCATACAGAGTTGAGTGTGACTGAGCTTGAACAGTTCCTGCCAAAAAGCACTGAGGAAGATCACATCTCGATCAGACACAATAGACTTAGGAATCCCATGGAAACGAACAATTTCCTTGCTGAATAGGTAAGCAACAGATTTGGCAGTATAGGGGTGGGATAGTGCAACAAAATGGGCATATTTACTCAATCTATCAACTACAACTAGAATAGTATCATAACCCCATGACTTTGGCAGATTAGTAATGAAATCTAAAGAAATATACTCCCAAATTCGGTCAGGTATGGGTAGTGGTTGTAGCAAACCTGCGGGAATTAAAGCTTGATATTTAGACCGTTGGCAAACTAAACAGTTTTGACTCCAGGATTTAACATCATGCTTCATGCGTTGCCAATAAAAACTTTGTGATAGGTGATGCATAGTCTTTAGATAGCCACCACGACCAGCAGTGAGAGTGTCATGAGATTCAATCAATAATTTTTGCCATAGTGAAGACTGCTCAGGGATGACAAGCTTGTTTTTGTAGTAGAGTAAATGATCAATGACAGAAAAATCTGGGTGTGTCTTTGTATCAGAGGAAATATCTGTTATTAGGGTATGTGTATAAGGATCCTGTAATAATGTCTGCTGTAGCTCCAGAAAATCCACAGGGAAAGGAATGACCATTGACAGGAAGTCAGCATGTTGAGGAGGGCGCGATGAAGCATCGACTCCTATATTTTCTGCACCTTTTTTTTTTTGCAAATGATGGAGAAATCAAACGACAACAATTTCAAGAGAAATCGTTGTTGTTCGTTTGTCGTAAGACGTTGGTCGAGCAAAAACTTGAGACTACAATGATTAGAAGTGACAAAGAAATGTCTACCCAACAGGTAATGCTTCCATTTTTTGTAATGCCAATACCAATGCCAATAACTCACGGTTGTAAGTAGATTTGAGTCTGGTTGAAAAAGAAACCTTTGTTGAAATAAGAAATAGGATGTCCATGTTGGGAAAGAATGACCCCTATACCGTTTGATGATGCATCACATTCAACAGTAAACGCTTCATCAAAATCAGGTAGATAAAGAACTGGAGCAGATGTAAGGGCATGTTTCAATGTTTGAAATGCTGTAGTAGCTGCTGAATGCCATTTGAAGTTAGTCTTCTTCGTGAAATCAGTTAAAGGTTTGGCAATCAGACCATAATTCTTGATGAATTGCTGGTAATAACCTGTGAGTCCAAGAAAACTGCGTAGCTCCTTCAGAGGCCAATGATGGATAACCTGTAGTTTATCCAAATCCATCTCTACACCCTTGCATGAGATAGTATGGCCTGGGAAGGATAGTTGTGGTTGATGAAATAGGCATTTGGACTTTTTAGCATAAAAATGATTGTCCCGCAAAAGCTGAAAAACGATGGACAGATGTTGCTGGTGTTGTTCGGTATCAACACTAGCAATACATATGTCCTTATAGGTAACTCACTGATATCATGTAGGTTTCTTGCAATACATATGTCCTTATGGAGTGGACAAACCTCCTATTATGGAAAACAAATAACAATGGTTTTTCTAGATCACTCCTTATTAGACCTAAGCACTTTATATAGATATAAATAGGTGGTAGTTATCAATGGAAGTTACAACCAACTTCCTTATTTTATGTATGCAGTACAAGTGTTATGTTTTCTTGGTTCTTCTAGAATATGTATAAATGATATTCTTTTTATGTGGCACCATGGGCTGATGATGTGGCACGGAAATCATATCAAATAGTTGTTCTATTCTCTATTAGTTCTCATTTTGTCCATAGGGATGGCTATTCTATTCTCATATTTCCCATCGAAACATTCCTATATTTGATTTCAAAAACGAATTTGGATTATATCAAATTTCATGGTTGCTATTCCCTATTTCTTTCTTTATTTTAGGAATAACTATTACTTATCTATTCAATTATTCAAATAATACATATTCTTATTCTATCTAAGCCTCTAGCTGATTGGGGTTGGTAGACTGGACTCATTGGGTTGGTTGGCCAGTGTGGTCGAGCATGCCAGCTGGGCTGGTTTGATGTTGGATCCAAATAGGATAGTCGGGCCGAATAGGTTTAATGAGTTAGATTGAGATGGTAGATGGATTGAATTGAGCAAGTAGACACTGGTCAGGTTGACCGGATCGAGGGAGCACACTGATCTAGTTGATTGGGTCAGGATGTGTGTGTGTGTGGGGGGGGGGGGGGGGGGAGCCTACTCAAACTGGAGAGGACAGACCAATAGGCCATTTGTCTTTGTTGGACTGGCAAACAAATACTTCAGACAAAATATTTCATATAAAGATATTTTATCATTGTGAAATTATTTCTTACCTATTCCTTAAAATTTTTCATACAAATTAAACATATAAATAATTATTTTATGTTGGTTATATTTTATGATGTAAACTAAGAAATAGTTATTTATATTTATCCTTGTTTATTCCATTATTTTTTGGGAAGTGAAGTAAACACAATAAAACTTCAACAAAAATTTGGATGCTCTTCCACACATAATAAGTTAGGTTTACCCAATTCGTTTTACTAGTTCATAATATATTTTTTGCAAGCTCAAATAAGTAGTATATGTATCCTTTGAAAAACGAAATAAGTAATGCAAATTGATATATAAAAATAATTACTCCTCGAATAGAATCATCAAATTTATGCAAACCGATATTTAAAATTTATTTTTGCAATTAAAAACAGAAATAATTATTCTATGGGAATTCAAACATAATAGCTATTCCTATAAAGAAATATCATTATATTATGAATTATAATTTGATGCCAGATTTGGCAGAATTTAACTGCAACCAATCAACCTATCTGGAAAAAATAGGCAAAGAGAGTGCTAATGTTGAACTTCTGTTTCATATTTTCTTGTGGTAGGACACGTTACTTCTCAACCCCTAGGAAGGGGCACAACCCACTACAAGGAAGGGCGTATTATCAACTTCTAGAATGCCTTGGGGTAAGACCTCTATTTAATTGCATATTGCTTGCACCTAACAAAGTGTCTGGGTTTTCTAACTTATGAAATATTTGTCCTTGTAGGTCATCAGGATCCATTCCCCCATGAGAGCTAAGAGGAAGCAGGATTGGTCTGATGTGCCAAGCAAAGAACTCATACGAACCGCTAATGCTGCTGCATTGCGCTTGAAACAGAAAGAAACTGGCCAAGAAGCGGATTTGGGACCTTTTGCTAACTGCAAGGTTTGGGGTTCTGCAAAATCAGATGGTCCAGTGTCAGGGTCGCCGGACATGGGTGACATGCGCAAAAACTCAAATTACAATAAATGGGAGCTCCTGCCACTTGAGAGCTTGCGAAAGCAAGCTCAAGAACATAATGCACAGATGGGCGGTGTTTCTCTTTACAAGATGGATGGAAACAAACTGGATGATCTTGTCTGCGTAAGGCACAACGTGCAAGCTGAAGCTTAATGATTAAAAATGGTTCACTATTCTACTAGCTGTTAGTTGTCAGAAATCATTATGGGGGAACCGAGAGCAGTGGAAGGGCACTATGGCTATCTGGAAATTTGTTGGAGAAAGATGGTAGTGTTATGGCCCAAACAAAGCAAGGTAATCTTGTGAGAAGTCATGATTTCGCTGGGGAAACGTTGTTTTTAGTAGAGTAGGTTTGATTACACAGATTGTGCTTCGATAAGCTCAAGGAGTCAATTACTTTTATAATGAAATTTTCACACCACCTGTTTATTCTTGGTCAAGGTATTCATCACTCTCGTGTCTTTAGTTTCCTTCTTTTTGCAAAGCAATGTGACAGGACTATGTAGACCCGTATTTTTTATTTTGAAACAAAGATGTCTTTTGACTTGAATTGATTTGAGTTATGAAGAAAGTTTTAGTACGAACCAATCTATTGGAAATGATCTGTCGACAATGCTGTTCAACCGAGAGTATTTTGTATGATCTTATTTTCAGAAGAGGAGCAATGTATGCATTATTCTAGAATAATCTTAAACGGGTCTCCATGCGATGGGATGGATTGATAATTAAGTAGGGATGCTGTCATCTTGAAGTTTGAGAGTTAAAATTTAATAAAATTATTGCATTCGTTAACGTTAATCATAATATCCAAGTTAATAGTCTTCGTATCTATTTTTTCTATATTGGTTATGGGATGGATTGATGGGAGTTCGAAGACGAGAACAACCTGGAACTGGAACTATCGACGTTCTTATTGTCTCAAATGTTGTTTCTGCTACATCTGTTACATCTTTAGAACAAGTGCTTTGATAATTATTTAGATTATCGATCTTATGTTTATACAGTTTGGTTGACTATTTAAAAATTAATTGTTTTAAAATATTCTCAGTTTATTTACGCGTGATGAAATCACTGCTTACCCAAGAAAATAAATAATGTTAAAATTAAAGGGCATTTTTTGTTATTTTATAACGTATGGAGTAAATTATGATATTCTAAACTGTAAGGGGTAAGATAGAAACTTCGGTAAGCTACGATGAAATAATATTCTTATTTACTTGCAAACGAAGCCGTTAAATCGTTCACGCGGTCTCATCTAGGGGCTTCTCCGTCGACACGACGCCATGGCGAATCCCCTCAACCGCGCTGCAGGCCCTCTGCGATCGAGGTACTTGTTGGCTTCTTTCTCTCCTTCTGCATCGATTCATTTGTGTGATTTACTTTTTTTTCTTTCGAGAATTTTGTTACTTTCTAGGTTTCTTGTGTTCTTTCCTGGATTTCTCATGAAAATTTCGCTTTTTGGTGTTGGGATCTCAGGGAAGGGCTGATTGCTCGTCCATCCTCTTCTTCTGACGAGATTCAATTGCGGATCGACCCGATGCATGGGGATCTGGATGAGGAGATCGGTGGGCTTTACCGGAAGGTCCGGCAGTTGAAAGGGGTGCGTTTTTTTCCCTATATTTCTTCTGTCTTTACTTCATTTTATTTGGTTATTCTGTAATGTTTCGTATCAGAGTACAATAGTTATATAAGAGAGAGAAGTATCGAGGAGAAAAGGATCAAGATGAGGTTTTAGTGTGAACACAAGTCTGATACTCCATTTTATTTTAGTTAGCAAATTAACATAATCTTCTTATGAATTAAAATTTTATTTATAAGAGAATAAAAAAAACAATATAGTGCCATTATCAATGCCCTTGTGCACTTTTTCTTCAAATTGTTGGTATAGTTTTGTGAAAATGCAAGTTGTATGCTGCCCAGTTTCTATTATTACTACTCTGTTGAACTGCTTCATGTATAATAGACTCATTGAAGTACTATTTGTTGAGGAGCTTTGCATGTTTAGATATAGAGGAAGCTCCAAGTGCTTTTCTCAGGCAAGATGATGGAATTCTTAATTTCTAGGAGGACATTATCTTTATTGTGTGTAACCGTGGATTCCTGACTTTGTATTCTTGTAGTGAAATTTCAATAATGGAAGCAAAAGAATACCCTTTCTTTATGGTTGGCCTAGTTCTTGACATCTCGTTCATGATTGATGTTGCAAAATCTAGTAAAGATTTGTGGTGGTTGTAGTTTAAACTTCAAAGTTGTCCCTAACATGCTAATGTGCCGATTGGTTCAGATATTTGTTAGTACCTTAAGTAATTTGAGTTGTTAAAGAAATAATCAGATATGCATAATATGTTGCATTGTAAGTCCTTCCAATGATCAACAATTCTTTCTTTTTTTCCACTGAATAAAAAAACATAGTTGCACAATTGGCATTCAATGTGAACTTCTTTCTTTGTTCTGCAACATGGATGCATTGTCCTTTGGTACGTTAGCTGAAGCATGATGGTGGGTAGCATCTTAGGAATTCCAAGGATAACGTTGACAACTAGTAGTTAGTCTCAATCCTTTGGGATCGTGAAGTTTATCTTGCCATTGAACTAGTTTCTATATGTACATCTATTTCACTAGTAATTAACAACCCAGCCTTGCAAGCTACTCATTTATGAGGTTGTTCATGCTATGAGTTCCAATACAAAAATTAAACAGTTACAGTTGTCTTCCAAATTATTAGCACTTATAGAACTGCTACTTAGGATGAGTTATTCAGGATTGTGCTTGGCCTTTACATACATTAACATATAGTGACTAAATTGTTGTCAATATCATAAACAAGATAACTGCTGTTCTTGGGCTTAATGTACATGATCATGTAATCACTTGATGGAAGTTTGTTTCCTCTAGCAAACACTACATACAATCTGAAAATGGAGATACTCAAAGGTGATCACCATTTAGAAACTTTGTTATTTTTTGCTCAGTTCTTGTATTAATTCAGTTATCTTTTTCCCTTGTTGCGATACTAATTATTCTCTTTGTAATGGGTTACAGGTAGCTCAAGAGATAGAGTCCGAAGCAAAGTTTCAGAATGATTTCATAACTCAATTGGTAATATCCATTGCCATCTTTGACTTTACATTCTTATACGCTTCATGAATATGCCATGTTAATGTAGAAACTTCATCTTGACTGTTGCTCAAAAGCTGTCTTTGTGCTGCAATTTTACAAAATCCATCCTTTTTTTGCCTGCCCTTTCACTTTTATTAAGCATCAAAGAAATTAAGAAATCTGATAGGTGTATTGCAAAAGGCTCTCTGGTGATGCCTCGGCATTGAAATCAGGCCTGAATCAAGGCTTCTATTTCATGTGACTAGAGGCAAATTCAACTAAATTTCGAAGGATTCTTATCGCTAAATTTGGAAGGATTCTATGTGACTTAAAATGTTTCATAAAGTGGATCCTATCAGCTAGTCCACATGAATAAAGAATATCCTATCCCTCCAATAAGCTAATACTGCTTGGAAAGTACCATAAAAAAGCATGTCATATTTGGACCTAACATTTCATCAGAATATAAAAGTTATATCTCATTTCTTTGATCAAATCTCACAATTAAAATTGGTCTCATAGTAGGAAAATACCATCAAGATATATAGCCGAAATTAGGGACACTGCCACCTGTAAAAATGTCAGGATGTTACCCGCAACATCCTTTAGCACACTCACAATAAAAACAAATATCTTCAAGAATTCAAACAGATTTAGCAACAGATAATAAGTGAAGAGGTTCAAGTGAATTGACCCGCTTGCATGGTTGTTTTGCTTGTGGTTTGCTGAGTCACTCCTTATGCTGGTTTCTCATGCAATGTTTTGAAAATGAATCGATCCTAGGTGTACATGTCGGGTGCATGATATTACTTTTGTACATGATTTTGTAATTAGGCTGACATATTGAGCATTATTATTATTACTATATACCGTTGACCAGTGATTGTTGAACAGCAAATGACGTTAACTAAAGCCCAGGCTGGGGTAAAGAACAACATGAGAAGGATGAACAAGAGCATCATCCAGAACGGTTCAAACCATGTCTTCCATGTAATTCTGTTTGCATTGTTCTGCTTCTTCATTGTCTACTTTTGGTCAAAGATCTCCCGGAGATAAAGAGATTAGAATGCAAGAGTGTGCAAATAGATGAATCTTCTGGTTCATTATCTGTACTGGATGTTCTGGATAGAAAGCATATTTGAATATAGCAACTAAGGTAGCTCGTGTTTTGAGGATATTTGCCAATGTGCTTTGTCGTCGTAAGATTTTGGTTTATTATCTTTTCCCGTAATGCTCGAGCTCATGAGGTGTTGGAAAATCGTCTTGCGATATTTCCTCATTTATCATTTGCAAAACCATCTCATCTGCAATTGGCAACCAAAACACTATCAAACAGGAAGATGCAGCTCTGAGGAGCTTAAAATCTCACAGAGAAATCCTCCGTGGAATTTGCCATGGAGGATGTATTCCTGGCATTCAAATCCGAGTGTTTGTTAATTTGCTTTGAAACTAAACTTTTAGCTATAATATTTTTTTTTAAAAAAAATCTTGCTTAGAAAATATTTTTTAATTGATTTTACTTGAGATATTAATTTCTTAGTTGTTTTGTTACTTATTAGTATTGAAATAGTATATTAATCATTCTAAAATTTAACATTACACACAACATTTAAAATTTAAAAGTAAATACTATTAAGTTGAATTGAATTCAATATTATTTAGATAAAATTACATATCTAAAATATCTTTATTATTTTAAATTATACCTGCATGTCTTCAAATTTACATATATCCCAAAGGAGAAAAACATTCAGCAAGAGACTAATGAATTTTTTACCAAGTAGAAAGAGAACAATGATAATGAATCCAGTGTTTCATTGATCTATTGTAACATAACAGTAGAAAAGGGTGTCCATGTTACAGAGAAAGAAATGGATGAAATCATCCACGATATCATCTCGATTTATTTAGACCGTCATTTTTTATATCTCTTTCTCATCAAATGAGACAAGGGAGATGTGCAAGATGAGAAACAATTCCTGTCAACTTGGTACACCTTTTCCTTAACCTGAGTGTGTGTAGCCCAAAGCCTCAGTCGTTCAACTCGGACGTAAGGATTGTGAGACAGCATCATAGGCTTTTGGAGAAAGATGAAATCCCTCATCGCAAGCCCTCAAGTACATCTCATTTGCTAGTCTTGGTTTGCCATTTCTCGCAAGGGCTTCCACCAGTATTTCATAAGTTGTTTCGTTTGGTCTGAGTTTGTAATCTTTCATGCGTCGAAACCACTCCAAAGTAGCATTTTCCATACCATTCTTTGCACATGCAGAAATCATCGCATTAAAAGTGATCACACTCGGTTCGATACCCACTGATCTCATTTCACGAAGAGCAAATTCAACCATCTCAGGACTACCTTTTCCAATGTAAACTGATACCAATATTGTGTATGCATACAAATTTGGCTTCACATTCACTTTACACATGTGCTCCCACACGCTGAGAGCTTCATCGTAAAGCTTCCCTTTTTCAAGCGCACTCAGCAGAGCTCCATAAGATACGACTGTCGGTTTCTCACCCTCCTCCACCATTCTAGCAAATATCTGTACAGCAACTGATGTTTCTGATGCTTTAGAGCATGCTACAAGGACTGCATTCCATTCTCTGCTTCCCGGTCTTAAGCCTTTCTCTTGCATCTTATTGATGAGCCTAACACCCCACTTCCACATCCCCTTTTTTCTAGCAGCAGTTAGCAGAAAGTTGAAATGCGATAGGATCAGTTCATACGATAGATTGTTTGGGTTAGGTCCAATCTCCAGCAAGTCCTCGAAGACCCCAAGAGCTGCCCACCATTTTTTAGCCTTGCCCATCAGCCATATCACATGATTGCATACAGATAAGCTCATGTCATTGCTCATGTCCCTTACTCTACTATAGAACTCCCTAGCCACAGTGTAATGGCTCTCTCGTGTGCATGCCCACAAAAGGCGTTCAAAATCTACTCGGTTAGGCTTCAATAGTGCCTCATCCATCACAGCTAGGAGCTTAAAAATATTTGGAGATGGATTCTCATCATTTACCAGCCACTTGCGCATCACAAGATTACACACACTGATTGTGAATTTTTCAAGTTTAACAAACTCATTCTTCCATTCATCACTGTTAGTTTTTCCAATTTCACCTCTCTGATACTTGTCTCTAAACTGGGCAAAGCAAGCAACTGCACCAAATGCATCGCCCGTCTTCTTGTATGACAGTAAGATGGTTGAATAAGTGACAGGTGATGGAGATAGGCCATTTCTGTCGATATCACCTAGCACATTTAGAGCATCTTGATGCCTGCCTTGTTCAAGGTAAATGGACATCAGAGTATTATAAGTCACAACATTAGGAGTGATGCCTTGTGATTTCATATCCTCTATGACTTGGTTGACTTTATCAAAATCCTGAGTCAGCTTCACTGCGCTTAAGAGGCTGTTATAGATGAACAAGTTTGGAGAGACAGAACTACCAGTCTCCTTATTTTTCCACTTCAACCACTCAACAATAGCAAATGCTGAATCCAGACTCTTCTTAGCCCCTAAACCCCTGATCATAGATGAGTAGACAGGCAGAGGCAAGGTATCCAAGTTCTTGAATTCTTTCTTGACATCGTCTGCGGTTTTAGCATGCATTAAGCTCAATGAAATTGCACGCACATCAACCCTCCTATTTCTCTTACCATTTTCTTCGAAACTCAGTATTTCTTCTCCTTCTTTTTCACAATCAACATCAAATGCCTTGTCCTTTTGCGCACCACTTGAAGCATCAGGATCGGCTTTGCGTATGCCAACATTTTTTGCCCTTGTTAGATCAACATCAAATGCTAGCTGTTCTTGATCTAATGCCCCAGCCAAATAGAAAGATTTTCTGGAAGGAATCGGCTTGTTGAGCTCAGAAGAAGAGGAAGATTTAGCATCGGTAACAGGCAACCTGCTCGCCCACAAAAGATTCTGTTTTCTAAATCCTCCAATACCACAAGAAATATAACATCGGCTAGAACAGTGATGATTACTACAAAGTGGATACCCAAATCTCTCGACAATCTTCACTCTCCTTAGTGAACCGCAATCCAAGAAAGTTCCCCACTCCATAAAAGTCCTTGTTTTGACAAGCTGAAATATGATGCAATTGTCCCCAACAATAGCAGCGAAGAGAGTACCTCCTACAAGAACTCAATCGGTGAGCGCCGGCGGCGAGGCAGCCTCCGGACGGAAGATCAGCAATACCAACATCTCCAAGGGAGAGAGGAGATCGCGATTGGTGAGCAAGCGAGCATTATTATTCAGTGGAAAACGGATAAGAAACGAAGGGAAGAAAGACGATCGATTATCCGTGGAGGCTCAGCCCAGGCACTAGCTCGTAATTGTACCATTGCCGGCCCAGCCCAAACTCAAATAGCCCATTTATATTAGGCTGAACCGACGTCGGTTCAGCCCAACTCTGTAACGAGTAGTCGACGCAGTCGATCCATGCTGAACCGGAACGGTTCAGGTTGAACCATCATTAGTTAAGATTTTGCGGGTTTAGTAGAAACTCTTAGCTGCATTTTGAGGTGTCATATTCGGATGTAATTATCAGGTAATAAATTAACAATGTAATTATTAAAAAGATATAATCTAATATTGTTTGGGATTAATTTTTGTAATGGACAAATTTATTGGCTAACGATTAATATATAATTAATATGAAATTACTATATTTCCCTAATGTATAAGCTAATATGGTAATGTGAATTTAGAATGACCATTTAAACACATTTAAATTTTAATAAAGAAAGGTAACAATATTAAATAATTTATGTAATAAATTTAAATAAAAAGTAGAACTATTTGATTGTAATCCTACTAAAAAAAGGAAAAAATTTTAAAATAATTATTAACATCATCGTCTTCGCCGTCTTCATCTTCGACGAACATCCTCATGGCTACTAAAATCAGAACGATTAATTTTTCATATCAATCTATTAATCTGGTGAACATTTGTTTCTGAATCAATCTCATATCTATAATCTGTTGGTAATCTTCGATTAATGAAAGAGGATTCACGATTTTTCTTGATTTCTTATACAAAGATGAATCGAAATTTCTTGTAAAATATGTGAAGCGGAGTCATCATTCGATCTGTTCGGCATCCACTGACCGGGGATCGGTGCACCGACGCGAATCGGTAATCGTGGTCGTTTGTTATTGGTCCCAATTCTTCGGATGGTTTACCCCTTTCCCGCAGTCAATCAAAGAAACACCCGTAAGACTGTTGTTCTTTTCTTATATTATTCTTGATTTCTAGACGCCGTTCTTATGCGGAAGCATTGTAAGCAGTTCCTACTCATGAAGGGTTGTTGATTAGTATTTGTTTTAATATTTGATTGCTCAGATATGCAAAAGATAAGCAATTAAGCATCATTTTTAAAAAGTCAGAAAACAAAAAAAAATTACAGGAAATCCTTAGTGAGGTATCAACTTGGATCTATTTTGTGCCAAAAAAACAAGTTCAGAATGGCACAATTAATGTTAGGAAAATTTGTTTAAAAAATTCAATTTTTTCACAAAATAAATATGACATGATGAAATTTATGATATCAAATTGTAAGCTCCACATCTACATCTTTTTACTCTTTTTTTACTAGTCAAAGTCAAACCTTAAAACAATATATGAAATAAAAGAAATTAAAATCTAAAAGATTTTAAAAAATCTGTAATTAACAAACTTTAAGGATAATCAACTTATTTTTCATTAGAATCGTCAATCATTTGTTCCATTAATTTTTATCCAATATCCTCATTTATAATTAAATTCATAATATTTTCAGTTAAATCATTCAACACCACCTCTCAGTAGTTTCTAAACTAAAATATTAGTGAAACAAATAACTCTACAAACCATTTACCTTTCTCTCCAACTATCCAATCTCTGCAACAAACCAATGCCTCAACAATATCTCATTACACTGCGATATTGGTCAAGTATTCTACCACTAGTACTAAAAGTCGATTCAGAATAATTGTAAAAATTGGAACACTCAAGATATCTTTGGCCATTTTGTGCAAGGTCGAGATATCTAAATTGGTAAGCTTTCCTGAACTCGAGAACATCCAATTTTGCTATTCCGTCAATTGTTGATTTTTCCAAACCAAGCTCTAATAGACTCTTTTGAGCTCTACTAATGAATTTTAAATTTTAAATGATGTCAAATTTATATATCATAAATGAAATGTATCAGTAGTAAAAAGTAAAAGATAGTAAGAAAAAATAAACATTATCAGCATTACATTCAAAACATCCATGCATCACTGTTTAAATTTGGAGCAAGAAGCATTATCAACAATGTCACTATGAGAACTCAAAGATGTGTTACTAGTACTTAGCTTTGAATCAATACCCATATGCATATATTCCTTAAACAAAGAAACCAATTTGGATCTTTCAAGACTTAATTCATTGCTACCATATCCATATAACTTGTTGTAGCAAAACTCAACAAACTGTATTTTGAATCTCTGATCAACTATCACAGCAATGACAAATAAAATGTTATAATCTTTCCAATACTTATCAAATTGCTGAAATATCCGATTGGCTATTGATCTCATGAAATCATCAGATCTTTCCAAGACTTGACTTATTGTCAACTAAACCATATTGACATGAGGAAATTAAAAGTTGACAGTAGGATATTTCACTCTAGAAAATAAAATTATTGTTTCATAGAAAAACTCAAAAAATTTATATATTTTTTTCAACTTATCCCCGCTCATGGACAATATATGAAATTAATATCAACCAATGTTAAATGATTAAAAGCACATCAATAATATATGACATTAGAAAACATCAAATACTTAGAATTCTAATCTAGTAGGAATATCTTGTCTTAGTGATTTCTTAAAATCAAGTGAAGTTTGGGTAATAGATTTTATAAACTTTTATTTTCTCATTTGACTCTTTCACATACTTTACATATTCACGGATCTTATCAACAGAACTATCAATTCTTTTCAAATCTTTTTGGACAATTAAATTGAGAATATGTCAACAACAATGAATATGTAAAAACTCGCCACCACTCACTAATGAACAATTTAAACCAAGTGGCAATAATAGAAGTCCACAAATCAAAGTGAACCAAATTTTTCCATGGCACGAATACATTTCTTGAGCTAGTTTATTGCATAGAATTTTATGCATCTTCAGGATACCAATATTTGTTGTGTTTCTAGTGAAATGATATGTGCTAAGTATCCTTAGCAGATACTTTTTCTAGCATGAGCTTATTGTCTTGTCCTAAAATACACATTAAACGATTAGATTAGACTTCTAATTTTTTTTGAGTCATGGAGCTACAATCATCATCATTCTGGAATCTGGATCTTGTACCATGAATAAATTTAGTCATAATATTCAAGTTGGACCTCCAAAAATTTTTAGGGGGTTTTTGAATATGAGTCCGTTTCGACGGTGGGACCGATCACTATAAAAAATTTATCCGGATAATTTTTTTGTTAAAGTGACTTATCCCAAGTGATAAGCATGAAGACATGTGTTGTGTGAGGTTTCGGATTCGAGTCCTCTTAGCAATAAATGATTCCCCTCTTTAAGGGGCTTATTGACTGAGTTGTTGTTTTAACATTAGGACCTCTTATCAATTAGTGGAATCGTGCCTCTAAAAATCCCTTAGGAAATTTTTGAATATGGGGCCGTTTGTGCATGGGTGTTGCGAACATGCGATCTGAGGATCAAAACTTGACAAAGTCAGTGTGCCCACCCTTCCCACACACTAGCCACATTATCCGGGCCAGTAACCTCCTTGATTTACCTCTTCCGTATTGACCCTGGAATGGATCGACGAGGAATGCTGGAGATATGTGAATCGTCTTTTGCCAATGGGTTGGGTTGATTATAGTTGGGACACAACATTCATGGTTAAATCAATTAGACTCACTTGCAACAACAAATCACCAGGTCCACTTCAATACATACACCTCATAACAATCTATCACATTGCTTTTTTAAAGACTATTGCACAACAGCATTCAAGCAGACCATTTTTCCCCTGACCGACATCTTCTTTAATTGTTTCCAGGGGTTGCTCTTTCTCCTCCAGACGTATCCAAAGTCCGCGTAGGGAAGCTAACACCACGTATACGGCACAGCAACACTACGCAATATTAGAGATGTTTGGTCATAATAGTGAAACATAAGATCTCATGATTCATCGTGTTCCATTAATAATTCCTCGAGCCATTTAGGCTCACTTGCATGTATTGTATTTTTTTTATTATGATTTTATTTTTGCTCATTAGGACTGTCCAGTTTGTCATAAAAACACAACCGTTTATATCGCCATGACCATGGCTGAAATCACATTTCTGGTGTTATGATTTTCTAATAAAATTGGCGTTGATTGTGGATATCGATATGGATTGTGGATGAAGAATCCATCGAGGAAGGTTGCGTAGGCAGGGTTTGATTCTTCTTTGCGCCTGTTGTCGATATGTGTGCGATTTCACTGTGCCAGCTCGAGTGGTGAAATGCATTAGATATGCATCAACTTTGCGTTTATCAATTCGTGTTCGTGTACCAGTTGATGTCAATCAAACTCAAGCAAATTAATATTGCATGAAAATCATACCATAAATTAGCTCGCGGATCACTCTCTGTATCAATTATTGGCGCATGTAATTTGATTCTGAAAATCCACTCCATATTAAGAGGATAAAAATGCTCTTTATATTATATTATATTAATATATCAACACTACAATACAATCTGGTAGCCGTAGCATCAAACTCACATTAAATAGCCAGCTATAATGCATAATACACCGTCCCATGTCTATCGACTCCAATGCAGGTGCCGCCGACACCAGACACGCCGCTGTCTTGCTCGCGTGTCCCGTTCCAATGAACTGCCCTTCCAAACCTGCGTGGCAGCTTCACTACCCTCCAACTCAAACCCCAAAATATCACCAAAACGTTTTTTTGTTTGATGGATGCGATGAGGCATTGAACACGTGATACGGGACAAAAATTTGAGTGTGCATCCCTTCGCTCGATATGATCTCGGATGCCTTTCGTGCGTAGAGCCCACAATCTTATCATCTATTTTAGCAAAATTAATAAAAAAAAATAATAGTGAAGTGGATAAGAACGAGTCGAGTCGAGTTGTCGATGGTGCATGATTCTTCTTCTCAGGGACTCTGTTGGTCGCTCTGTTCTTCTGGCCTTCTCACGCATGCCAATCCGTGGCCTCCGATTCCGCTTGCTTCTTCATTTTCTCCCAGGAATTGACCGCCCGTCGCCTTCGCCTGCCCCGCTCTTGATCATTACCCGCATGCAAAAACGACGACGGATTCTTAATTGCGACAGCGAAAGCGGTAGGGGCAGCCTCAGCTGTATCTTTCACTAACGTTTATGTCACAAGAATTATTGGCGTCGATCCACCCGATCGAAGGCTGTTCCTGAACGTGGTCGCTTTTGCCGACGCCATCTACGGCGTAGCTCGGTCAACCTGGTGCATGGGCAGACGTCTCTTCTTTATTGCCTCGCCCCTCCCTCTCTCTTTCCTTCGACCGCTATAAATCTCGCAGCGATAGTACTTGGTGCTCATCCACTCAGGAAACAGAGTTCGATGGCTTCACTGTGCTCTGCTTTGTTTCTTTGCTTTCTGTTGTTGCTTCCTGCTCTGTTTTTGGGCTGTAATGGACAGCCGCTCGCCATGACCTACCACAGGGGAGTTCTGCTCACCGGGCAAATCCCCGTCAATCTCGTCTTCTATGGCAAGTTCACCGCTTCCCAAAGAGCGGTCCTCTCTGACTTCGTCGCCTCCCTGTCGCCGCTCCCCGGTCAGAAGGACAGCGTCGAGCCGTCGGTGGGCACCTGGTGGAGCGCACTCCGCATGTACTACGCCGCCTCCAAGACGCCTCCGCCGAGGCTCGCCCTCGGCCGGCAGATCGTCGACGAGTCGTACTCTCTCGGAAAATCCCTCCGCGACGCGGACATCGCCGCCCTGGCGGCCCGCGGCGGCGCCGCACTGAGCGTGGTGCTCACGGCCGCGGATGTCGCCGTGGAGCGTTTCTGCATGAGCCGGTGCGGGTCCCACACGTCGTCCGCCTCAGGAAAAGGCCGGATGGTGTACATATGGGTGGGGGACTCGTCGGCGCAGTGCCCCGGACAGTGCGCGTGGCCGTTCCACCAGCCGATGTATGGCCCGCAGACGCCGCCGCTGGTGGCGCCCAACGGCGACGTCGGGACCGACGGGATGGTGATCAACCTGGCGAGCATGCTGGCCGGCGCCGCCACCAACCCGTTCGGCGACGGCTTCTACCAGGGACCGAGGGAGGCGCCGCTGGAGGCGGCGACGGCGTGCACCGGGATTTACGCGAAGGGAGCGTACCCGGGCTACCCAGGAAACCTTCTGGTGGACCCGGCCACGGGGGCAAGCTTCAACGCGTATGGGGCCCGCGGGAGGAAGTATCTGGTCCCGGCCTTGTTTGACCCATCAACGTCCATATGTTCTACTTTGGTGTAGTCTTTTGTTTTTTTCCTTTTTTGTCTTGTGTGGCATGAAAAATATAGATTATAGAAAATAGATAAATGTTTATGTCAGTGAGAAAAAACTAAAATGTGAGTATAAATATAAATGCAACTTGTGAATATTGAATATGCTATTATAAAATTGTGAAATAAATGGTGAAAATTGTTCTATACTTTTCTTTCATTATTTCGAATTTTCTAAATCACCATTTATTTCCATCGTCGATTTAAATTAATATAAATTAGAGAAATTCTGAATTTGAAAATTCGTTATTGGGCTATAACCGCGACGAAGTGTTGGCGGCCTGGCCCGTTCCAGTTCTGATCGCCAGTGAAGCCCTTCGTTTGTGATTGGATCATTTCGGCGATCGCGGAGGCCATGGCGGCGGCGATACTCCTCTCCGGCACCAGAAGGCTTCACGCTGTTATGGCGCCCTGGAATCGTCTCGCTAATCTTTCTGTGTCAAATGGATCCTTCTCCTCCGTCCCCGACGACAGAGTTTCTACAGCTTCGGCCGCCTCGCTTTTCCCCTTCCTCAGTTGTCGTCGCCGGAAGAAGATTCGAAAGAAGGTGCAGAGCCCCCGTGCCGCCCCTACCCAGAAAGACTCCGGTCGTCGACTCCCCGAGTTCGAAACGGTCGTCGTTCGCGACTCCTTCCTCCGCTTCATAACCCGCACAAAGTGCTACCTTTCTCATCTGCCTGACCATCACATCGCCCTCGCCGAAGCCGGTAAGCTCCATCGAGAGCTAGGGTTCCCTCGAGGTCGCAAAGTCTCCCTCTTTGCCGCTCAACACCCTCTGCTTCTCCATCTTCCCCGCCTCCCGCCTGACTCTAAACCCTACCTCGCCTTCACTCCGCTCATGGATTCCCTCCTCGTCGAGGAGCTCAAACTCATGGATGACATGGAGGCCGCGCGTGTCACCACTGTACGCAAGCTTCTTATGCTATCGGTTGGCCGCCGCATTCCTCTGGCCAAACTCCATCATTGTCGCCTCCTCTTCGGCCTTCCTGATGACTTTCGCGATCGCGTCTCCAAGTACCCGGAGTACTTCCGGGTCGTCGCCGATCCAACCGACGGACGCCATGTTCTCGAGCTCGTTGAATGGGACCCGGCCCTCGCCGTCAGTGCCCTCGAGAGGGACTTCCTTCCTGACGCAGCCCGGGTTCGGAGGTCATTTAAATTCCCCTTACGCCGTGGAAAGGCGTTGCCTTTGGAGGAGGACGACGAGAATAGACTAGATTCTCTAACTACTCTCCCTTTGGTGTCGCCTTATTCTGACGGTTCAGCATTGCAGCCATGGACAGTGGAAGCCGAGAAGTATAGAGTTGGTGTTATTCATGAATTTTTGAACCTGACGTTGGAGAAGAGAGCTTGGATCCATCATATTGTTGAGTTCAAGGAGGAATTCAGTCTCACGAAGCATACTTACCAGATGCTACTGAAGCAATCTCGAACATTTTATCTCGCTGGCACCGAGATGAATTGGGCCGTGTTCCTAAGGATGCTTACAGGAAAGATGGAACTTTGATTGAGAAGGATCCACAAGTCTTGTTCAATGAAAAATTGCAGAGTTATGCTTTGACAGATTCAGAATCCAGGATCAGAAGGTTGAAGGAAGAATTGCCCTCAGATTGAGGAGAAGGAAAGAGAAGTTTTCTTAACATTATCAGTTTTGGTTCTGAAGCATTCATTTATTGACAATGAATCATGGAATGTTATCAAAGTTTGTGATGATACTGAGGATTGCAAGGTCGGTTCGGCTCGCAGCAATAACAACCTTCTATAGGATGATGCCAGGGAATGTTAATTTGGTATTGTTCTTGAAACACAAAGGTATGGACTCATCGTGATCATGAACATATCCGTGCTAGTGTTGTATTTTACTCTTCATTTCTGGTGCATCAGTCATATGTTCTTAACAAATAAAAGATTACCAAAGAGCACATTTCTGTTGCATCGATCATATGTTCTTGGATGAATATTTAAAAGCTCCTGCATTGTGATTGCCACTACCTAGAATTTCAATGGCTATACCATTCTTGGATGAATATTTAAAAGCCCCTGCACTGTGATTGCCACAACCTAGAATTTCAATGGCTATACCATTGTACAGTTCGTAAGAGGGCGACCGGAAGTTTATCAATATGTGACTACTTTGTTGTCCATACATATTTTTTATTTGGATAATATCATATGCCTATATACCATCTGTTCATCATCATGATACTTATTTCTTAATCTATCTGATTGCATCCTTCAAAACGACACTGGTTCATTATCATGAAACTGTAACTGCTTAGTCTTCTGCACATCCTTCAAAATGACACTATCAGGACACTGTAGATGCTTAATGTTCCTGATTGCATCCTTTAAAATGACACTGGTTCAATACCATGAAATTAGTACTGCTTAATATTCCTGATTGCATCCTTCAAAATGAGACTCGTTGAATATCATAAACTAGTACTGCTTAGTCTCCCTGATTGCATCCTTCAAATGACACTGGTCCAATATCATGAAACTAGTATTGTCAGAGTCTGAGTTGGATGAGATTGTATCTCCAAAAATCTTGGCCTAGAATCTCCCTTGTCATGCATATTTTGACACTTCCACTGTCATATTCCCTGAAAAACTTATTTATTCTAACTTGAAAAGTATATCATTGCATTAACTATAGTTATTTACTGAATTCAACTGTGCACCCTCTTTTCAGATGCACTGATCAATTTCCAGACCGTATTTCTGATTTTGTATGTTCAACATATTCATCAATACTGATCTCAAGTTTGTTTCGAGGTTTATGTTCATGAATGCCCGTGTGATGATCACCATAAAGTTCATCCAGAGTAACGTTGAGATGATGAAGAAATGATCAAGAGATGCGTTGGTGAAATTCATCTGCTAGCCAAATTCTTGGAGATAAATGAAGATATCCAAGGCTGGATGTTAGAAAATAGAATTGCATGCTTATTCAATGAGAACTAGGAAGAAAAGAAAATATTAAGTAGAGTCACTTATCAATTCCGTATAATGTATGCAATTCTACTACTACTTAAGTAATTTATGTTGTATAATGAAATTTACCTTTAAATATAATTAAAATTGAAATATGTAGTCCCGAGGTTACGATGTGATGGTAAATGAAAGGCGCTCTCAAGATATATTTGTCTTGATTATCATATCATAGATTTATAAAATTGAATAAGGGTTAAATCTTAACAAAAATTGAGAATTATTTTTTCATATAATGATTAATTTTGATTTTTTGAATTATTTTCTCTTAAATAGTATGAGACAGTCATCATAGATGAAAGATTATGATGCTGGACTCTTTGGATTTATTCTGGTGTTTTAATTGGATCGTAATAAGTGGAATAGTGTGCTTTAATAATTTTAAAATTTTATTAATCATTCTGGAAATACAGTCGTAAAATCTAGTGAGGCATATAAAATTTCCCTAAAATTACTGTAAATTAAAGAAATTCGATTTTAATTAATCGAATTCGCTTGCCACCCGATCGCCATTGACGCCCTTAATTTAAGATTTTTCATTTGCGCCGATCGCAGAGGCCATGGCGGCGGCGCTTCTTCTCTCCGGCACCAGAAGGCTTCACGCTGTTCTGCTGCGTCGGAATCCTCTCGTTAATCTTCCTCTCTCAAATGGATCCTTCTCCTCCCTCCCCGACGGCCGAGTTTCCACGGCTACTGCCGCCTCGGCTTCCCCCTTCCTCAATTGCCGTCGCCGGAAGAAGCTTCGAAAGAAGATGAAGAGCCCCGTGTCGCTCCCATCCAGAAGGGTGCCGGTCTTATCATCCCTGCCTTTGAATCGATCGTCCTTCGCGACTCCTTCCTCCGCTTCATAACCCGAACAAAGTGCTACCTTTCTCGGCTGCCAGGCCATCGCATCCCCCTCGCCGACGCCGATAAGCTCTATCGCGAGCTAGGGTTTTCTCGAGGTCGCAAAGTCTCCCGCTTTGCTGCCAAACACCCTCTCCTCCTCCACATGCCCCGCCTTCCGCCTGACTCCAAACCCTACCTCGCCTTCACGCCGCTCATGGATTCCCTCCTCGACGAGGAGCTCAAAATCATGGATGATATGGAGGCCGCTCGGTCACCACTGTACGCAAGCTCCTCATGCTATCGGCTGGCCGCCGCATTCCTCTGGATAAACTCCATCTCTGTCGCCGCCTCTTCGGCCTCCCCGATGACTTTCGCGATCGCATCCATAAGTATCCAGAGTTCTTCCGGGTCGCCATCGATCCGAGCGATGGACGCAATGTTCTCGAGCTCGTTGAATGGGACCCGGTTCTCGCCGTCAGTGCCCTGGAGAGGGACTTCGTTCCTGACGAAGCCCGGGTTCGTGGGACATTTAAATTCCCCATCCGCCATGGAAAGGCGTTGCCTTTGGAGGAGGATGACAAGTGGATGCTAGATTCTGTTACTACTCTTCCTTTGGTGTCGCCTTATTCTGATGGTTCAGCATTGCAGCCATGGACAGTGGAGGCCGAGAAGTATCAAGTTGGTGTGATTCATGAATTTTTGAACCTGACGTTGGAGAAGAGGGCTTGGATCCATCATATTGTTGAATTCAAGGAGGAATTCAACCTCACCAAGCTTATTTACCATATGCTACTGAAGCAATCTCGAGCATTTTATCTTGCTGGCACCGAAATGAATTGGGCTGTGTTTCTAAAGGATGCATATAGGAAGGATGGGACTTTGATTGAGAAGGATCCACAAGTCTTGTTCAATGACAAGTTGCAGAGTTATGCCTTAACAGATTCAGAATACAGCGAGCAGAAGGTTGAACAAAGAATTGCCCGCTGATTGAGGAGAAGGAAAGACAAGCTTTCTTAACATTATCAGTTTTGTTTCTGAAGCATTCATTTATTGACAATGAATCATGGAATGATAGCAAAGTTTGTGATGATAGTGAGGATAGCAATGTTGGTTCAGTTTGCAGCAATAACAACCTTGTATAGGATGCTGTGGGGGAATGCTAGCTTGGCTTTGTTCTTGGAACGACAAAGGTATGGACTCATGATCATGAACTTATCTGTTCTAGTATTGTATTTCACTCTTCATTTATGGTGCATCAACCATAAATTGTTAACCAAATAAGAGATTACATTGCTGGCTGATAAAAACGGATGGCTGGATATAACTTTACGTATGCTTGAATGGTTAAATTCTGATGTGAAAATTGGAATTCAGATCTCTGTTTATTGTTGTACATTGCAGAAACTTATTAGATCAAATACACTTAACTTGGTTAAGCACTTGTGCATTGTTCAAAATATTATAATCGTGGTAACTTTTTTTTTATTATATAATGGAAACAAATCTCAGAATAGTCTAGAATTTTAGAGTTAAATGAGAAAGATATAGAACCTCCTTCTATGAACTATTAGCGAAAGCAATATCCTTCCCATAATTATGTATCCAAAATCATCCTAAAATTGGTTCATTTCTTTTCAAGATTGTGCAGATGTTAACTAGACACACTACACTCAAATTCTTTTCTTTGAAGCTGAACTATACTACTGAGCAATGATAGTGGCACTGCAAATTGCATCCATGGTTATCATGATCAAGATTACTTATGAACACTTAATATCAGTAAGACATTCATAGGATTGTGATAAGAGCCTATCATTTTGTGGTACATTTAAATTTATAATATATAATTATTATCATTCTTTTATATTTGACACTGTATCATCAAGTATAATTAAAATTAATCTATCATATTATATGATGGGGTTGAGTACCCGTGGTTGACACGTGGGTTGAAAAAGCTAGGTGACAAGTTATAGCGAGTCTGAACGACTCTCTTTCCGGAGCTTCCGAGACCTTCTCGGGAAGGGGATCCCCCGGGACACCCCCTCACGGGTAGACACGCCCCGGAGATCAAATCAGGAGATCCACTCCCAGGATCACCTCGGGAAGCCAGGCCTCGAGACCACCTCGGGGAAGCGGAGTGCCCGGGACCCCGGGCCAGAAGACCCCGAGATCACCTCACGAAGGCAGAGCCCAAGAAGCATTCGACCTCAAGTAACGGTCCCCCTTTCTTCGGATCTACGGATAACCATCTCCCGTTATCACGGAGTCATCATGACCCATAAATGTCGCAACGGGTCGAATTTAATGACGGCGTGAACCTTTGCAAATGTTATCCTGTAATCGACAAACGTGGGGACGTGGCAAAGATCGTGGAGACGCACAAAGACAGCCTCTGCAGGTATAAAAGATACTCTAACCCCTCCGGTAAAGGGGGTTACGCATTCTCTACTACCAGCATATCTTCTTGCCTTCTTTTCATCTCCTTCATCGAGGCACTAACTTGAGCGTCGGAGTGGGCTCCGTCGGACAAACTCTGGCATGTTTCCTTAACGCTCGTGTTAATCTCGCAAGGTGTGAAGTTCCTCCTCTAGCGTCAGCGTCCGTGTGGGTTGAACCCTGGTGACTGGCCGTCGACATTGATTCCTTCCGGAACAAGTTTGGCGTCGTCTGTGGGAATTCAGTAAAGTATTAGAAGGAGCACCGATGGCAGAGCCGGCGGGACAACCCATTGTCCTGACAAAGGAGGAACTGGATCGCTTGGTGGCCAATGTCATCAAAGAGGCGCTCGAACAACGCCAAATCGAGCACGCCACCTCACAACGAGGTGTTTCTGTGCGGGAGGAGATCCCCATGATCTCCATCTCACACCCCCAACCGCGAAGATCCGTCACACCACCGGGGCGACGCGCCGGAGCAGCCCTGGATCACCGGCGAGACTCTCCCGGAGACATGGAGAAGGCCAACTCGGTAGCCTTTAGTGCGCTGAGACATGAAGATGGACAGGGGAAGAGGGAGGAACCTAAGGCCTCCCCTAAGGTTCCCTCTACTCCCTTCTCATCCGAGATTGTAGAAGATCCTATGCTGAAGCAGTTTCGGGGGCCTGAGATTGCTGATTACGACGGGAAGACAGATTCGGAGGTTCATGTCTGTAAGTTTGAAAATGCAGCGCTCCTACACCAGTACACCGACGGTGTGAAGTGCCGGGTGTTCTTGAACACCCTATCTGGGGTAGTCTAACGATGGTTCCAGCGGCTGCCCCCGGGTTCTATCAACTCCTTCATGGAGTTTAGAACCGCTTTCCTCCACCACTTCGTCAGTAGCCGTCGCTATCACAAGACCGCGCCCAATCTATTCACTCTCAAGCAGAAGCCGAAAGAGTCGCTCAAGGAGTGCATCTAGCTGTTCAACCGGGTGGCACAAGATGTGCCAAGTGCCACATCAGAAATCCTCGTTAGTGCCTGTTCCCAAGGGCTCTCGGATGGGGATTTTTCCGATCATTGGTGAAGAAGCTACCCGCCAGCTTCGATGGTCTGCTGGGGCGTTCGGTCAAGCACATCAATGTGGAGGAGGTGCAATTCACCCAACGCAAGGAACCAGCCGGGGTCCCCCCTCAAGCCGTCACCCGGTCTGAGAGGACCAAGTGCCACGTCGGAAATCCTCGTCAGTGCCTGTACCCAAGGGCTCTTGGAAGGGGTTTTTTTCGATCATTGGTGAAGAAGCCACCTGCCAGCTTCGATGATTTGCTGGGGCGTTCGGTCAAGCACGCCAACGTGGAGGAGGTGCAATTCGGCCGACGCAAGGAACCAGCCGGAGTCCCCCCTCAAGTCGTCACCCGGTCCGAGAGGAGGGAACCCCGACCCTAGCCCGAGGAAAAGACCTTCACCTGGGGAAGGACCAGTGGGCTGGCAGGCGAAAACTGGTCGAGACAGTCGACACCAAGCAGCCAGAGCCACTGATGAAGTACTGAGGTTTCCATGGCAATACGACACACTCCACCGAGGAGTGTCATGCCTTGAAGAAAAAATTGAGTGAAGAGGCAGACCCTAAACCTCGGAAGAAGTAGAAGAAGACGGGGTATCGCCGGAATTCTACGGGCGCCCAACTAAGAAACCAAAACCCTAATACCTCGTGGTGCTGCGGATACCCGGGGTACTTAAGCCTGGTCTGGGTGGTACGGACGCCCAACCAAAAAATCAAGACCCTAATATCTCACAGTGCTGCGAATGCCCGGGATACTTAGGCCTGGTCTAGGTGCTACGGACGCCCAACCAAGAAACCAAAACCTAATACCTCGCGGTGCTGCGGATGCTCAAGGTACTTAGGCTTGGTCTGGGTGCTACGGACGCCCAACCAAGAAACCAAAACCCTAATACCTCGCGGTGCTGCGGATGCCTGGGGTACTTAGGCTTGGTCTGGGTGCTACGGACGCCCAACCAAGAAATCAAAACTCTAATACCTCGCGGTGTTGCGGATGCCCAGGGTACTTAGGCTTAGTCTCGGCTGGGTGCACCAGATACCCAACCAAGATCTACGCGGCCCCTTCTTGGGAACTGGAGGGGGCTCGAGGACAGAAGGTTAACACACACAACCTACCTGGCATGAAACAAGCATCCTTAGTCAGGGTAAAACTAGCAGAATATCTGATTACTGCCCGAAGCGCTTACACATCAGATGTAACAAGTGTTTTTCTTCATCTTTACGGGAAATACATTGATAATGACACCTCAAGGGAATGCAAAGAATAGGGGATACAATCAATAGATCCAGTAGAGGAGATCACTCCTTTGCCCGGGTTCTTCCCTATTGCTTCAGCCTCCCCGCATGGTCACATAGTCCGGAACAAAGGAAGAGAAGGGGGAGCAACAGTCACAACTCCTCCTCAGATGACAGACTACTCCAGGACCGACTGATGGTCGATACCCAAAACTCGGGGAAACGGGTGATCAGTCGGGGGAGAGCACTCGGAGATGGGCAAGAGATGAATCACCAGGAGACGCTCTCAGGTGAAACAAATGATATCATCTCTGCCATGCTGCCCGGCAAAGCATGTAATATCTTTTCTGGACTCTCCGGTGAAACATGTGGAACCATCTCCTCCATGCTCTCTCGGGAAAGGTGCGATATCATCTCTGTCATGCTCCCCAGTAATGCAGAAAACCCTTGTGAGAAAAGGGGGCGATGGCGGATGTTCCGGAAGGTGGTACTCTTCGTAGGGGATTCTGGGAGCACCTGACTTAGCCTGGACAGACGGGACTTCGCACCCCTTTGGACGGTGAACCTCCTCCCTTGCCAGGTTCCCTCCAGGTTGCAACCTCTTTTCCCTTTCTGGTCCATGAGAATGAGAAAGAAAGAGGGATGGGAACGAACGCGTTGGCCTTCCACCTTTATAGAGGGGACCGCCCATCCGCATTTAATGTGGGCACGGCGCAGGAGCAGTAATAGATGTCAATTCTGAAGCGTCGCGTCGTTTCCATCACTGTCGATTGGTATGCCTCTACGACGCCTGGAAATTCGCAACTCTTTATGGGTCAAGTCAATGGAGTGTCTGGGGCCCAGAGACGATAGTTCGGAGGCCGCAAACACTCAATAGAGAAAAGAGCCAACGCGGGTCCCACAGATGAACAATTGCGGACCTGGCAGTTAGGCTTGCAAGGACACCTTGGGAAATCTACGCCGAAGATCAAACCCTAAACCCCCGGAAGACACCTGACGTCATAGGAGGACTAGCAGTGGCTCCCTGATTCCCTTACCACAGGGGCTGAGAGGGAATGCCTATTTTTCAAAAAGGTTAATCGGCAATCTGGCTCCTAAAGTCGGAGAGAAACACCGATCCTGCTGCACTCTCGGTCCTCTCGACGAAGGCAAACATTACAAGGAGACGAACGCAAAAGCATACTCAGGATAGTCAGACAAAGAAATATTTTCATTATAATTAAAAAGGGGTGCATCGGGATCAAGCTCCCAAGTAACAAATAATCCTACAGCTCTTTGCCCTCGGGCGGGAGCTATTTCCAAACTCGGTCGATGCTCATGAACCCCAAGTCGGCATCCGGACGCAAAAGTTGGGCCTTCTTCAGTTGGTCGATGGCCCCGTGGAAGTTTTGCTTCAAGCGCTTCATTACTTGGCCGACAATGATATCGCCAAATTCATCTGACTGCAGGTGCTTAACCTTGAAGTTTGCCTTGGCCTCTTTAATACGGGAAGCCTCAGCCGCCCGAAAGTTTCGCACGTCAGCCTCAGCAGCCTCCTTGGCACGCTTTAGCTGCTCCATCTCAGCAGTCATTTTGTCTTGGTCTGCCAAAGTTTCCTTGTTGGCCTCCTCGCACTTGATAAGTCGGTGCATCACCCTCGGAAACATGAGTTCCTCTGCAATAACCAGGCAAGAGGATATCAATTAGAACTAACAAGCATTGATGAAAAAAGATGAACTTACCAAGGCTGGGGCTAATCCGGGTCACTTTGGAGCTAAGACTCACTCGGTGCATGAGCTCCTCACTCTGCACCAGACCCGGGCCACTGAACTCCATACCGGAGAGTATGCTCCTGGCGCGCTGGTAGGCTGGACTTTGGAGGAAATTCCCTAGCGAGGGAGGAGTCAGCAGATCCTCCATCCAGCGGAGAGGATTGAAGGGTCGCGCTGACAGTCGGATGAAGAAGAACTTCTCCTTCCACCCTTTGTGCGAGGAAGGGAACCTTTCTAAGAACCTATGGCGGGGACGTGCCGAGAAGCTAAAGGCCCCTCGCAAGCCGATCGGAATGAAGAAGGAATGAAAACGGTGAGGGGTCAATGTGATATCGAAGAGCTTGAAGATAATGTACACCCCGCCTATCTGGGCAAAGACGTTGGGAGCTATCTGGTGAAGAGGGATATCGAAGTAAGAGGCCACAGTCATGAAAAAAAGGAGGAATGAGGAAGCAGAACCCCTACTCTACCTTGCCCAGAAAAAAGGTAAAGAAACCTACGGGAGGCTCCACCGGCGTCTGGTCTACTTTAGGGATCACCACCGCCATCTTAGCCGGAATGTCGTAAGCCTCAATGGCCGCCTGCAAAGCCTTCGGCCTCACTCTTGAAGAGGTGTACTCATACTACTCTGCTCGATAACCTTCCATGGTTCCTAAGGAAAAAGACGAGAAGGAGGCAGAGGACTTACGCGAAAAGGATCCTTGGGGAAGAAGACGAAAACGAGGTTCACCAAACAACAAAGTCAGAAGGTGACCGAACGTCTTCGCCTCCCCTTCTTATACGGAGGAAGCCGCCCGCATGGGTGCAATAGGGGCAAGGCACGTGGACGACCAGAAACCGCCACATCAGGATAGTGCCATGGAACAGCCGCTTGACGTGAGCCTGCTACAGCTGTGCACGTCAGTAAGAGATAGCGAAGAGAGCAGTTGGGGCACGTGGCGATGAGGAATTCGCAAAGGGGCTTTGCCGCCATTAAAGAGCGTCATGCGCCTTTATGAAAGTTGGATAGGTATCATTGCAGTACCTCGAAAGCCATAGAAGCCTTTTTGGGAAGACAAAATCAAAAAGAGATTGCCTCGAGACTCGAGGCAAATTCTACAATTCTCGGACCCAGTATAACTGCCAAGGGAGCAGTAACGGGTGTAAGGATCCACTGGAACATAACTTCTTCATCACCACGCTAGTCTGATCAGTTAGCAACACTTCCTTCGATCAGATTTGAAGGGAGGGACTTGTGATGGGGTTGAGTACCCCGTGGCTGACACGTGGGCTGAAGAAGCTGGGTGGCAAGATGTAGCGAATCTGAACGACTCTCTTTCCGGAGCTCCCGAGACCCTCTCGGGAAGGGGATCACCCGGGACCCCTCACAGGTAGACACGCCCTGGAGATCAAATCAGGAGACCCACTCCCGGGATCACCTCGGGAAGCTAGACCCCGAGACCACCTTGGGGAAGCGAAGTGCCCGGGACCCCCGGGCCAGAAGACCCCCAGACCACCTCGGGGAGGCAGAGCCCAATAAGCATTCAGCCTCAAGTAACGGTCCCCCTTTCTTCGGATCTACGGATAACTATCACCCATTATCGTGGAGTCATCATGACCCATAAATGTCGCAATGGGATGAACTTAATGACGGCGTGGACCGTTGCAAAGGTTATCCTGTAACCGACAAACGTGGGGACGTGGCAAAGATCGTGGAGACGCACGAAGGTAGCCGCCGCAGGTATAAAAGATACTTCAATCCCTCCGGTAAAGGAGGGTTACGCATTCTCTACTACTCGCATATCTTATTGCCTTCTTTTCATCTCCTTCATCGAGGCACTGACTTGAGCGTCGGAGTGGGCTCCGCCGGACAAACTCCGGCGTGTTCCCCTAACGCCCGTGTTAATCACGCAAGGTGTGAAGTTCCTCCTCTAACGTCAATATCTGCGTGGGCTGAACTCTGATGATTGACTGTCGACGTCGATTTCTTCCGGAACATTATACATTAAAATGATATATAATTACTGTGTTGTATTTTTGTGCAGTAAGGAGTGACTTTGGATGACTAGGACATGAACTAAAGATGAATATTTCATTTTCAAATAAGTCCTCTTTAAGATAAACGAAAAGTATGCTGTCTAAAAAATGTTTTACTTTTTTTGTGAATTGAAGGAAATTTTAGTCCAGATGTGCCCTATGCATTGCTTACTTCCATCATGGTCATTTTGTTGGGAATTTATGACTCTTGAAAAACTACTGATCGTTAGGTGTCTTGGATGAATGTTTAAAAGCTACTACCACACCATGATTGCCCTGGCCTAGAATTTCACTGGGTAAAACATCATATATATAGTTCTTGTAATGGCAACCGTGTGTTTCCGAACATGCTACTATTTTGTTGACCGTAACATTTATTTTTAGTCGGATAACATCAGATGCCTATATTATGTAGCATCTGTTCATTATCATGAGCTGTTATTTCTTAATCTTCCTGATTGCATCCTTCAAAATGACACTGGTTGGTTATCATGAAACTGTTACTGCTTAATCTTCCTGATGGCATCATACAAAATGACACTGGTTCATGTATAATTAACTGTTCTAATTGTCCTATCAACGAGGTCAGAGTTTGCAGTTGAATATTCAACTGTGCAAAAAAATCTAAAATTGCTGATACCTTTTCTCGTTTCTTTGTATCATGTCATGTATAATATATTTGAAGAGTAATGATACGTTCAAGAAAAAAATTCAAAAAAAATCTCAAGAAATGACGTGGTAGTTAACATGTACATGTCTGATTGCAGTTCGGACACCATCAGTAATCTCCGATTGTCATTCCGAATCAAACTATATCCTGGAGACACGGTGAACTTATCGAAGATAGATGCAATTGTGATGTCACGTCATTCCTTAAGGTTTTTCTTGAATTTTTTCCTTGCGCATATCATTTTTCATATTTGAATATGCCATTTCATTCTGTCAAAAAGATCAAAATGAATAATGTGTTCCTCCTTTCAGATGCACTGATCAATCTCCAAAGCTTCCACAGATGACGAGTCACTGTATTTCTGAATTTGTATGTTAAACTTGTTCATCAATACTGATCTCAAGTGTGTTTCGAGATTTCTGTTCTTAAAAGCCTGCGAAACTGTCAACTGTTCATCGACTCGATCGTGACGATCACCTTAAAGGCCATCAAGAGATGCAGAAATGATCAAGAGATGTTGTGGTCAAATTCTTGGACATAAAACAAAGAGATCCATGTCTGGATGTTGATAGTAGAATCGAATGTTTATTTAATGAAATTTGAATAGCACGAACAAGGTTCACTGTGACGCATACTGTGGAAGTAGAATATGAGCATGGCAATCCTGGCGTGCTTGATCTCTACCAGCTCGAGTCACTCCAGCTTCTCCACATCGGGCACGTAGACCCATCCATGACAATGCCGGCGAGCTGGAAGGGGGCGTAGAACTTGCCGCCAGTATATCCCTGCTTGCCGGTACTGGAATTGGTGAGGTTCTCGGCAGTGCACAACCACGGCGTGGCCATGCCCCCTGCGCCGACTGCAAGTCCGGGAATGTTAGGTAGACACATTCATCCCTGTTTCTCTTAATTATATTTTAAGCATGGGCATGAAGCTCTTATTTGTTTAAATAACTCAAAGCAACATTCTAACTTGTGACAAAGCTCCCTCTATTGCAGTAGGAACAATAGCTCCTGAACCACCACAATATCAAGGTGCTACATAACCCAAAGTTAGGAACCCAAACGAAATCGCCACCTTCTTCCGTCACTTCTTCCTCTTCTTTGGGGGTTGAATTGCTTCCTCATCTTCTTCTTCATCTTCCTCTTCGTCCTCGTAGTTCTGCTCCTCCTCACCATCCTCTATCCTCTCTTCCTTGCCAACATGACCATTCCCATGCTCCTCGTCTTCTTCTTCTTCTTCATCGTCGTCACCATCGTCTTCTTCATCATCTTCTTCATTCTCAGGCCCATCTCCTTCTCCGTCCTCATCATCCTCGCCCTCTCCGTTCTCACCTCCAGCACCATTGCTAGAATCTTTCTGGCCATTATTATTGTTGGAGTTCTCATATCCCTCTCCACCTTCATCTTCTTCGCCGCCCGCAGCACCACCATCGTCGTACACATTTTCCTCATCGTCACTGCCATTGCCATCTTCGTCGTCGGCATCGGCAGGCTCATTGTGTTCATTCTTTCCTTCATATTTCCCCGTAAACACTTGAGGGTAAACCATGCCATAAACTGGATCCTGACAAATCAATCATAAATATCCATGAAAAACAAAGAAACTAAACATATATTCTTTATGTTTGGAAGATATGTGTGTTTGTTAACCTCCGAGACACAGATGAATTGGTTATTGTGGGTAGATATCATTATGAACAAGAGTTCAAACCTCGCTAGAAAAATATCCTTTCCATAATGATAACTTTCCTATTTACCTCCTCATATGACACCGGGATGGACCGTGTGGGTCCCCACGGGTATCCGAGTGATTAATGCATGGAGGTGTTGCACAAGAGAACCTAGTTCGAATAGCGTGAGACGTACTGGATTAAAACTCTGGATGTTTGGTGTATCAATTCTCGACCAAACTGTGCACTAATTATTTCGAGACCGTAATTTACGTCTCTCGTGATGACCTTGGATGGATGCGACGGGGGTGCTGGAAGCGAACGATTTCGCCTTTTACACGAGATGCACCGCGTGGAAGAGATTTTGCTACAATGATTGTTGCTAATCTTGATGAATATACACGGCAAAAAAATTGTAAATTTCAAATCTTCCAAATTTTGTCAAATTTTGCATTTCGCCTACCATATTAAAAGAAATATCATTTTTTTCTAGAAAACAAATAGAATAAGAAAAACGTGTTTAATTAATTTATTGTTAATTAATACCCAATTAATAGACATAAACAGGTACAACGGCCACACGATACGTTCGTTAAGATTAGACCGGAACGTGAGCACGTGCCGAGATAGTAGAGATATTTCGACATCTGTACGTGTAACGCTTCGGCACGAAGAAATTTGGACAGGTGGCAGCGAACCTATGGAGAAAGCGTGTCGTGTCGAGAACTTAGCGTGCGGGTATAAAGGGAATGTTCCCCGGTATATGCCAATCATTTCTTAACAGCAACGCCGCCCATCCTTCGCAAAGTAGGTAAAATGACGATTTTGCCCAACTGGAGTGGGGACCGCCACGGAACGCTCGAATTAATTCGATCTCGGTTCCGCACCGGCGCAAGATAGCGCCCGTAGGTAAAAAAGCCGAGGTTTTCAACGGGGAGGTGAAACGATGACGACAGCGACTTGAGAAGGATTAACGAGCAAGAGATGGAACAGAAGATGGGGCTGGAGCTTACCAGGAGGGAGAGGCTAGCGCCGGCGAGGGCCTCTGGGGAGCACGGTAGTGAGGCCGGAGAAGGGAGGGGAGGCGTCGTCGGTAGCAGAACTTCCATAGCTTTGACGGCCGCGATTTGAGCCTGCGAGCGATCAGATGGAAAGAAAGCCGTCGGATCTGATAAGAAAACGTTAGAAGACGAGTTTTGTTTTGTTTTTTTTTTTTTTGACGCTGGCAGAGTTTTTATCCGATAAAAAAAGAGGAAACTTCGGCTGAAAAAAACTCGGGAAAAGAAGAGAAAATTCAGCTGGAAAAAAAAAATCAAAACAAAGCAAACTAGCGAAATGCCCATAAAAATCCGATAAAGATATCAATAGCACGAAAAAGGGAGAAATCCCCCTGAGAAATTGGTGTTCAAAATTCAAAGATCCGGCGAGAAGAGTACCTGAAAAGCAGATCAAGGCGGCGGAGAAGGCGGACCTGCCGAACTACGACGAGGCTATCGAGGAGGCGCCGCTCATTGGCGTAGCGCCGGGTAGGCAGGCGAGGCGGAGAGGGCGGCAGTAACGTCGGCGGCGAGAGTAGGCGACGGTGCTCAGTGGGAGACGCTGCGGTGACCGCTCCCGGGTAGAAATAGGTTGGAGGAGGATCAAGTGGCCATTTTCTTAATCTCCGGTTCGTTGAACCAAATCTCCGCTGAGCCGGGTTAATTAGCCAGCGGTTGGGAGTGGGGGAGGAATTGGATTCGCCATAATTTTAAAACTCGGGTTAAGTTAACCACCTATGGTTAGTGGCTGCGGTTAGGTGATGGCAAGGGTTTGGTATGGACTTTTTGAAATATCGAATACTAAAAATATTATTATTGGTACGGTAATTGTGGCATGGTCGTCCTTTCCTATCCTTACGTACCGATAATGAGAACTTTTATGAGTTAATTGGAAAAAAAATTTTCAAAATAAAATTTAATTTTCTATACAATCCTCACTCTAAATCTGTATATCTTTGAATACATTCTCTAATAGGCATGGTCGTCAAAAATTTTTCCTCCAAATAAACGCGAATTTTAAGACGTTGGACTTCTAGACCGTCCACCACGAGCGTTTTCCAATTTACCCTGGCGTCCGGTGGAAAATTTCCGTGAGGCCAGACCGGTCGCCTGAGGTTGAAAAAACCTCGTTAATTATTTTTTCTAATAGGATTGACAAGATAATTTTATGTATTATTTTTTATCAATATAAAAGAGTAAAAACTCACTATATATGTAAAGATTTGATCATAAATTGTTTGAGATTAAGTAATAATTTAAAAAATTTGAGTATAAAGTTTTAGTAACTCCTCTTGTGAAGATCTTGATGTGGTAGCCTCTCCATCATGATCTTGATGCAACCTCACATACTCAAATTTTTTAAAATAATTCTCAATCTAAATCAATTTATACTTAAATTTTTAAAATGTATACTAAAAATTTTACTATACTATAATAATGTATACTCAAATTTTTTCAAATAATATTTAAATTTCTTAAATTAGTATTAAATCTCAAATAATTTATACTCAAATCTTTATAATTTATATTAAATTTTTACTTTTTTATATTGATAAAAAAAATAACACATAAAATTATCTTATTAATCCTATCAAGGAATGTATACAAAGATTTTATGGACTGGAGCCGATATGTAAAGCTAAGTTTCATTTTGGAGAGTTTTCTCTAATTTTTTCAAATTTTATAACCTTAGAAATTATATTATAAAATAGTTGAAGTCACCCACTTTATCATTGGATATTTCCTCTGTCACAGACATAATACTAAATGGATGATACTGGTATTAAATTTAAAAATATATATATATATAATTTTAATATGAGAAGTTTATCTTTTCTTTTTAATCTTAAATTTTAAAAGTAATAATTTTTAATATTATACAATAAGAGACATCTCAAGTCTCATTTTTTTTAAATATATAATTGAACACTATAACTCAATTAAGAAAATAAACTTTCAAGATTCTTAATTTTTAATTTTTTTTAGCTTGAACATTATAATACCCTAGGGGTTTCGTTTCTTAATTTTTTTAGCTCGATTTTTTATTTTTTTTAGCTTGAATACTATAACTCAATTGGAAAGGTGAATCTTAATTTTTTTTACCTTAAACATTATAATCTAATTGGGAAAGTGAATCATAGTGATTTTTTATTTTAATTTTTTTAGTTTAAATATTATAATTTAATTTAAAAAAAGTAAATCTTAGATTAAAATAAAAATAAAATATTAAAAATTTAATATCAAAATTACTAATTTAATATTAAATTTAATACCCAAAATATAATTTTTAAATACTTCAGTTGTCCTTTTTTTACAATATTTATGCGTGCGTTTATCATCGCATGGTCACAAAATTTGATACATGCATAAATGATTATTTTAATAAAATTTTAAATTAATTTTTTGGAATATAAAATATTGTATTAAATATTTAACTTCTCGTGCAAAAGACCACTATACTAACGGTAAATTGCAGACAGTAAATTACAGAAAACTCCTCAATCCCCATTTGATATTTGTTTCCACTTCTTATTTGATAAATTTTTTACATTTACTCCCTATGGATTGAGTATAAAAGAGTGAAAATTGAGTATACATCAGTAAAAAATAAATATAAAAGAGTGAAAAGTGAGTATAAAAGAGTAAAAATTGAGTACACAGTTTTTGATGTGGTGGATGCAACCTTACATGCTCAAATTTCTAACTTTTATACTCAACTTTCATTAAATAATACTCACAGAACTGTCTTGTCAATTCTATCAGGGACTGCATGCAAAGAAAATTTTGAATGGGGACTATATGCAAAGCTGAGTTTGAGCTTGGGGAGTTTAAGAAAATTTCCCCTAATGCTAACCTTCTCATGTAAAACCACTGCAATAAAATAAACTATCATCATAATTAATCTGTTTATATCTAATAAAAACAAACGTGAGTATTATCACTTTTATTCCCATATGGGTGCGTTTGTGAATTCAGAATTTTATATATATATATATTGATGAATATTTTTAAGAATGTATTTGTGTTGAAAAAGAAGAGGTGCATCTCTTTTGGATTTTCTGATGGCTTGGACCTTTATAAAAGTTTCACCTTGACTATTGCTAGATAATTATTTTTTTAAAAAATACTCATATATTTTTAATTAAATTTAACAAAATAAGTATATAAACATTCCCAGAGATAAGTATTTTCCCAGCTATTTACTGAACAACAACCCACTAATCACAAACTTTCTATTTAAGAAATTGACAATGGGTCCATAAAATTCCAACAAAATAGCATAGAAGAAACTTTAAATGCTTTCTACTACCCTCAACATGATGTTGCTTTACTTATCTCCAAATGCACAAATAAGTAAAGAACTAATCAAAGCAAAAAAATAATTTACGGAGTTATTACGCCCTCACTCGTGTACTCCTCGTGTTGTAGATATAAACAGCTCTTGGCTTATCCTTGCAGCAACATGTACGAAGTTCTTGCTTTGGTCCAACAAGAAATTGCAGATATTAGCATTTCACAATATATCCCAGTTCGGTATGTTTGTGGTTGCCTCATTTAGCATCTTGACAAGAGTCACCTAAGCAAAAATTGGAGAACCCATAAGAAAAGATCTTTTGAAAGAAGAGTATAAATTATAAGATTGGAAGCAATTTGCACAGTGATGAACACAAGTTTGTGCCGACCTATATATGTCACAACTCAGGGACTTATTATAAATTTGTTTTTATCTTAAATTCGTAATCCAGAACACCAAGCAGTTAAAAAGCTTTGGCATTTAGCATGACTGCAAGTGGTTGGGGGCAGTAACAGGCAAAAATGAAGTGCCACCAGCATTTCAACTCAGTTTGAGCAAAAGAATTCAAGAATCCTATGGAAGTATTGAAAGCGTATAAAAGAAGAAAAAAAGGGCCCTATTTCTATTTGTCTATGGCTCAGAAAGTGAAATCAGCATAAGTAACCCACAACTTAATCAAACCACTGTGATACTGCACCCTAGTTGTGCTATGTTCCAACTTTGATGGACGTCAGATCATGTTATCTATCAAGTGTCAACTGTCTACTCTTGGTCCACCTAGAGTTAGTTCATCTTCTGATTTCCACTGTGATACTGCACCCTAGTTGTGGAACAGAAAGGGATAGTAGTATTGTATTATTATAGAGAAATGCAAATATCAAACTCCTGGCAAACAACTTGAATACTTTACTAACACAAATATCGAATATGACTCTTCAAGGATTAAACAAATTGATCTAAGCTATCAACAAAATCTGTCAGTTGAAGTTTAATCAGTAGAGATTGAAGTAGTAGAAATCCATACCACACTCTGTGCAACTCCAGCAGGTGGTAAAGGAAGGTTCCTGGGTGGAGGCTTATTGGTGTATGATCTTTTATCAAACCTCCATTCTCCAATTTTTCCATAAGTTAATTCTCCCTATGAAATGTGGTCAAAATGAGAAAAACAAAAAAGAGAAGAAGATGGGCTCTGTGTACATTCAATATGACTAAAAAGTTTATCTAACTTGGCACTTTGAGAATAGTGCCAACAGTGGAATGTGAAATATACCTTCATATTATAGTCACATCCATACGTATAATGGATAATGTATTTATCACCAACTTCTAAGTCCCAAGGAGGCTAAGTGGTTGAAAAAAATAATTAGCAAATCCACAAAATCAAAGTGGCATATTGGGCATAATAAAGTTGTCACACCTGAATCATGAGATCCTTATGTAAGATGTTTCCAACTCCATGAAGAGCAGACGCCACAGCATAGGCATACCTTGGAAATGACAAATGAATTACTACTTAACCAAGACAAAACACAGAATCATTAAAAACTTACAACTACATATTCAACATTCTTATTCAATATCACACAATTATTGGAAAAGAAATTTAATATGACTTTTGCTTGATGACTCTTGGAGTCTTGACAATTTAGACATCAAGAAATTACATTTCAAGCACCCAACCAAATGCTTTATCTGCCTCAGAATTTTTCTTCATCTCCAAAGAGATGTTCATCCATGTTGGAGCAATCTTCCTGAGAGATGCCTAAAGCCAAACACAGGATGTTCATTAAAAATGTGATCCGGGCAAAAAATAAGAGAGAATGAAAATACCTTGTCGACTATGACAGGAGAATTTCCTATAGGATCAATATTTGTGATTGGACCCTTATCCTCTGGGTAGAAATTACGCAGAACAGGTTCATACTTTTTGGGTTCAATGTAGAAGAAAGGGAATGCGGCAGCAGAACCAAATTTAGCAAGGTTTGGTATGGGTTTAACAATGATGTGGTCCGGCTCTGCCATAAAGATATACCTGCACAAAAAGGAGAAAGAAACATGGGCAATAACCGAATCACGCCATTTATTTTCAATTTTTACTGTATCACACCCCATTTCCAAGATTTACTAAATTGCATCCCATGTCAGTTTTTTTTTTATCAATCTAACCTCACCCTACATCTGGAATCAACTTGTTGGCTCATTTTGGATCAGAATATTGAGTTCATTTCCACCTAAAATATGGATTGTTGGGATCTAATCCATCCTAAAATGTCTTAGATAACTTATTTTGAGTTAACAAACTAATTTCATAAATAATATGTTGCGTGCAGAAATGGCAGAATGTTGAGCAAGCAAAATTTCATAGTAGCTTGTTGACTCATTTTGGGTTAAAATCCTATGTGGAGTTATAAATAATCCAAAATGTGGAGCACATATCCCATCCTAAAATGTCTTAAAAAACGAAAACGAGTCGGAACTGATTTTAGACTGAACAGATATTTGGGTGCAAAAACAGATGAAATAGAATTATCCTTTTGACTCATTTTGGGTTACAATCTTGTATGAGTTCATTTTCACTGGAAATGTGAGATTTAGGTCTTTCCTTCCTAAAATGTCCTATCCAACCTAAAAAGAATTAGAAAGATAATTTTATAATCATTTCTTCGGAGCAAAAATGCACAAAATGTTTAACAAACTGATTTCATTTAGATTGAGATCTTTGTGTGAGTTCGCTTGCACCTGAATGTGAGTTTTCAGGCTTATCAATCCCAAAACATCCTAAACAAGACAAACTGAATCAACAAAATGATTCAGAATCAGCTTGTTGGGCACATACATAGATTGGGAACGAAACTTAAATAGGTCATGATTCACCAAACTTTGAAAATCGAGGTGTGTTCCAAATAAAAACTCAAAACAAAAGGCAAGATCCAATTAATTGCCCAGGAAACATTTTTAAGAAAAACAAAATCATAAAAAATTATCAACAAATAGTACATCAAGCTCTCTCTGATTATGTTTTTCTTACTCTTCCTGGATACTAGCTTTCTGAAGCCACTGAACAAATGCCCAAGGCCTATTGAGAACGATATACCCCTGTGATAAAAATAGAAGATCGTCACACTAATTAAAAGACTTAGTATAAATGGAACTCATTTTTCAGAGTTGAGCATTTCACAAAGCGTTTGAATTCCAAAAGAGGTGTCTCATAAGAGACTCAATGCAGGGGTTTGAGAGGATCAATGTCATTATTTTTTACCCTTGCAAGTAAAGCATCCATTTCACCAATAGAATCTTTGAGGTTTAGATTGTTAGGTTCGTAAGGATTGTTGTCATGGAGCTAAGGCTTGCTCTTCTTTTTCTATTGTCTCTCACTTTAAGTTAGAAGCAAACAAGATCAGTGTCAATTTCAACCTCACCAAAGGAGTAAGTAAAATTACTCCATAAAATAATTCAAAATTTTCATTGGATTAAATAACTATGTAACTTAAGATAAATTTTTATGCCCTAAGTTATTCAAGGTATATCATGATAAAGTGTTAAATCCAAAGGGTTTTTTACACCGAACAGATTTAATTCAAAGCAGTAATTCTGGTACAAGTAGTGTTTACTACAAGATGATAGCAACCACCATTGTTAACCAGACGAAAAGGTTTTTTCACTTTCAGCACATGCTTGGCAACTGATCTGCAACATGATACAAAAGGAAATCACGTCAACTGTAAAACCATGCTTCTATTATTGTTAGCAATAACGTGTATTTTTGGCCATTTGTCTCTTGTCTCTTATAATTTTTAATTTAAGCCTTGCATTGTGTAATGACATGAATATAATGCTTTAGACAAGGCATGAGACTATAGAAAAGAGATTGTGTGACAAATCCTTAGTGTGTATTTGAATAGAAGCTCATTGAAACAATAACCAATGACCAAAAAAAATACCTATAACAGCAAAATAAAGAAGCTTGATCATGAAGATAGCTCAATTAATAAAATGGATAGTTTCAGCAAATAAAAACATTTTTATGTCACAAGACCTGAGTATTGTTAGTAGGATTGTTAGATTCAGATGTGTTTTATGACATCTTCTATGAGAACATCATCAACCTAGCTCAATTGATTTGCCAATGCAACAAGAGAAGCTAATTGTGTTACAAGAGGAACATGCATTTTTGTACTTTACACGACATGAATTCTCTACGACTTATGTCCACCAAACTCCAATTTTCATCCTACAAAACCTTCAAGTGAAGCTAAGAATTCTCACTAATGCTCTGATTGGGAGGAGGTGAGGGAAGGGGAGGGAAGGGTAAATAAGGGGAAGGGGAATTTTGACCCCTTGTTTGGAATGGAGTGAGTTAAGGAGGGGAAGGGGAGAGAAGGGTATGCTTTACCCTTGCATGCTCATGAATTGGCACAATTCCTTACACCCTGATTTGGGGTGTAAGGAAGGGGAACTCAAATATATTTTGTCCTAATTTTATCCCTATTTCAAAATATTAATTCCCAAATTAACTCATCATCTTTGCATCGTCGCTCCTCATGCAACGTGCGCCGTTACAAAGAGAAAGAGAGAGGGAGAGTTCAAGAGTCAGGTTGTTTCTTTCGTCTGACAGTGCATTCATAGCCATCGCCGCTTCCGGTACTAGTGGTTGGTCATTTGCCTCTGATCGCCCTAGCTCACACCTCTCGGATTTGCTTCCTTCTCTAGCGATAATGGGGACAGTGAGGCTTCATCGTTTTTGTTAGTTTTTGGTATGTGGGGTATTGGTCTTTTTCTTGTTTTGAATGTAACTATTTTTTGAGTTTACGAAATCGCTAGATGAACTTAGAGCCACTTGCATTCTGCGTAATGTGTTAGCTGGGCGAAACCGGAACCCTTTATTTCTTGTTTCGTGTTTATCTGTTTTGAATTTCAACTATCTCTATTCCTCTGTTCCTATGCATCATTTGTTGACCTAAAAGATGATAGCATTCCCTTGCTCTCGCAGACAAAGTGTGAAATATTTGTGGACTCGGAACAAATAATCACTTGTCTTCGTTGCAAAAGGAATTCTTAACGCACATAAGCCTTGCAGACTTAACTAGTTTTAATTTGTTCTTAAATACTCTGATTTTACTTTTTACTGAATATTGTCTTAGTAATTGTTTCGGAGCCAAAGTGCAAGTTAAAATGTCTCTTGATCATTGATTCAACTTTGTTTTAAGAATTTGACTTTTTTCACCGGTAGATTTGTTTTAAAAAGCGAGGATATTTTTGTAATTTTATATATTTAACTTTCATTCCTCTCTATTTCCTCCCAAACAAAATAACACGTGCTACGTTAATGAATCTTCTCTCCCTCCCAAACAAGGAAAACATAAATACTTAACTTCCCCTCCCCTTTCCTTCCTTCCCCTTCCTTCCCCTTCCATTAATGGCCCCTTCCTTCACCACATCCAAACAGAGCTTAAAGATACCACTGGCCATGTTTCATACCCCTAATTCAGCCCAGAAAAGTTGAAGATATGCACCCTATTAAAGCTCGCTCCCCAACTATCTGAAGTTGATAACCTTTGAGGCATAAAATTGACACTGGCCAAGTTTCCTACCCTTAATTCAGTCCAACAAAGTTGAAGATATATGCCCTAATAAAGCTCGCGCCCAAAGTATCTGAAGTTGATAACTGATTTTGTAGCATTTCCAGTTCCAACTCATAGAATGGTTCTCTGTAGCAGCCATCATTTTTCACCAATTGGTACTATATCTAGAAGGAAAAAAAAACAGATTTTTAAGACAAATACCAGGTGGAGCGATCATACTTGTTCGCAGCAATCAGTCTAAACACTAAAGATAAAAGAGGCAATAAATACAACCTGCGGAATTCGCTACTTCAGGTTGGCAAAAAAAATCTCATTCGTCGCTCAAAGGACTCAATGCTGATCCCCAAACCCCTAACAGTGCCCCCAAAGGAAAACCCTAACGAGATAAAAGAGGTGTGAAACTGAATCACCTGATCCATTCCATTAGGGAGGGGATCGGCGACGAAGGTGGGGATCTCGTCCACGAGATTATCAGCCCGGCCGGAGTGCAAGATCCTGGTGAATCCGCCCATCTCCGAGTCGGGCCGGGCTTCTCGGGCCTTCTTGAACCAGTAGTACATGACCCGGCACTGCCAGGCATTGTAGACAGAGTCGGACGCGGTCACCGCGGTGTGGAACAGCCGCCGGCGATTCTCAACCCGATCGGATGACGAGGAGCGGGAGAAAGGACCGCCGCGGAGGCCGGGGAAGCCGGGGGCGAGGAGGGTGGCGGTGGAGGAGATGATGGCGTTGTAGGTGATGAGAGCGAGGGCGAGGGAGATCAGGAGGTAGTAGAGAAGTCGACCGCCACAAACCATCTCTGTAAACCGTAATGCGGACTAGCAGTAGAGATTTTAATTATCAACAACATTTAAAAAATAATAATAATTTATCAATTAAATGTATATATTTATAAATTCATAATTATATTTTTTTTATGTTTACTTTGAGAAAGAGGATGACAGCCAACGAACTTCCAACCATATAAAGATGTAATAATTGTTTCTTTATGAAGAATTAACATTGTTGTCTTCTTCTTTCTCCTACTCTTCCTCTAATCTCATCGTCGCCATGCTCAGGCGACCAACCTCGCCCTTCTCTTAAGATGACAAAGGGGATAATGGCTGGTCTGTGAGATGACAAAATCTAATAACTTGGAAGGGGTGTTTTCCTTTTTCATTTTTTTTTTGTTCTTCCCTTTTTTAATGACTCCATTTGTACACAACCTTGAATTGTTATCTCTGTAATGCTCTCAATCTCCTACCTTGTCCAAATCTCACCAATTGGAGACAAACAACTCTTCTATTTCTTCAAGAAGGATGACTGAATGCAACTTCAAGTTGCATCAATCAGCCCAGTTGTTCTTCTTTCCTCCTGCCAGAATACGTGAAATTTGCAGTCCTCGGCTGAAGGCCTGGTTGAAGAGCAGCCTTGTCTGGAACTCGGAGACGAACGGGAACCACGCCAAGACGGCAACCGGCGAAAAGATCAGCAGGCCCATCACGTACTCATACCCCCTGGCCAAGGCTTTGACGGAGCTCCACAGACCCAGAGCCTTCGCCATTGGTCTCAGTGCCTGTGCAATCTGCTCCAGTAACGAGAACAAATTTTAGAGTTTGTCGTTTTAAGGATCGATACGATTAGGCGATGGAGGCCTGAGAATTAGCGATGCTGCACCTGAAGCAACGCCCAACCAGTAGGCATGAAAGCGAGGATGCTGCAGAAGATGTCTCCGACAGTCAAATTGAGGAAGATGAAGAGAATGATCAGAGTTCCAACCAATCCAATGAACAGAAGCAGCTTCAGCAGCCGGAATAGGAGCTGGAAGTCCGCGCTAAATGTCTTCCTCCCCATCGACACCACCTGCACAGGAGAGTTCTTGTTCAGTCAAATGAGAAAAGAAGAAATGCCATGCAAAGCTGAAATAGCTCACCTTCAGTATAAAAAATATTGCTACGATCACAAACCACGACAGTCCGTACACCTGATCAATGCAGGAGCATTAGATGATGTGAAAAAGATCAGATCTTCTGGGCAATGGCATACATTTCAAGTCGTGGATAGTAATTATGATGCACATGAAACGGGAAGGCTGAAACAACTTACGATGATGCTTTTGTCGTTATTGGAAACATGGAGGTGATAGACAATCCCGTACTGGAAAAGAAAGAAGCGAAGAGAGAGGACAATTTCCCAGAATCTTCCTAAGAATCCAGTTGACTTCAGGTGCTCCTGTTCTTCATCCCACCAAGATTCCCAACTCTTGTTTGCCGGAACACCGACTCCTCCCCAGCTGTTCATCCATTTGCTCCAGTCATCCCAGTCCTCCACTATCTTTTGCCATTCGAAACCCGAAGGGTTGAAAAGGAATGGTGCAAACAGCCATGTGCCAACCAGGAACCACATTGATGAAGTCAGAAGCAAGTATGCAATCGAATCAGTTGCCACTGAACCGTAGATCTGATAAACTACGAGCATTATCATCAACTCCAACCCTTTAACAAAGTGGCTCCGGGAATACATCCTGTAATTCTCAGCAAACTTTACATGTCGGACCACAAATCCACGTCCAGTGGCTCTGTATTTAGCCCCGCCATGCAACATTGTTCTTCCAAAATAGTGTGATTTTGTTCCCAGGGAAAATGTGAAGAACACAGAACAAAGCTGAAGCTGCATTATGATGAAGTCGCTAATGGCGGTCCAGAATCCTCTTTCAAGTCCAATCTCCATGATCATTGGTAAAGCCATTAGCAAACCTAGTTGAACGATTGACTGAGATGCCATGGCCGACTCTAGAGCAGTGTTGCCTATCTTCCTTGCCTGGTTCATAATAGCGTCCTCCAGCCCACTAAGCGACAAGTAAAGTCTTCCGTACAAGAAAGCATAAACTATGATCACAACCATCTACATGTGCAAAGAAATATTAATAATTCTTCAAACACGGCAAATAGGTTCTCTTATTTATTTTCTTTTTTAAATGGTTAAAGCAAAATATGAACACAGAATTATTTGAAATTGAGACAAATGAATAGATGTTACCATCGAGCTAATGTAGAATCCAACAGTAGTAAAATAACATGATAGCATCCTGAAGAAGTCAAAGCGATGCCCCAAGCGATAGATATCTCTGCTGAGTATTTGTTCTCCATTGCCACAAGCAACCTTTGCTTCAAATAGAGATATTTGGTTTAGTCCAACATCACGACCTTTTCCAACCTGGATATACTCATGATGGGTGATATTTCCACGTCGTAAGGTGGAGTTGAAGCCTGATAGTGGAGCAATATGAATTAGGATAAACAACAAATCAGCTGGATGTAAAAAGAAAAATATGTCAGCAACATCACCAGCAAATATATCTTCACTTAAGTTGATCCCACGAGATGCCTTGCTAATGCCACCTCTAGTTATATGAAAGATTCTATCAAACACATCTGGGTGACCATAGTGAAACCTAACTCTGGATAAATTAAATGAAAAGCCAATTAAGATGAAGCACAGAATTTTCCATAAAACTAACAGGTCAACAGATTTATATATATATATATATGAACTTAGAAAAGCAAACAATAGAAACTTACTTTAATGGGTTCGCAAGGACCCTTTGCCCGATTGTTACAAAACTGGTTTCTTGATTTGACATAAACCATGCCAAAGAGGATACACTGAAACAAAAATAACCCAAATCTTTAAGATCATATCTCCAAGGATCAGAAAAAGATATATAATCTCCATAAGCAATCACGTATTTTACCTTCCTGTGAAAATATGCTCACGTACACCAAGGATAGTAGGCTGCCGTAGTCCATGGTCTTCATTGAATTCTTCCAGAAGATTGCGCATTTTAAATGCCTCTTCTAGATAATTATCCTATGTGAAAAGATTGCGCATTTTAAATGCCTCTTCTAGATAATTATCCTATATGTTTTACGAAAAGGATAAGCCCTGATAAACTAAAAAATAAATAAGTCAATAATTAATTCAGAGTTTTTTTGTTACCTGATTCATATCAATAGCCTGAAGAGCTTCACCACGAGTGAAGATTATGGCATGGTTTTGATTCTCGGGTTTCCCTTCACCTATATTTGCCGCCCCTGGTAGTTTTATTCGGTATATTTCCTAGAAGAGAGAAACAAACAAAAAATATCAGTATGTCATGAGTGCGGCTCCTAATATTGGATGAGTTTATCACGAAATGTGGGTTACTTGATCACGGTTTTCAACTGCTTTTACGAGCACAGAGTAGTAGACCTTCTGAACCTTGTCACCATATCTTTCTTCAACTTCATCTATATATGCAACACGAAGGGAAGGGTAGCTGCATTTATGGAATATTTAATGGTTAGATTGCACTATACATTTAATAGAAGACAAGTAAAATCATCAAGAAAAATTTCTCTTTGTTCTTCTTTGCAACCACTGAAGATGCAGCGTTAGAACAAAACTAGTAAGTGCATTACAAAACGATCTAATCTCACAATTAGTCCAACAGATTTCCTTTTTCACATCTTATTTGATTAAAAATTTAAAATTCAATCCATAAGAAACCAGTAACTTATCCCCAAAAAATTGATATTCAGATTAGCATGCAGAACAGAGTAAGATGGTAACTCATTCATACACCTTTGATTTCATACACCTTTGATCTACATATAAGAACGTGAATGAGCCTAGAAGTTAATTTTAGACTTTATGCATACTAGAGAGCAACCATTCACGAACTTCAGAAATGGCATGATTTTCCATATGTAAGTTATACTCATCATTTGTCAGCTTCTCTTGCCATTCCTAATTTTTATTCAACCTTTTACTTTGTTTGTGGATGAATAATCAATCAAACTCAGGATCGCATAAATAAGAAACTTAACTGTGGTTGTACTAATTGGGTATCATAATATTGCTCAAGATAGACACGCAAAGCGCATGAAAGTTGCAATTCTTGATGTATGGATTAGATATGAAATTGAACCCCATAGTTTCTGGTATATATTCAAATTGCAAAGAACATGCAGTTCTAAAATTACCAAATTATTGTTGCCACTCAAATTTTCCGGATTTATATATTAGCTGTGAGATTGAAATTTATGTATATACCAGCAACATTAAGTTTGATATTCAAGGAAAAAATTGGACTATAATAATAAGCAAGAAAATACGAAGAACTATGACATTGCTAATTTGCAAAAAAAAAAAAACATACTTAACCATCAGGTTCAAAATGTCTGTTGCGCGGCGATCTCCAGACCTTTTCTGGTTGCCATAAATTTGGCACGTAGCAACATATGTGAATTTCATGTCTGCTATGGCATCAAGTTGAGCAAACAATGACCTTTGGCTCTTATTTTCTTCCTCCATTGGATCAGTAAATGCTTTATATCCCTCTAATATCTCTGGAGAAGAATGATTTAAATAAGAGAAATCAAGAAGGCAAAGATCTTTAGCTAAGTATTTAAAACAAAGAAGCTAAGACTAACCACTTTCTTGGGCCATGTCAAGAAAAGCCTGAAGCTTCAGTGCTCTATGATAGTACATCATACCTCTCACTGCACAACGTTTATATCAAATGTAGTAGTTGCCCAAACTTCTATTTGATAATAAGAGTTTGTAGTATGCAATCCATTGATTACCAGTTCTACAAAGTGTTTGTCCCCTAAGAGAGGCCCAATGACGAAGCTGTAAAACATTTTCTTCATTGGACCAAACCTCACTTTCTCGTTTGCAATTGATCCTCTCCATAAAGTTGTTCCATTCATCTAATGCAAATCATCAAACAGATTAATACAATGACAAAATCATGAAATAAAGTAAATGGCTACGGTGAATCTCAGATTGACCAGAATAGAAAAGAATAAAACCTGGATAGATCTTTTGCAAATAGAATATTATAGAGATGCCATCTTCATTTTCCAAATCAAGGTCACTTTTGGAAAATACAATTTCCTCACTGTAGTATGGAGTCATCACACTGCAAACCGCTTTACATTAAATCAAAGTGTTGAGAGATAATTGCCATAAAGTTGCGCACTAGGGTTGTGATTATTTCAATGCAGAAAAGTTGACAGTAAGGCATCCACACCATAGACATTCTTGATAAGTATACATGTCAAAACTTTCAGGTGATAATGATGAGATAAGAGAGTGGCATTGTCTATATCTCTCTGGTTTGTATCTCAAATATGAACAACAATGTTGCAGTGATCAGGATATATCAAATAAAGGCTTTAGATTGAAATCATATGTATTACTCAATCCTTCTGGTGTTAATGCATTCAGATAATAGGGTGTCATACCTGAATGGCAACATTTTACGGACTCTAGGAGCACGGGGCATATCCATAAACAAAGAATTTGTGAAAAATGCTATTCTTCTACGAGCTTCAAGGTTTGTAGGAACATCTATTGCATATTCCTTCACTGTCAATAGGAGGTAAAGTCGTTTAATCTGCAGTAAGACAGATCATCAGTAGCTTGCTATCAACAAAAAACAAAAGAGGAGTTGGATTGAGAATCACCTGTTCTTCCCAGCGTGGGTTAAGTAGAAGAGGAAACAATATTGCAGGTTTTGAACCAGTACCAGCAAAGAGCTGTCTTCGGGGTACTGAATCTTTATTACCATGCCCAAGTTCAACTAACTCACTGAACAAAATATTAAAAATCATAAGAAAATCTCAGATCTCAGGAATTTGTTTATCCAAAAATAACTAATTTAATTATTCAGGTGGAGTTTGTGTTTCACTGACTGTATCTCATTAACCATCATATCACGGGAGACTACTTCAAGCATGTCTTGCAACAATAATACAACTGTATCACGTTTAGATGCATCACCTTCTTTCTGCAAGTAAGCAGTTCTCCTGCTTTTTCAGCTAATTAACAACTAGGGAGGATGGAGACATCAACTGACAAATCAAAGTATGACTTACCAATATATCAAGAAGCTCCACAAACTTCTTACATAGTGTTGGCAAGGCACTCATCCTAAAATTGCTTAGAAAGGTATTTTTTTCAATGTTAGCTTCAATCTCTTTAATAATGATACCAATAATCCTGCCACCAAACGTGCAAAGAAAAATTCATAAGATGATGATATCATAGGAAGATAAAGCAAGAATATATGCAAAATAACCTTGCATGAACTAGCTTTCTATCTAAGAACCTTTCTTTATGCATAGGATACCCAAAAGGAAATTTGAAATAAAGTGGAAATTCAGACAAAGCTTGCAGAATTCAGAAACTTCACAATGAATTTCTTGCTCATAAAAGAAGCAGGAAAAGTGATGGGATTTCTTTTATAGATGACATCTCCAAATTCTCATCCATTTTGGCAACTGAAATGCTCCTTGATATCCATTTTTCTTTTTTGTTATGACTGATACTATTACGTGTCAAGTTATAAGAAAATGACACACATTAAATTTACCAGTTGTCACTAAATTTCTGTAGTATCTCCTATTATATTGTCATTGTGAGTAATCAACTAGGTCATTGGCCATGAAAGCAACATTTAAAAAAATCTTCCAGAAAAAAAAACTTAAATTTCAATTTTCAACATTCTGAAATGCAAAAGAAAAATTAGTAAAAGTTTATACTCAAAGCTAGAAACTGTTTGCTTTCTAAAGACCCAGTCATGAAGGATTTGCAACAAACCTTTTCTCATTCTCCCCGACAACAAGAAGATTAAGAATGAGCTTAAAGGACTCATAGCATTCGATAACAGCACATTTCATGTACTCATCAACACAGATATGTTTCCAGAGATCATAATCCTTTGGTTGAAATTGAGCAGCTGTATCTAGTGCTACTGGTATCTGAACAGCAAATATTTGAATTTACAGAAAACAAACATCAAGAATCACAACACTCAATATGCATCAGATACAGTGTCAATAATTTACCTTGCCAGATAGCAGGAATGGTGGCCACTGTATCACCTTCAAGCTAGGATCAGATGAGTAAGGAACTAGCAAAAGATCCATCTCCCTGAATTACATAAACAGATTTTGAGTCTCCCTTGAAGAAAGCTAGCAAATATTGAACGTAAGAAAGTAGACAGGCAAGTCAACTCAAGGCCTTTCCTATCGCTTATAAGATCTTCCTCTCGGAAGCTGCATATCACTTCATTCCAAAGCTGAGCAAACTTTGCTGCTTCAGTTCTCTTACTTGGAGAGGCCTATTTTGCTAGGTATTAGATGAAAAGGACCAAAACAACAATGCAAGAATACACAATATCAGTTTCAGGAGAACCTCAGCAAAGCGCCTCGATAAAGAGAATCCCTTGTGATGAACTTTCTCTGATGGAACAAGACATGTGTTGACAGCTCCAGGCAAAGAATGAAATCGTGATCTCAACATGCCTAGTGTTCGTATCTACAAGAACATAAAGATACGAATTAGAAATTCGAGTAACAAGAAATCATAAAATATAACTTTAAGTTGACATGCAACAAATTATCAGACATTATTATGCTAATCAGGTTGTCAATTATAAGTCTATCAATAAGAACTAATATGTATATGCAAGAACATAATTTTCAAATAAATTTGTCAAGTAACATGACTGTAAAACCTAAAAACCAAACAAATCAATCATCAGTTTGTCTCCCTCTCCCCTATGCAGTAACACTCATCGTCTGCCCAATTCGTCAATTCTCGCTCTTCCCTATGCTCGGTTGTGAATGTGTCGTGCTTGTTCATCCCGAGAGGCAGAGACTGAGAGACCCAAATCAGCAACCGTCATCTAGCTGTCTGACACCCTATCTTCCTTTGAAGGTTTAGACATTGCATTCTGACTTATGATTCATCTCCTAATGATGATGTTGCTCTCCCTTGTAGATTCCTGATGATGAAATTGCTCCCTTGACTGGTGACTCCCAATGCTTGGTTCCAGCCTCGGACTCCACCCTGAATCCCTACCTCCGGTCATCAACACCAAGAGTCTTCCCAATTCAAGTTTTCTATACCCTGATTTAATTTGGGTGGGCTCGAGTTTTTCATTAAACCCAACTCATGCCCACCCCTAGAAGTGGCTCTGCATAAGGAGGTAATGGCTCACAAGGGCACATGGTGCTTGTCATGAGGATGTGTTACTCCTGGAACACATGGGCGCAAGGTCAGCTATCATGCATAAGAGACTCAGGAGAAGACAGGTAAATGCATGCAACTGATCTGAGGTAGAAGAGATTGTTAGATTTGGTTGTTGATGATAAATTTGGACCAAGTTTGGCCAAGATATGAAAAGGCCAAGAGACGAGCAGGCAATGGGTCATGAAGAGCTTCATCAATAGAATGTTTCAAGGACTCCGTGTGGACAGAACAAGAAGATAAAGAGGTGGATAAGAGGTCGGTTGCACCTCCTTGACAGAATACCTCTTTAGGAAATCCTAACCCAAAAAGAGGTGTTCTAATATCATGCAAAGTCAACAAAATTAATATATATGTTGTAAAGGCATATTACATGCATATTGGACTCAGTATAGAAACCTAAACCTAAAATAGCAATGTGGAACTAGACCAGTACACTAATAATCCTATTAAGCTAATATCTCAACACACTTAGCATTGTTGGAAGGGGTTTAACCTTGTTTCTTCCAATCTGAATGAGGAATAGTCTCATATCCAATAAGGTGTGGAGACACCTAGTGGTGAAGACCCAAAAAAAAAGCACAAAAATCTACTTAATTTTCTATTTGTTTGAAGAAATAATTACGAGCACAGAACTTGCATTATCTTTTACCTCTCCAAGTCGACCAAATGCTCCAGAGACACCTCCATATAAAGTGGAGAAAATTGCATACCATATTTGAGTATCCATAAAATACACCTGTGAAAAGTTTAACTTGTCATACATGATTCTTGTTGATGTTAAGTACTAATAGTACGAAGTACAATGTCTCAAATCAAGAACCACAAAGAACAATATTGACATACCAAGATCACAGGAACCCAGAGTGCAATAATAGCGCCAAGATTACCAGGAGCTACAACAAAGATGATTTGAACTATTTTAATCAAATAATATCTGATGTAAACTTGTGAAAAGTTGAGCAATATACCATGGGGGAAAAATTCATGCCAAGCGAAATGCACGTTATGAACATTCATTATATCTTTTGTGGCCTTTATAAGAGGTTGTATCTGTCACATCGTACAACATGTTGAGAGAAAAAAATCCTCCCATATTCTTATGAGCATATGTGCAAAAGAGAGAAAAGGAGAAGTTACCTGCAAGAAGTAACTAAATGCAAACTTGGAAGATAACAGCAACACCCAAAACAATGTGTACCTTAAAAGATAACAATCCATGTAAGAATTTTACAAAATTTCCATAATCAAAACAAAAACAAAGATTTATAAACTCACTTGAATAGTACCAACTGGCTGTCATGCATACCACGCCCAACATAAATCCTTGGCTGAAAAGAATTTGAGAAATATGTTAGGTTCCTAAACCTTCATAGTTGAAGTGTCTGTTGATTCATAACTAAAAGAAAAGGTATTAGTAGGAGATTATCTATAAATATAGCTCCCTTCCTCAAGAAGAAATTTATACAATTAGGTTAGGTTGTGCATCACAACCTTCCTACTTATAATGCCTATTGATTCCATGACTAAAAGCAAATGATCATTTGACTGGTATGTTAATATAAGAATACTATAATTTGATAAAAGGCATTCAGTTCATTGGGAGGGCAAGATGTACCATGGTAATGATTAAAGTTGTGTTTCCTACAAGGGAAAGAAACAAGCAGAGAAATATTGACCTAGTTTGTAATTCCTTGGGAGGAAGGGAAAAAGGATAGTTTCCCTTATAAGAATTTCCGAAGAGGAAGGAAGGGCAATAAGGAAAGGAGGGAAATTTAAATATAAAATATTAACCGATTAAAAACATTTTAAACAAAACTATTTTCAAATCAAGATAATAAAAAATTGAAAAAATATATATTAGATGGGACAACATTCCACCTGATGTAGGTGGAAGCCAATTTTAGTATGGTTGGGGTAACAATTCTCCCACTACTTCCTCAGTATGTTTTGGGCAGAAACTGAGGGAAGCTACCTAGATAAGTTTTTCAGGAAAAAAAACAACCACGATAAAATTCAATCACTTTTAATCTTTGAACGAAGAAAATAATTACCTCCCGGTAAATAAATGGGGAAAAAAGGGTCTACACACCTGAGACCACCATAAGAGCATTCGGACAATGCCCCATTCTGAAATCTCTATCCATCTACGGAGCATAGGAAAGAAAAATAGCAATCCTGTTAAAACATTAGGCAACAAGTATAGTGCCACAGCTATAGTATATAAAGGTGGAACGCCTTTTATCTGATGAAGGTACTGCAGAATGGCACCCAAAGGCAAATTTATCTGTGATGAATCACTATAACACAGAAGAAGAACTATAGACCATGCAAGACTCACTAATATCTTGAGGACATTTCTCAAGATATCAGTAAATTTTTGTCTATGATAGCCAGGGAAATTAAGAACAAGATCAAGAACACCTGTAATGAGGGGGAAAAAAGTTAAGTGAGAGCACAAAATCATGATGGCTGCAGTTTGATGAATAGAAGAGTGAACCAACTGAAAGCTAATACTAATTTTTTTTACCATGCATCCCTTCTAAAAAAAAATTGCAATTTAAGAAAACTATAGACAAATTTGGTGCATAATATTAAGCTTGAATTCTATAATATTGTAATATTTTTGGTAGACAATTTGTCAACAAACAATAAAATATTAAGTGAAATAGAGAGCAGACCAAAATATTTTGATATATATTCTCTGACTAAGAGGTCTACTATTAAATTGTGCAAACAAATATATATGGCTCATCTCAAACTAGTTCCACAAGATTAGTTCACGTGCCAAAGTTTTCAATTACATTATGTTTCAGTCAAATATTTCATCACAATTGATCTTATATTGTGAGTGAAATATTCTTCCCATGAGTATAGAATCACTACTTATTGCAGTGAAACCCATAAGAGACTGCCAAGAACTATTAGTTATCCTTTCACATTTTCTCCTCAAAAGATCTTGTTTTCTCATCTTGGTTCAAGGATAATATGACCTTTATCATACACATCAAATACATCTAAGGGAATATATCAATCTATATTGAATAGTCAATGACTGCTTATGCCCGTCCATACAAGCTTTGTGGTGCAATCGATTATTGTTTTCTTTCTCATTAACACCATCCCAGGAGTTGGAAAACATAAATGGATGTGAATTCTCTCAAACAGTTACAATCAATCAATTATCATCAGTCACATGCAATATGCTCACAATAAATCATACTCATGACACGTTCAGGTCCAAGGAAGCAAGGATAATGTATCATATAGTAAGATAAATTGCACATAAAGTTTTCTATTAGTGAGAAATATAGTGATAACAATAAGTTATGAATTAAGAAAAATTCATACTTTTTAGCAGATCCAGAAGTGCTGCTGTTATGAAAATGCTAGATAATGAGTATAACACATCTTTCTGAAAAATCTGTGCTGGTGAATAACCACTACCGGCCATGATTATCATTGCCTGAATAAACAATAAATTGGATTATATACTGGAATGATGATCAATGTTATATATGACATGATATTACCTGTAATGCTATTACATAGAAAGTCCACATGCGAGAAAAACTTCTAAAGATGTTCCAAAATGTTCTAGTCTCAACAAAATTTTCCTTCCCTGCGCTTTTATTAGGCAACTTTTTGGATGAACGTCCAACCTGTAAATGAGTTTTTATCAGTGGCAACTATATTTAAAGAAATCAATTAGACAGTTTGAATTATTTACAAGAAGTTCTGTATCAGACCTGGACTGTAGGCCTTGATTGTCGTATAGATTTGAAGAACTCTCCATCATCTCTCATAGGCCAGCCCAAGGAAAAGCAATCAGCCGACCTAGTAGTTATGCAGTTAGCCTCAATTGTGGAAATTAACAAAAAGATTAAAAAAAGCATACTGTGTTTATCTATTAGTGATCTAAATCTATTCACAAACCAGAAGTACTCATTTAGGTCATCATAGTTACACCAAGCTGAATGTGGGGCTTTTCCATTATTGCTTTTTTGAGCTTCCTGAAGAAATGTAAATCATCATAACTTTGCTGTTCCGCCTATGATGCATAATCCTTAATTTTAGCCTTTGAGGGATACATACCTTTTTAATCACATGATAAATCGGGCTGATTACTTTCTTCAAGAATGCTTCATCGTCTCCACCATATGAAGATCTAACATTCTCCCCTGTCACAACACTGGCATTGCCACCCAACAGACCATGTAGCTCATATGCCATCTAAAACTATCATGGATTATCATTTATGTAAGGAAGACCAAACTATTTTAAGAATAACAAGGTAATGTCAATATAACCGGAAAGAACATATTTCTGGATAGAGGTTCACATTGTGGAATATATAAGACAAGCATTCTGGCATAAATCGAAGATTAGCAGCTTCACCCCAGATAAGAAGAAACAGACCCATATATAGGATCTTTCTCTGTTGACTCTCTTGCGGTTGTAGGCCTTGTGCAAGACTAAAATTAAAATATAAAGTATTAGATGACCAAAAGAAATCTTTTAATAGTCAAATAAATCAACCAATAGAGGTCTCAGATACCGTAAACTATGTTTCTTTCCCAAGAATTTGCACCATGATTTATAGTTCTTGAATATTTTGTTCATAATTGCATTGACTGCGCGATTATCTAGCTGTGATGGGGAATTAATTCAGTTACAACCACAATTTATAAAAAAATAAAATATTTGCATTTGAAGTGAGAAAGGTAAGATTGCTAGTGAATACGGTATCACATTATGATTTACACGGAAAAACTAACATGGATGATCCTCAGCATGAGCAAATTTCTTTCCTTTTAGAAACACACAAATTTCTTAGGTAGGATAGTGCAATAATAATAGAAATATATTCTTCTATTTGGTTGTTTATATAAGATAGTAATAAGGAAACCACATGCCAGCATGGCTGCAGCTGCACACATTGAAAGGACCATGACACAAAAATTATTGAAGAAACGTACACTGTCAAAATGGCTTTCAAATAAACTCTTGAGATGCTGATATGTGAAAGATTAAATATTCAGAAAATTTTAAAAGACCTGTAAGCTATCAGTAATTTGTTCATATGAAAAGGTTGTCAGTACACAGCATCCAACTTACAAAAAGATATACGCGATGTGATCATACCTGATAGTTATTTAATCATTCAACCAGGTTTCAAAAGTAGATTCTTAAAAGAACAAAATAACTCAATAACAATCAGAGGAACACAATATTCATCAATGAATGGGCAAAAGATATTGTTTCTCTAACTTAATGAAGCTCGATATACATGCCTTATGAAGAGGTTCGGGCTTCGGAGACAGCCTTATGTGAAGGTTGGCAAGGAGCAAGATCAAATGTTCCCTTTGATTTCTTACATTGTCTCTCTGTAAATATTAATGATGTTAACAATATTTTTAAAGAAACAAAAGACATATTTGTTATTTGCAAATGTTCTACCTGAAACCCAAACGTGACTCTTAACCAATCAAGTAGATCCAACTCTCCTGTTTTCTCTTTTTGCTGACCAACAGAAGGCCAGTTCAAACCCCGCGTATTCTTCAGGGCTGCTACGGCAGCTTTTATCTGTCAAATTCGAATGTACTCAACTTACTGATTTGCTTAAAGATACCAGAGTACCTTGTTTCTCCCTATCCATAATTACCCTCAAAAATCAATACGGTCATTTGAAGAGCTAAGAAAAGCACCTCCTCGAGCTGCATGATACATTGTGAAGCACCAGCAGCATCCAAGGGAAGGATGTTGTAGGGTACATAAATTTCGGTTTTTTCTTGGACATCTCTGGCAGCAGCAATGATCTGCGCATAGATCACCAAACACGGATAAGAAACTAAAACATTCCCTCGCATAATATCAAAGGAGACAAAGGAGTAAAAATCTAATTGGATCAATTGAACTATCGTGGACGAACCTCTGGGGCAACTTCTTCAACTTTCTCTCTCTTGTTAACGGCACAGAGAACCTCAAAAAGGATATTAGCGGTTTGATAAGCTTTCCCGAGTTGAGCTCTGCAGACAAAAACATGTTGGGATTTGGGAACACAAAACCAAGGAAGCCGCAAGAATCACAACATGTTAGCAACAGAAACGAATCCAGATTTACCTGTCGGCTCGCTCGCCCCTATCGAGAGCACGAACATAGTGCTCGTAGTATTGCTGATAGAAGCTCTCGATCTCTCGGGCATCGCTCTTCTTCACCCTTCGGGAGAGACTCGTCCCGTTGTCCTGCAATGCGTTCGACTCCGATTACGTAGACGATTCCCAATATCGAAAATCTCGTATGTAATAAATATTTCATTTTTGCCCCTGCACTTCGCCATTTCTTAAAATACCCTTGTAATTTCAAAATTATCAAAACCTTTTTTTAATAAAAAATCTTAAAATCAACCCTTCAAAATTTGCAATTCCATACAATTACTAACTTTACTATTTTCAATGATATTATAATAATTTCTAACTCTAACAAAATAAGATTACATATTTATCATCATGTTATTGTTTTGTAAATTTTGGTTTATTTTTTTTTTTTTTATTTTTTTTTTTATTTTTTTTTTTTTATCAGAAAATATATTTTCTGAAAAAAAGTTGATTTTTTTTCATACTTTATTTTTAGAAAATAATATTTATTTTCTGAAAATACTTCATAATCAGAAAATTATTTTTTTAAAAAATGAAAAAAAAAAAAGTTTTTAAAATAATAAGAAAATGAAGAAACACCTCTAAACTCTAAGAATCCTATAATTCTAAAATGTTTACAGTATTTCAAATTAAAGATAGATTTTAAAAGGTAAAATCAAATTCCTTTTTAAAAAATATTTAGATAATTAATTTAGAAGACTCAAGAAATTTATTGGATAATTATAAATTTTACCCGTTCAAGGCGTTGAAGGAGGGCAGTTTTGAATTGGCGAACTCCACGTCCGGTTGAGTTAGGATCAAGTCTATGTGCCTTCTCAAATGCATAAAATCGGCCTAAAATTTAAATAACAAAAAAAATAAATTTTATTATTATTATTATTACTAAGGACTCATTTTAAGAAAAAATATTATAAAATATTTAAAAAATATGCAGGATGTACTAATTTCCTTCTCATTTAAAAGATTTATTAAAAAAAAAAAAGGATAAAAAGAACCGCACAGAGGTAAGCGACGCGAGGGCGCTGTGCCTCAATCTTGGAGGCCACTCGAAGGACAGGCGTAATGCTGTCCAGTGACGCCGGCAGCACCTCGTTGTCGAACACCTCCATTGAGAAAGTCGCCGTCGTGGGATTCCTCGTCGATGCTCGTCGCATCAACCCCGGCGGCCCGGGTACCAGCCCGGCCGCTGGCATTTCAGAGGCAGACGCTTGCTCACCCCCTGCCATTAATTACGGCGCCGCCTTCGTCTCCGATCGACTACTCACTATCATCAACGTCTTGATTGTAGCTAGGCCCGTCGCCTGTCGCCTACGCAAGCCAGCCGAATCGATTCAGTTCGAAGTAAATACGATCAGACGTTAATGTCGGAGAAGACAGTAGATTTACGTACCTTTCGTTTGGGGAGAACGAAAGACGAGAAGGGCAGTCGCGGACGAGGAATTTGAGTGCGAGAGGAGAAAATATATGGAGGATCAACCTTCTCGTACGTGGAATTACGTACGTGAGATTAGGATACGTATGCGAGTAGGCGACCGATGTATGAGGAGGTTCTCTGGTTGGAGAAAAAAATGTCGTTTATTTCTATTTGATATGAATAACAAATTCCGCAATTGATTGGAAATGAGATAAACTAAATGTGTTGTTTGATCGCTGCTCGATCGATCACACTTTTTCGCAGCCGGCATCAGTGTCGTCGGTGAGCTCCGCCAACTGCAAGGTCTCCTCCGCTGCGCCGCCGGAATTGTGAGGATGGGAATCTGAAGGCAGCATGAGCTCCGGCGGCAACAGCGCGTCGTTCGGGTCGGCGCTAGGCACGAGAAAGATGAGCCCCAGCGTGGCGATCCGCAGGAGGTTGCGGATGAGGAGGACGAGCCAGAGGCGGCGGAAGTCGGTGCGGGTGACGGAGAAGGCGCGGAGGAGGAGGCCGCCGGCGGTCTTGGAGGTGAGGGTGCCGAGGCTGTCGATGCACATGAGGAGGGCGAAGAAGGTGCCCTCGATGCCGCGGGGGCAGAGGCGGGTGCTGAGCACCATCATCGGCATCCACCGGAGGCGGCTGATGACGCGGGAGACGCACTCCTCGAGGACCACGAAGGCGGCGTCGGGGAGGTGGAGCTTGAGGTTCCAGCGGAGGACGAAGGCGAGGTCGAGCATTCCGGAGACGCCGTAGAGGAGCTGCGCGAAGAAGATGAGGCGCCGGAAGGGGAGGTGCTTCAGCAGCTTGTGGTAGATGAGGACGCCGACCATCGACGCCGTCGCCCCGATCGCGTAGATCATCCCCACGAACTCCTGGGAAAAGGCTGGTCCTGCACGGCGATCGGTGTACCAATAGAATTGGCCTTCATGGGTGCTGATGCTGAGCGCCAGACTCAAGAACATGTAAAGCGACGGCTTCCAAACCGTCGGAAATTGGATCGTTCTCGCCATTCCTCTGATCGCTGCCTTCCCCGTCTCCCACACCTACTACCGTTTGGTCATCATCAGATCAGCGATGAATTTTGCACCAAATTTTATTATTAGATGAATTAATAGTACCTTTGGCTTCGCGGAGAGGTGGGCGTTCTTGTGTTCGTAGATGACGAATCCGAGAATGATCAGCAGCGTCGCCGGCAACGCCATCAGCCCCAGCGCTCCCTCCATTTCACAACAATCAAACCCCCCATCACGGCCATGGATTCATGCATCAAAATGAAACTTTGAGAAGCGATCGACGAGCAGGCAGAGCAGAGCAGCGCATGCCCTCGTCGGAGACTCACCTGAGCTCCGAGGAGGTGGACGAAGACGCCGCTGGTGGAGAACCCGACGAGCGCCCCCGCCGAGGACACGAACCCGCACAGACTCTGCATGTCCGCTGCCAGCCCGGGCCGCTCAATGCTGTTCCTCGCGATGCACGCGTCGATGGTCACATCCGCGATCGCCACCCCCGCCATCATCCCCACCAGGCACAGCAGCGCAGCCGCCACCGCCAGCCTGTCGAACGTCGCCACCACGAACGTCGCCGCCAATCCGAGAACGCCTGTCGATATTGAACCTTGAGTTCGGCTCTGTTTTCTTGCGCGGAAAAAGGGGAAAAGATGGATTTTTACGAGGAAAGAGGTACCGGCGGCGACGAAGTAGGGGCGGCGACGGTAACCACGGACGGGAACGACGTCGGTGAGGAGGCCCCAGATGGGCTTCATGATCCAGGGGAGGTAGTAGAGGCCAATGAAGAACTGCACCGCCGACGGCTGAACCCTCTGCACGTCCTTCCAGTAGTAATCAGACACCACGCGGAAGAAGGAGCCGGCGAAGCCCTGACTGAGGCCGTACACCACCACCACCCCGAACACGAAGCTCCCGTTCAGCTCCCGGCACAGCATCCGGATCCACTCCGCCGGCTCCACCACCATCCGGGACAGAGCACCGGCGCCGCCATTGCCGTATTCCGACTTCAACGCTTCTGCCTCCTTCGCCGCCGGCCGGCGGAGGCTTCTCCACTAGGTCCTGCGTTTCCGAATCCATTGGGGCTGAATTGGGAATGATGGCGAACTCACGTGAAGAGGCAAGAGATTGGGATTTGGCATCCGTTGACGAATTGGTGGAGATTTGTGACGACTTCGCATGTGAAATCAAAGCAAGTTGGTGGTTGTTTAATGAATTTGAAGCTGGCGGAGAGGAGACGGATTGTAAAAACAAGTCTTTGTAGTCAGAACATTCGGAAAGGGCGGAGCCGAGGAAGCGCACATCTGCGCGTCCCTCAGGAAAATATTTATAATTACTATTGTTATTTATATTAGTAATAACAATGCCGTCGATTCAATGCCAATGCCGTCGATAGTCAACATCAACAACATCCAACGTCAAACCGACGGTCTAGAGACGACATCGGATGCTCATAGAATAATCTAGTTAGGCTCACGCTTCGATACCCCTTATAAATAAAAAAAATAATCATCCAAAAAAATAATTTTATTTTATTTTTGATAGAGTACCATATTTAAAATATTTTTATTAATTTTTATCTTTTATCTTTTTATATTTTAAGATTTTTAATACATTTAGGATATTTTAAATTTTTTAATATGTTTAGCATTTCCCCTGCGGAATTTTTTTTTCCATTCTTTGTATTTTAAAGTTTGGAATCTATATAAACAATGGTAGTTGATGGAAGGGATTTTTTTTATTAATGTATTTTGATGAATTTTCTTTTTTTTTGTGTAAATCAACAAGGGTTAAAAGGTCACTTCTCATTTTCACGCACAAATCAACGAATTCGATAGTCACTTCCGATATTTGTATGTGAATCAACGGATTCGACAGTTATCCGCTGTATCAATTTGATATCAAAGTCAATTCATATAATTTGATATCAAAGTCAAGTCATTCTTGTAGAGTCATGCTGCCGAGAAGATAACAACGTGTAGATGACACCAACAATGTGTAAGAACATGATATGGAGCAGTGGACTCAAACTATTGGCGAACAAATTGTAGGGTTTATGAAACAACTTGCTGAAAGGATGACACGATTGAAAAACAAAATGGAAGAAATTCGATCAAATGCCATCACCAAACAAACTCGAATGTTGAAACGGGCGATGGAAAGGAGAAAGACGTTTATGAATAGGATGTCCTGAAGGAGAAGGAGTTTTTATGTATAAGTAAGATATGGATGATAAAATTGAAATATTCGATGATCCAATTGATGACGATGATGAGATCATCCAACAAAAAACGGTTGAATATTCAGATGCATATGGCGATGATAAAGGTATGGTCATGATTAAGGTGGCAAAAGGTGATTCGCTCACCCCCAACGCTCCCGTTAATTCGTCCCAGAGTCAACACAGAGGAGGTAAATCACGAAGGCTACTAGCTTGAATACTAAAGCTAGAGCGTGGGGAAGGCAAACACGCTGACTTTATTAGATTTTGATTCTCAGACCTCAAGATGACAATATCCACGTACTAACCATCAGTTTATCCCATGAGAAATTGGTATAACAATGATTAAGGTTCTACAAGGAGGATGTAGATTTTGAAAATTGACAAATAATTCAAAATTTCTTATTAAATGGCAGAGAAAAATTAAGAAGTGCTGATGAAGACAGGTTTATCGGAGAAAAAGATTTCCCATCGAAGAAAACACAAAGCAAACTTGAACGTGATCTCATGATTCCTCCGGAACGTGATAATGGTGAATTTGATAGCCACAAAATGGTAAGAATGGATTCTATTAATGAGAAGGCAAGTTGAATGTGGCAAATAGCTTCCGATGATCAATTGTTGGTTTCAAGTTATGGAAGAGATATAGATAACCAATTGGGAGGATCAATTGGAATAAGTTGATAAACGACACCTTAAAAATTTGATAAGTACTAGTTTATCGAACATCCGAGTTCGATTTGAAGAATTCAACATAGACTTGTTCAAGAAATATATGGAGTCGGTCGAGAAGTGTGTAAAGAACGCGAAGATGGACAACAGTAGTATTATATCTTCAAATAAAATAAATAAATGCAAGGTTGGAATTTTTAAAACTTCTTAGACCTTTTTGCAAAAGTACGGTTCAAAAGTAAATTCATAATTTTTTCCCTTCCCCCATGACTTCTTCTTCCCAAAAAGTCACCCAGGGTTATGGTGCAGCGAAAGAATGACTAATTATCATCCCATGTATACACGGTTCGATTCTCAACTACGGCGTATTTTGAGGAATATTTTCTCCAAATGGGGCGCGAACCCTTTTACCCTAGCGATCGGTGAGATATTTCTATAGGGCCAGATTGGTCGCCTGAGATTCGATATTACCCAACTTTGTTAATCATTTTTTTTCCTTCTTCCCAAAGAGTCTGCCCTTGTATTTCTTCCCTACAGCCTAACTTCCTCATAAAACCCTAACTCTTTCATGATGGTGTAGATTTTCCTTGCGACACCACCATCGTACACCTCTATCGCCGACGTTGCCACCATCGCAAGTCGTCGTTGTTACCACCACCGTGCGTTGTCATCACAGCTACCACTGCAAGCCATCAAGGTGTTGTTAGTATGAGCCCTAGAGCCAATTATGTGATGATTGATTAGGGACTTTTTGTATCATATTTTATCATTAATAAAGACATGTTTGGTTATTATACTTATTTTATACTTGTGCCAAATAACTAAGTATAATAATGTCCTTGGGTAGTAGATTTTTATCTACATCATATCGATTGGTTGAATCGATAGTGAGATAATATAGAGAACGCTACACTATTGATGGAAATAATAATACCCTTGCATGGGTTGGCGGGTTTCCTGAGCAACCATGGGGTCGAACATGAGAGACCTCTCTATATCTACAGATTAAAATTTAATCCAAATAGAGACCTGTCTCCCAAACGACCGTCTTGTCGTCGTGTCAATTAATTCAAGTCAAACTTAGCCAAAACTAAAGTTAAGGTCTTGTAATTTTTCGAATCAAAAGACCACGGAAAAGACGACGATTGGATCGCTGATTTTTGTGTTTATTATCGGGGTCCATGACATAAATTAATTATCATATTAATTAACAAATAATTAGCCCATGACAATTAATTAAAACGCATGCAATGATAAAAACAAGCATGAAATAACTAAGAAAATAAGAGGAGCTAAAGAGAGGTATACCTTGTCTTTTACCTCGCAGTCTTCTACCGTATGATCCTCCCCTCTTGGACGTCGTGTGGGCGACGACCTACCAAGACGCGGAGTCACCAAAGCTTGCCAATTAATCACCTTCTTCAATCTTCTTCTTTGCACCAACACAAAAACCCTAGATTCTAGGGTTTCCTTGCGCCAATGACCTTTCCACCTCTCCTCCTTGCGTCGCCGGCCACCTCAAGCTCCCAAGGACCGCCGGCCACAAGGCAGCACCGAGAGGAAGGTTGTGAAGAGGAAGAAGAGGAAGAATAAGAGAGAACAAGCCTCCTCTTCCTCCTTCAATCGCCCGCAGCCACCCTCCTTCCCTCTTCCACTTGCGTCGGCCACAAAAAAAAAGGAAAGAACTCCTTCAAACTTGTGCCACCGGCGACCCAGCTCCTCCTTGACCTGCTGGACCTGCTCCCTGCCTTAGGGAGACTCCTGCCATAGAAGAGGAAGCAAAGGAAGAGGAGGAAGGTGATGAAAACCCAACCTGCTGACTCCTTCTTCTTCTTCCTTGTTGCGGCGACAAAAACAGCCACCCCCCCTTTGCTTCGTCGTATCCAGCCACTCTGGGAGAGTTCTGGCCAAAGGGGAGTAGAGAGGACGAAGAAAACCGAAGGAGAAGAGGTTAATCACTTCTCTTCTTCGCTTTGTTGCCGCCGCCCACACCAAGGGTTGCCGCAACCCTAAGAGAGAGAAAGGGAGAGGGTTTTGGATGATTAATTGTGGATTATTTTGGGATTAATTAGCCTTGATATCATGACTCCTATGGGACATTTATAGGACTAAGGTAGGGACCATGAGGAGGAGTTAGGTCTTGGCCCGCTAATGGATCCAAACAAGATCCATTAATGAGAATCCATTTCACTAAAAGATCCCTATTAAACTTCCTCACCAACCCCCATATTTTCATATGGGCTCCGCCTATTATGAGTCGTCCATCTTCCCGTGTTTAAGATATCGAATGCCCGATAATTAATTTAAATTACTGACAATTTTAATTAATTATCCTATTGATCCTTGACTAGTACCACTCAACCTTTTCATCATGTTGGACCATAGTCCACTTGCAAGATTTAACATGACGATCCTTTTGAACTCATCGAGGGGGCATCATCATCCCGACTCACCAGGACACGGATTCCCTCAATAATCAACGGCACGCCATGTAGATAATATTATTACCCAACTTACCGGGTCTATTGATCTAACAGAATCGATCTTGCCCATTGGTAAAACAAAGTAATAATAATTAAATACTTGTGCTCGTTATTATTTCGGGATTTAGATATCGTACTCCATAATATAAACCGAGGTCTAATCCAATTTATGAAGTCAGTACAAAATTGGATGACCTCTCTTTTGGTCCTATCCAATGCACACAAAGCGCACTAGTGTAATTCTATGGTTAAGACAAACCATACCTAATTACACTACAACCATCCCAATGGTTTATCTAATTCCATCTCGGTTGTGAGCATCTTTCTTATACTTCTGTCGGGAATTGATAACATGATCTTCTGTGCGTCACCACGCACCATGTTATCTACAATGCAAAGTATGAGACATTTTGTGCATATACTAATATAAATATGAACCGTGTGATTTTGCGATTCTCTTTCAAAATGTAGATGTACTTAACCAAAAGCAAGACTTTTAGTATACATCCTATCAACTAAACCATTCCTAGTCAAGCATTAATATTCAAGGACAATATTAATGCATGGAGATTAGCATGTAGGTCAATTGATGACTTGAGCTCACAAGTCATGGATATGTGATATCAAGTTGACACGTGGGTATGCATTAGAGAATGTGTACTGAATTGACCCACCATGAGACAATTTCATAGATTGTCATATAAGTGTCATAAATTTTCTCATGCGACTATTAGTATGAATAGTTCTTAGACCTGAAGTCATTACGGTTCCCTACATAAGGAGTTATGTACTTGGTATCGTCAAACGTCACCCGTAACAGGGTGGACTATAAAGACGATCACTGGGTATATAATGAATTATGCGGAGGGATGTGAGTGATGTAGATGTGATTTATCCCTCCCATATGACGGAAGTGATATCTGTGAGCCCCTTGATCCAGTAGGACTGCTAAAACGCATAACCATGCTCAAATGAGTCAATATGAGATATTGAGCTCATTTGTTTGAGTGAGTCTACTTGGGGATCAAGAAACACAAAAATTGATCGAGGATGACACAGTTTATGCATCATTAGTCAATTTAGATATCGAGGATAGAAGGACAATGTCATACATTGTCATAGTCAAGGAGGTTAAGTCGGATCTCGACTTTTTTTGTTACTTGGGTAGCAATGATGCATTGCTAGATGCCGCTCATTGATTATGTGTCTAAATCGGTTTAGGCACATTGCCAACGTTGTGAGAACCTATTGGGTCACACACTAAGACACGATGCTTCGGAGATTGATTGATCTTAGTTTGACTAAGATTTGATCCGAATTGGATTGATTGAGTTAGACTCAAGTGAATCCAATTGGATTATGGGATTGAGATCTAATTTGAGTTAGACTCATTTAAATTAGACTCAACCACATTTGGATGAGATATTAATTCATTAAAGTGTTTAATGAATTAAAATAAAGGAAGAGGAAAAGTCTCTCTTCATTGAATGGAGAGAAGTCGAAGAGTCACATGAAAAGATGTGCTCTTTATTGACTTTAATGAAGGGAAGCTAAAGGGACAAAAACCTCTTCCCTATTCATGGGATGAGTATAAAAGAGGGTCTTGTCATTTGGATGAGGGCTTAGTCTTTTTCCCTTCCTCTCTTCCTCCTCTTCTCCCTCTTTGGCCGAAACCCTATTTTGGGGTTCTAAGTGTCTCTGCGAACTACCACAAGTTGATAGCACAACTAAAGTAGTTCTTCTTCGAAGTTGAAAGATTGTATTCGTATGGATACACATAGAGGCATGAACGCTTGTACGTGCAAGAGATCTGGCGTATCTTGGACGAGCGGGATAAACGAAAGGGCACGCATTAAAGGTATATCTATAAGATAAGTAGCTATAGATCGGCTTTGTACGAGTTTTCTTTCACATGGATCGCTCGAGAGATCTTGTTTCCGCTGTGGGTTTTTGTTTATGTCGCCGGGAGATCCCAACAGGTGTTGTCACTGACACTTTGCGTTGTTATCGCTTTGCACTGTTGCCACCCCATGAAATCGCTACCGCGTGATGATGTTGATGAGTGAGATTGTCATTGTCATCGCTACCACCACCTTGTTATGTCTTCGTCCGAAAGAAGATGGATGACGATGCAATGATGAAGAGGGTGGTCAAGAGCTCCAACCCTAACTACTCATGGTGGCTGGGCACAAACAATATCACTAATACAACACCATCAAAATGAGCACCTAATTCTAGGTCAATTTAATAGCTAGGCATGGAGGCGTGGAGGCATAGTTCTAAAAGGAAAAAAAAAATCAAAAGTTCTCATGGGATGGATGGATGCCTAACGTATGAGGTGTTATCATCATTAGATTTAGAGATCAAATTTTGACAAAACTAGGTGACTATCCTCCCTCATGTGCTAGTCATCATGCGTTAGTCACTATCCGAACTGGTAGCCTACATGATTTACCTCTTCCATATTAATTCTGGGATAAATTAATGGGGACGCTAGGTGAGTGAATCGTCTTTTGCTGTCATAAATGGAAAAAATCAAAGGAGTAGAACTTCCAATGGTGGTGACCAGGGTAAATCGACCGGCCCGACCCTATGGAAGTTTCCCAACGGCTACCAGGGTAAATCGGGAAGCGCCTGCAGTGCGCGGTCTAGAAGCCCAGCGTCCTAGGATTCACAACCGATTTGGAGGAAAAATTCTTGTAAATACGCCGTAGTTAGGGATCAAATCACGGATGTCTAGGATAACGTCTAATCGTCCTACCGCTACATCATAACTTCAGGAGGTAAATTGCTACCTTTAAAAAAAAATGATGAACCAGGCAGCAGACAAATTGAACATAAGGTGACCGGCCCGGCCCCACGGAAGTTTCCCACTGGTCACCAGGGTAAATCAGGAAGTGCTCGCGGTGGACAGTCTAGAAGTCCAGCGTCTCAGGGTTCGCGCCCCATTTGGAGGAAAAATTCCTGCAAAATGCGACGTAGCTGGGATCGAACCGCGAATGGAGTTAACAACTAGTTACCCTACCACTGTATCATAGTCCCGGGAGCATAAATTGCTACCTTTAAGGTTTCGTAGGAGGGAGGTAAGTGTCCTTTATCGTGATTATTATCATATGTTACAAACTTATAATTAATATAGAGTTTCAATCACCTATTGCATAGGTAGTTGCTAGTGTAACCTCGAGATGGAGTCAACTTGTACGAATATGGATTTCTACTTCGAGATGGAGTTTTCTTGCTTGTTTCACTTTCATTACCTCGTGCATGATTATTTCTGTCAAAATAGATTTAATACTAAAGCATTTGAAAAGGAATTTTTTATATGATCTTATTTTTCTCTCTTGTCAACCAATATATGTTTTCACATTGCTTATCCCTTATTTGATCTTATTGTTACTCATCCCTTATAGTTCTCCTTAAAATTTGTTTATGACATATTGAAAATAGAGATTTAGAGAATATGTGAATTAATAGTAATATTTACCGGAATATATATGAATTATTCTAAAATTTTGAGAAAAATGCAAGATGTAATTCTATTTCCAAATAATGAGTTGGGTGTTATATTGTTTATACCGGAATAAGATGTAATTATTCTAGTAATTGATATATTGTTTATACTTGATGTTTTGAAATGAGTTGAGTGTTGTTTATACCAAGTAATGAAAATTATAAACGAACTACTTTAATCGTAGAGTTTCAACTGTTGGCGGTCCTGTGACCTTTTTGTAATCTCCGTGGTATTTAACTTAGTCGATTTTACTCGACCGTCGGAACTTCCGGGAGGTTGCTGCCAGGAGGTAGCAAACTGAATTTGTTTACGTCGAGGCTAGTGTTGGACACTATCTCCGTAAAACGATATTGCTCCGCTACGGTGCTCACGGATAGCAGCAATTCGTTCCCAAGATACAACGACGTCGTCTCGGAATAGTAGCACTTCAAATTCCGAGACCGGCGAACCTTTCCGTAGGATTTTCGGACTCTCGATGCAGAAGATGAGCTCTCTAATGCTTAGATGCTTGAATGCTTCGAATGATTGAATGAATATTTCCAAAGGAGGGATCCTTTATATAGTAGGTGAAGAGGCAAGTGACCCTTGGCGAGGACTGATCCGAACCATCAGTTTATAACCCTTTAAAGGGTTCTGATCTCAGCCATTAGATCTGAAGAGTTATAACTCTTCAGATGGCTTTTAATCTGGTTCGTTAGATCCGAAGAGATTTTAACTCAATCTAATCTCGTCCGCTAGATTTGAAGAGTTATAACTCTTCATCCCATCTTTGATCTGAGCCGTCAGATTACTCCATTTAATCCGATGCTCCAGATCAGTTCCCTCGCTAATGGTCTGATCGTGACCCTGCAGTATCAACGATCCAGATCGCATCCCATGCGATCTTGTTGCCATCTTCGATCCAACGATCGTCATCTGTCTGCCCAGTCAATAGCCCAGTCAGCGCTCTCCCTGCACAGTCATGTGTCACGCAGGCATGCCACGTCATCCGTGACCATGCCACGTCACTGCCACGTGGAGCATAAATGAAGCTCCTCAATGCTCCTCGCGACGATGCGTACGTGCCAAGTGCAAAGTGCGCCAACAAAGCGCCCATTGCGCGCGTGCGCGCGTGGCGGGTGGCTGGCTCGCAGGTGCGAGCACCTGCTCGCCCAAGGGTAGAGAGTACCTGTGCTTTTTGTATTGACTGCAAAAGCACAGCAACATATATAAGGAAACATTGGCTTTCGCCAATTAGCGATGTGGGACTAATCCCCATCTTTCTCCTTAACGCTATTTTGAGCACGACTTTAAACACTTAATTTCTCATTCACCCGTAATTGGTTTTGAGCAAATTAATAGTCTAGATTTATCTACGCGAAACGTAGATTTCGATTTTGAAGTCAAATATGACTTTCATCGATCGATGATACTTTGATTTCGTCTCGCAAAATCATATCCAACAATCCCCCACATGAATGGAAATTAATGTATGCATGTATGCATGTTGACACTTTACAAGAGTCCAATCGATAAGTCAAAGCATCGGGAGAGGTAGCTTGTGACTTTGAACCTTCCGTAGTGGAATGCTATCGAGTATACTAGGCTGCGCAGTGAACGTGATGTCTTGAACTGCTCAGCTATTGGTGTATACTAAGACAATAACACCCACACAGAGACTTATCTCCCCTACTTTTGGTTCTTATGGTTGGTTCCGTTTCGGCCATGGACACCTTCTTGGATTCATGAGTGTTTCATTGAAGCGACCTGTCTTCACACTCACATAGGTGACACTTCTATCTATAGTATCCTACCATACTCCACCTTATAAAGGTATAGAAGTCATTAAAAGCATATGCTTAACCTCACTACATGTGATAGGACAACACCAATTCATCCTAGGTTTGGGATAGAGATAACACATCTCTTGTGCTGTTACACAACTTCTGTAACTTCGTTATCCCATTGAACCAAGATCTTGGGATCTCCAGTCAACAAGGTTGGGTTACCGCTACAGCCGTTTTTTAGTTGTAGATTTTTAATCTCATTCCTCTTGATGAGCAGTATACTTGATCTCGATTTAGCCCCTTCGTAAGGGGATCTGCCAAATTATCTTTAGATTTGACATAATCGATTGCAATCACTCCATTCGAGATCAACTGCCTAATGGTATTATGTCGACGGCGTATATGTCGTGACTTACCATTGTACATGCTACTCTGTGCCCTTCCAATCGCCGATTGACTATCACAGTGGATAAGTACGGCGGGCACAGGTTTCATCCAGCTCGGAATATCTTCCAAGAAGTTCCGCAGCCATTCAGCTTCTTCAGCTGCTTTGTCAAGTGCTATAAACTCGGATTCCATAGTAGACCGAGCAATGCACGTCTGCTTAGTGGATTTCCAAGACACCGCTCCCCCACCGATCGTGAATACATATCCACTAGTGGATTTGGAGTCTTTTGTATCCGATATCCAATTAGCATCACAATATCCCTCTAAGACAGCGGGATACTTTCCATAATGTAATCCGTAGTTCATAGTATTTTCCAAATATCTAAGAACTCGCATTAATGCTTTCCAATGAGTGTCATTTGGATTACTCGTGAAACGACTCAATTTGTTGACCACACAGGCAATATCAGGGCGAGTGCAGTTTGTGAGATACATCAAACTGCCTATTATCCGAGAATATTCCAATTGTGATATGGGCTCACCATGGTTTTTTGCTAAGTGTTTACTTAGATCCATCGGCGTTTTGACAATAGAGAGGTCGTATGCATTGAACCTTTTCAATATTGACTCTACGTAATGGGATTGTTTTAAAACTATCCCATCGGATGTCTTGAGAATTTTAATTCCCAATATGACATCTGCTAGACCCATATCTTTCATGTCGAAATTCTTGGTCAACATTTTCTTAGTATTCATGATTATATCATGATTACTTCCCATTATAAGCATATCGTCTACGTATAGACAGACGATTACATAGCTTTCAGGTGTGCTTTTGACATAAATGCATTTGTCACATTCATTTATTTTGAATTCGTTTGACAGCATTATTTTGTCAAATTTTTCGTGCCACTGTTTGGGCGCTTATTTAAGTCCGTACAACGACTTAACAAGTCGACACACCTTGTCCTCTTTTCCCGGAGCTACGAACCCCTCGGGTTGCTCCATGTAGATTTCTTCTTCCAATTCACCATTTAAGAATGCAGTCTTAACATCCATTTGGTGTATTTCAAGGTCATACAGTGCTGCTATAGCTATCAGCACTCGTATGGACGTAATCCTTGTCACCGGTGAGTAGGTATCGAAGTAATCTAAGCCTTCCTTTTGCTTGTACCCTTTGGCTACAAGTCTGGCCTTATACTTGTCAACCGATCCATCAGCTTTATACTTGCGTTTTAGTATCCACTTACAACCTAATGGTTTAGAACCAGAAGGAAGGTCTACTAATTCCCAAGTATGGTTATTCATGATGGACTCGATTTCACTATTGACTGCTTCTTTCCACAATGGGGCATCGGGACCAGAGAGAGCTTCACTTAATGTTCTTGGCTCCATTTCCGACATAAAAGTCATGAAATCCGGCCCGAACGATTTCTCAACTCTAGCCCGTTTGCTCCGTCGTGGCTCTTCGATTTGATCGTCAATAGTCCTTTTATGACAACTAAGTTCTGGAATGTTATCTTCGTTTGGACTTTCGTTGTCATCACTTTGAACGTTTCCCTTTTTATTTGGGAACACGTCTTCAAAGAATATTGCATTCCGAGATTCAATGGTTGTACCCACATGAATATCAGGAATGTCTGACTTATGAACTATGAAGCGATATGCACTACTGTTTTGGGCATATCCGACAAATATCGCATCGAATGTTTTAGGTCCGATCTTTACTTGCTTTGGCTTAGGTACTTCGACCTTTGCTAAGCACCTCCACACTTTCAAGTATTTGTATGACGGCTCGCGGCCTTTCCATAGTTCATATGGCGTTTTGTCATTTTTCTTGTGAGGGATTTTATTGAGAATGTGGTTTGCTGATAATATAGCTTCCCCCCACAAGTTCTGGGGTAAGCCTGAATTTATTAGCAAAGCATTCATCATTTCTTTCAGTGTCCGATTTTTACGTTCGGCAACGCCATTCGATTGGGGTGAGTAGGGCGCCGTTGTCTGATGAATAATGCCAAATTCTGAGCAGAATTCATCAAACGGTGCACCATATTCTCCACCTCTATCGCTACGAACTGTTTTAATTCGTTTATTAAGTTGATTCTCAACTTCAGTTTTATAGGTTCTAAAAGCTTCTAAGGCTTCGTCTTTACTCTTTAAAAGAAAGACATAACAGAACCTCGTGCAGTCATCGATAAAAGTGATGAAGTACTTCTTACCTCCTCTAGTTTGCACGAATTTTAAGTCACATAGATCACTATGTATTAATTCTAGAGGAGTCGTTGACCTTTCCACCGAATGAAAAGGTAGTCTCGTCATTTTAGCTTCCACGCACACTTCACATTTGTGTGTATCGTTAACATCGATATTTGGTAATAAATTTAGTTTAACGAGACGTTTCAGCGTATTATTATTGACATGACCAAGACGATCATGCCATAAATTGAAACACTCAACAACATAGCTGGAAGCTTTTATTTTATTACCATCAAAATCACGATGTATAGTCATTACAACCATTTTGAACATATTTTGTTCCATATATCCCTTGCCTACGAAGACACCGTTCTTCGTTAGTACAAAGTTGTTGGACTGGAACACTAGTTTGAATCCAGCTTTGACAAGTGCCGATCCAGAAACTAAGTTCTTTCTGATGTCTGGAACATGGAGCACATCAATGAGAGTTAGCTCCTTCCCGGACGTCATTTTAAGAACTACTTTCCCGAGTCCAACGATCGGGGATGTCATGGAATTGCCCATATAGAACTTTCTTCCACTTATCGGGGTATACTTGGAGAACAGCGCTTTGTCGGAACAGACGTGGCATGTTGCTCCAGTATCGATCCACCACTGCCTCGGGTTGTCCACCAGGTTGGCTTCAAACACGACTGCAGTGAGATCCAAGGTACTGAGATCAATGTCAGTGGAAGTTGCGACCTGGTTCGCAACATTCTTCGGACTCTTGGTTGTCTTCTTTGGGCATCTGCAGTCTTTAGACATGTGTCCATTTTTTCCACAGTTGTAGCAGGAGCCCTTGAACTTCTTGCCTTGAGCCTTCTGTTTGGTTTGCTTCGGCTTCTTGGCTTTTGGTTCTGCCAGGTTGGACATGTCTTCGACTGTCCGCTTTGTTCCTTTAGAGTCGGAAAATTTTCGGTTATCCTCCTCTATGCGCAGCTTCAGGATCAGGTCTTCAAGTGCCATCTCGTTTTGCTTGTGCTTCAGGTAATTTTTGAAATCCTTCCACGACGGAGGGAGTTTCTCGATTACCGCGGCCACCTTGAATGATTCGTTTAGTGGCATGCCTTCGGCGTCCAGATCATGCATTATTATTTGCATGTCTTGGACTTGAGACATTATGCTCCTGGAATCCACCATCTTGAAATCCAAAAATCGGCCGACGATGAATTTCTTCAGTCCGGCATTTTCGGTTTTGTATTTCTTCTCCAGAGATTCCCACAGGGATTTAGCTGTCTCAATTACGCTAAATACATTGTACAACGCATTGTCCAGTGCATTGAGAACGTAGTTGCGGCACAGAAAATCCCCATGTGACCACGCTTCGCGAGCAGCCTGACTCTCAGAATTATTTTCCGCAGTGGCTGGCGGGTCATCACGCAAAAACCGTACAAGGTTTAGCGTGGTTAAGTAGAACAGCATCTTCTGCTGCCATCTCTTGAAATCGGCTCAAGCGAATTTCTCCGGCTTCTCGGCGTGCGGGATGGAGGTCGGTATGTCGTTGATCACGGCCATTTCAGTTTGCCAATATCGTTTTACGATTGTTGGCGGTCCTGTGACCTTTTTGTAATCTCCGCGGTATTTGACTTAGTCGATTTTACTCGACCGTCGGAACTTCCGGGAGGTTGCTGCCAGGAGGTAGCAAACTGAATTTGTTTACGTCGAGGCTAGTGTTGGACACTATCTCCGTAAAACGATATTGCTCCGCTACGGTGCTCACGGATAGCAGCAATTCGTTCCCAAGATACAACGACGTCGTCTCGGAATAGTAGCACTTCAAATTCCGAGACCGGCGAACCTTTCCGTAGGATTTTCGGACTCTCGATGCAGAAGATGAGCTCTCTAATGCTTAGATGCTTGAATGCTTCGAATGATTGAATGAATATTTCCAAAGGAGGGATCCTTTATATAGTAGGTGAAGAGGCAAGTGACCCTTGGCGAGGACTGATCCGAACCATCAGTTCATAACCCTTTAAAGGGTTCTGATCTCAGCCATTAGATCTGAAGAGTTATAACTCTTCAGATGGCTTTTAATCTGGTTCGTTAGATCCGAAGAGATTTTAACTCAATCTAATCTCGTCCGCTGGATTCGAAGAGTTATAACTCTTCATCCCATCTTTGATCTGAGCCGTCAGATTACTCCATTTAATCCGACGCTCCAGATCAGTCCCCTCGCTAATGGTCTGATCGTGACCCTGCAGTATCAACGATCCAGATCGTGCCCCATGCGATCTTGTTGCCATCTTCGATCCAACGATCGTCATCTGTCTGCCCAGTCAATAGCCCAGTCAGCGCTCTCCTTGCACAGTCATGTGTCACGCAGACACGCCACGTCACTGCCACGTGGAGAAGTGCAAAGTGCGCTAACAAAGAGCCCATTGCGCGCGTGCGCGCGTGGCGGGTGGCGGGCTCGCAGGTGCGAGCACCTGCTCGCCCAAGGGTAGAGAGCACCTGTGCTTTTTGTATTGACTGCAAAAGCACAGCAACACATATAAGGAAACATTGACTTTCGCCAATTAGCGATGTGAGACTAATCCCCATCTTCTCCTTAACGTTATTTTGAGCACGACTTTAAACACTTAATTTCTCATTCACCCGTAATTGGTTTTGAGCAAATTAATAGTCTAGATTTATCTACGCGAAACGTAGATTTCGATTTTGAAGTCAAATATGACTTTCATCGATCGATGGTACTTTGATTTCGCCTCGCAAAATCATATCCAACATCAACTCTACGATTTAAAAGGGATTATGTAAATCTTATGCTAAATTAAGAGAATTATAAACATAATATTAGAGTTATAGAGTTTCGGCTTTGTCCTCTAAATGAGCAATGCGACTACTTTGTAGTTTAAAGCGTCTTGTAGTTTAGAGCTTTGGCTTTACCCTTTAAAAGGATTACATGAGTATTTATAGTTAGAGCTTCGGCTTCATCCTTTAAGAGTTGTGTAATTATTTGTAGTCTTGAGTTTTGGCTCCGCTCTTTTGAAGTTGTACGATGATTTGTAGTGTTGAGCTTCAGTTCAGCGCTCTTAAGAAGCATGTCACTATAGAATTTCGGTTCTAAAATACAAAATTATAAATGTTAGATGAGCACTTAAAATAATTATATATGAAAATAGAGCATATGTTTCTTCTTTAAACATGGCCTTCGAGTTTTTCTGTGTGTTCATGTGATTCATCCCTGACTAATAAAATGATAAAAAAAAATTATATAATAAAATTTAGCACGTCCTCCAAGAGGAGTTACACTACCATTAATATTAATTAACAAAACAATAAATATGATATTTATATTTAGAGTTTTGACTTTGCTCTTGGAAAGGGACGCATTATAGGTTTCGGCTAAATTAATATGATTTTCTTTTCTCATAAGATAATTGCGGGTAGTTTATCTTATTTTGATGTGAGGCACCTCAAAAGATAGATTATAGATTGTCCATCGTATATATTAGATCGTCCATCGTATATATATGGGTGTGTTCACATGATGTCTTTTGTAGAATTAAGGGTTGTTCACCCATGTACATACGATACATCTATCAATTCGGATGGATTGCATGTCATTCACGCTCCTATACGATGTATCTTTCTCGACTATGTTGCAAGGTTGCTCACCTCGATATTTTCATTTATATATGATGTGTTCGTATTACAAGTCGTCATCTTTATTTATACGATACCTCCTTGATAAACATATTACATGTGATTTTCGACTTAATCAATTATATTAAGTTGTCGGATAAAATAAGACTATAATATAAGTAATGTTGAAAAAAAAATTACGGACAGCTAACAAAATTAATTAAGAAGAGAAATTATATGGAAATATAATTTATAAATCATATTGTTGCTCTCTTTATTATATTTTCATGCACATCTTCCTTTTTTCACTTTGCACATTATGCACATTCACCTCTCTTTGACCTTCAGATTAGTGCTATAATATTAGTGGAGTTACTGTAGAAGTATGCATATAGTTTAGTCGGTTTTTCTCTATATTTTTGCTTTGACCTTGTTACAGTTCACGTGCGGAGAGCGAAATTAGCGTCATGGCAAACTTAGCTTGTATAGGACGTGACAAGTAGTGTTCTCAAAGTTAACAATTGCTAAGTAGATTTTACTGATTTAATGTTAGATGATTTTTCTTCTGGACTCATTTGATACTATTTTAAATTCAATGATGAAAATGATGTAGGCAGAAAAGTAATTTGAGAAAATAATTTTAATTTTTTTTGTCGAGTTTGATATTTAAGTTATTTTTATTAATTTTTATCTTTCTATATTTTTGAATTTTTGAGTCCGTTTCATATATTTTGAATATGTTAGCTGTTTCGGAAGGAATCGATGTCGACGGCCAATTACCAGGGTTCAGCCCACGCGGATGCTGACGCTAGAGGAAGAACTCTCACTCTGCGAGATTAACACGAGCGTTAATGAGAACATGCCGGAGGTTATCCGGCGGAGCCCACTTTGATGCTCAAGTCAGTGCCTCAGTATAGGAGATGGAAGAAAGCAAAGAAAAGATACTTAAGTTAGAGAGTGCATAATCCCTTTACCGGAGGGGTTGGAGTACCCTTTATAAATGAGGCGGCAGTCACACGTATCTCCACGATCTTCGCCACGTCTCCCCGATTGTCGGTTACGGGATCATCCTTGCAACAGTTCGCGCATCCATTAAACTCGGACCGTTGCGGTATGGGTCATGATTATCCCGTAATAATCGGTGATGATTATTCACAGATCCAAAGAAAGGGGGGACCATTACTTGATGTCGAGTGCTCCTTGGGCTCTGCTACCCTGAGATGATCTCGGGGTCTTTTGGCCCGGGGGTCCCGGACGTTTACCTCCCCGAGGTGGTCTCGGGGACCTGACCTCCCGAGGTGATCTCGGGCGTGCGTCTTCCCGGATCGGTCTCCAGGGTATGCCTGTTCGTGGTGTTCTCGGGAACCCACCTTCCTGAGGGGGCCTCGGGCGCCACGTAAAGAGAGTCGTCTGAAATCGGTAAATCTTGTCATATAGCTTCTCCAGTCCACATGTCAACCACGGGTTGCTAAACCTCATCATTAGCATATATGTTTAATTTTTTTTTCCTTTTGTGAGTATTTTTTTTTGTCTTATGATTGGTAATCTATATGAATAATTTTATGAGTTGATGTAAGGGATTTTTATTAATTAATGTTATTTTTAGCAGCAATCTCCTCTTTAGAACGATGAATGCTCCTTTTGTCTAATATTCTTATGCGAATCAATAATTAGAAAGTCGTCTCTGATATAAATTCGCGAATCAATGAATTCAATATTCACTTCCGACAATCGCTGCATCAATTTCTCCTTTTGACATCGATGTACTATCACAGTTGCCGGAGTTTGAGGAAATATTAGAGAGTACTCGGCGGATAGTGTCAAAGCTCTCGCAATGCGATTTTTCAGAAATGGGTTGCAGCAATGAAGATGATTCCATGTTTTTTCATTTGAACAGTTAATAATTTTATTTCAAAGGATACCATTAAGTTTATTTACAGATCAATATACAATTAAAGTGCCTAAATCTTACAGTTTGATTAGTTAACGTGCACGTTTGCCGGCTAATTTGATCGATCAATACGACGGCACGACGCAGTAGTCCTCGTCGGCCATGAGGGCCGCCACCGCCTCCTCCGCCGACGTGTAGATGCGGTCCACCTCCGCCGCCGTCCGCTTCACGAATCGTCCCTTCACCCTCGGCCGCGCCTCTGCGTACGCCTTCCTCGACGCGTACCGTATCGTCTTCTCGAACCGTCGGGTCTTCCTCTTGTCCCGGTACCGTGTCAGTCTCGCCTCCCGCTCCGCCCTCGCCGCCGCCGGGTCCCAGTTATTGCACGATATCGCGGCCGTCGCCTGCGACATGTCCGGAACCACTGCCGCCTCCGACGACTCCTGCGCCGTGAATAACTAATTAATCAATCGCGGCGGATTTATTTGACTGTTGAACGAATGGAGTTGAATCGAAATAGTTAAATTTACGCTGTGGCAAAAGGAAAGATCGGGTTCGAGTTTGAATCCGGTCGCATTGAGATCCGAATCCCAACCTCCGCTCCCGGGCAAGAGGAGACACGCGGCTGGATCCGCTCCTTCGTCGACGGCCTTCGGCTCGTCCGCGTAATCGAGGTCCAGGTAGGCGTCGGCGTCGGAGAAGAAGAACCGCGGCACAGCCGACTCCTGCTGGAGGAGAGAGTAGCCGGAGCCACCCTCCTCCTGCAGGGTAGCATCGGCGGCTGCGGGGGGCCCGATGAACGCGGGTAGGGGAACGCGGTGGTGGCGGCGGGCAAGCGGGTTGGCGGAATGTATGTCGACGTCGCAGGCGGCGCAGAGGGCGGCCGCGTCGGCCTTGCACTCGACGGCGGCCGGGGCGAGCTCGCACACCTCACAAAGCCGCGCGCGTTCGTGGCGGGAAGCGAGGCCGTTGGCGCCGTGCACGCGACGGTCGCAGGCGCCGCAGAGGAACGCAGCGTCAGCGCGGCAGTGTAACACGGCCGGCGAGGCGCCGCAGAAGTCGCAGAACTTCGACGCCGGACCTCCTCCTCCTCCTCCGCCCGTTACCTTCTTCGACCCTTCACCGTCGCTCGCCATCGCAACTTCCCTACTTCCTCCTCCTGCTTCTGACGCCGCTCATTTTTAGATTGCGTTTGGCTTATATTTTGGGCATTTTGGATCATGCTAAATCGCTATTGGTCGAAACTCTATCCAATCGAGGAGAGTGGCCAATAAGAAGGAGGCACGTGGTATATACCGGCGGCGGGTTTATTTATGCAAAACAATTTAAGTGGAGAAGAATGAAATATCGAGTCTTAAACCGTCAAACAAAGGATAGAGTTTTAGGCAAATGCATTGATGTCTTGAAAGATACTTGTTATTCTGATCTTATCTTTGGGAATCTAACAAACAAGGTAGTGCTTTATGACGTCTCCAGTACACCGTTTTTGAAGTTAAAACAAATTTTTAAAAGAAAAAACTAAAACTAGATAGATTTGAGATTTTTAACATAGGAAGAATATTAAAATTTTAAATTTGTTTTTTAAAAAAATTAGAGATTTTTTTTATAATAAAGAGAATAGTAATATTTCTGTGCCAAGACTTTGAGAAAATGACACCAATGAACTAGAAATTGTATTGATTAAGTTCACAATATGAGACAAATGAGTATAGGAGACTGAGAATGACACTGGGATGTCTTGATCGATGATGCTACTCCGTCGTTCAAGTAAATGTCATGATGGTGGTAGAAAAATGAAGAAGAAGAATGCTTGTGGAATTAGCTATTGTTTTGTCGCGCAATTATAATATGAGCTCCCTCCTCCTTTGATAATGTTCCATATCATATCTCTTTATTAATGACGTGTCTACTATGGACAAGACAGACGTGTCCTATTATGTACAAGGGCATCAAGAAAACAGGGATAAGCGATGATATTCCACGTGTTCTGACAAACTATACGAGGTGATAGCAAGCACTATTCTTTGAAATGGACCGATCCATGAAACTCTAAGGTTGTTGGGCTACTGGGCCTAGAAGGGACAATTCAAACTATTGGGCCTTGAAGGGGCTTCTTAACTAAGTAGGGGGAAGCCTTGTGTCATCGGGATTTGTAAAGATAAGATTGTTGGTGTCATGGTTAGTTTTGATGAAATCAACCAAGTTAAGTTAGGTCATGTTGATTTTTAATCCCTCTGTCTAAGTGTGCAGGAACTTAGGAGTAGAGGAAGTAGAGCGTAAGACGCAGTGGACGAGAATGATTGCACGATGAAATGAGCCAACGGGCTTGATGCATTCGAGAGACGCGAAAGCTACGAAAAAGTACACCGGTAGAGCGAAAAGGATGTGCGCGACGTCCGAGGGACGAGAAGCCAGAAGGAAGGGCACTCGAGGGGCGAAAAGTCAGAGTCGGGTTCGAATGAGCCTAACTCCATTTGGCCAGAAATCACCCAAAGAAGATCCGCTGAAATTTGGTCAGTGAGCTGCTGACCAAAGGCTTCTCGGGCGCCTGATCACTCGGGCGCCCTTGTGTATACAGGCGCCTGAGAGTCGATAGTTATTAGCCAATCTATCGTTTGTGACCGTTGCGCTGCGAATAACTCTCAGGCCACGTGTTAGGCGTCCTGGAGCACTCGGGCGCCCCAGTACTGCCACGTCAGCAAACAAATAAGTTTGACCAGGGTTATAAATATGCCCCGAGAGCTCAGTTTCAATTCATCCATCAATTGCATACAATTCATTTCTTAGTTTTCTTCTGTCTTGTGCTTCAAAGTCTGTAAAAGGCTTTTCCGCTAGATGAAGATTTTGAGAATAAACTTCAATCGTCTTGAATTAACAATCACCTAGGTTGCAACCAAGTAAATTTCTGTGTCTGAGTCTTTTACTAGTTTAATTTGTTTATGTTTGTTTTAACTAATTATTATAATTAATCTGAATTCTTTATAAGACCGCACAAAAGATTTAGTTTTATTTTACAACGACAATTCACCCCCTCTTGCCGGTCGATTTCGACATGACAAGTGGTATCAGAGCCAGGACGCCGGAGAAGGATTAACCGCCAACTACAGCAAATTCTAAAGAATGGTTAGACCAATGATCTACCCGTCGAAATTTGAGGGAGAGCTCGCAACATGGAAAAGAAAAATAAAGGTATTTTTTACTACTGATTATGAATTATTACTAACAATGAAAAATAGTTTTTCAGCTCCGAAAGATAACGAAGGAAAAAATCAAAGAATCTGACTCCTAGAACAAAAAGGAGCAAGCTGACGCAATAGCAAACGGAAAGGCGAAATTCCATTTGCTGACCATCCTCCCCGAATAAGATGTCAATCAAATCGGGAAGTACGACTCAGCAAAAGAACTTTGGGAAAAGTTCCTGGAATTGCACAAAGACACCTCGGAGGCGAAACTGGCATGACGAGACATCCTACGAAGCCAACTTACTAACCTTCGAATGGAAGACGGATAATTAGTTGCTCAACTGTACGCCAAGGTAAAAGAGCTAATCACGAGCCTTGAGAATCTCGGAGAAAGGGTGTCAAGTCGCGGCACTCAACGGTACGTACTAAATATTTTCCCGAGAACCCCAGATTGAACCTCATGATCAGTAATTAACGCATATTTTATTTCAAAAGATCTTGAGGTAAGTACTGTAAAACAACTATTTTCGATTTTAGAGTTTCATGAATCTTGATGTGTAGAGAAGAACAGGAAAACAGACAACGTCGCTCTGAACACGAGGAGAAACCAGATTGAGGAGTCATCAACAGATGATAAAAATACAACGAAGATGGTAAAAAACCTTAAAAGTTTTTTTTTAAAAGTGCTAATAAATTTTCTAAGTTTCAGGGTAAAAGATGATTTCCAAAGAAGCATACAGTCCGATGCTATAACTGTAAAGAGAAGGGTCATCTAAAAGACTAGTGTTCCAAACTTAAGAACCAACCAAAGAAGAAGAAGGCGCTGAAAGCCAGTACCTGGGACGAGACCTCATCTAATGAATCAGAAGACGAAGAATACGTTGGACTTGCGCTGATGGCAAATCATCAAGAGGAAAGCACTGAAGAAGAGAGAGCTACGCCAGAAGAAAGCAGCGACGAAGGGGGAGTTCCTCTTTTCGAAAGTGACCCGGTAAGTGAGGTATGTTTCCTCCCTCACGATCAACTGTACTCAGGTATAAAAGCAACGCTTAAAACTAATCTTAAATTAGAAAAAGAGAATCAAAAATTAAAAATAAAATTAACTAATGAATGTTCTTTTGTTGTGTCTGATAAATTAAAAAAATAAAATTATTAGTTTGAGAAATTTAGTTGAAAAATTAGAATTTAATATTGTATGTTTACGTCGAAAGAAAAACAGTTATCTTGATAATTTGAACTGGTATATTAAAAATCACAGGAGTCAATTTAGAAAAGTATCTAAAAACTATATTTTGGCAAAATTCTTAATTAACCCCAAATATATGAATTTATTTTGGGTTCCCAAGTCTTTACTTAATTAATTTTCTATTATTATTTGTTATAGTGCTAACATGTTTTTTGTTGTTTTTTTAATAGATTATTTACTGGCTTTGAAAAATGAATAGTAGTGAATTTTAAATTGATAAAATTATGTTCATATTTTTTCTCAACACATAAGCATTTTCTTTACTTATTGTGGATTTTTGAAATTTTGTTGATTATTTTTCGAATTTTCATAATTTTTGTGTTCAAAATTCAAATTTTAAATTTTAAAAATAGATAAAAATCTGATTTTTCCGAATCTAGATATAATTAATAGACCTTAATAAAATTTCACTTGATTTTTTTAAGTATTTTGAATTTTAAATATTTATTTTTAAAAAATTTTACTCAATCAATATTTAATTTATTTTTTAGCCATAGATAAGTTTTTATGTCGAAAATTTTTGTACAAGCTCAAAACTTATTTCCCATTTATACAAAAATTTTAGACCTGACAAAGACTTGTTTACTAAGTAGAATGGTCGTTGCTCCGCTCGGAGGGATCAGACGCCCTATTCAGGAACATCTGTTGCTCCTCTCCTACTCCGTTCGGAGGTAAATGCTTGATCCGTTCAAGGGATTATATTGTCCCGCTTGGTGGGAGCATGATGCTCGGCTCAGAGCAAGCTTGAGAGTATTTGCTGCTCCGCGGGTGAGGACGTAGCTTCGCCCGGGGAGCAATGGCTATTCCACTTGGTAGTAGTATAATGCTCCGTTCGAAGTCAGCTCGAGAGCATTTGCTGCTCCGCTCAGGTGAGGACGCCACCTTGCCGAGGGAGCAATGACTCTTCTGCTCGGTGGGAGTATGATGCTCCACTCGGAGCCAGCTCGAGAGCATTTGTGCTCCGTCCGAGTGACGACGCTGCTACGCCAGGGGAGCAATGGCTATTCCGCTAGGTGGGAGTATGATGCATCGCTCAAAATCAGCTCGAGAGCATTTGTTGCTTCACCCAGGTGAGGATGTTGCTCCGCTCGGGGAGCAATGGTTGTTTCGCTCAGGGGAGCCTCCTCAATGCCCAACTGGGGAAATAGAGTTTTAGGTCAGACCCAAACAGACCCAAGGATGTTGATTGTTTTCCCAACCGCTTCACTGTCCTCCCTAACCGACACGTTTGATTCGTCTTTGGCCTTGTTCCACGTGAAGGTTAAGGTTATTCGCCGTATTACCCTGTATCAAATATTTTTTCATATTTCCGACAATCGTATTAATATGATAAGTTGGGAATCCCAAAAAAGCGAGCACACACAGTGATACAATATAGGCAAAATTAGAGCTTTTTTCCCTAGTGATCGTGCTCTGATTGATCAATGACACAAATATTTATCTGTATTTATCAAAAGGGATATGCTGATTTTGAGAATTAGGCACATTGTGCTTCGTTGAGATGATACAGTTCCATTGAAGTTTTCCATGGGAGTAAATTGGAAAGATCTATCAATTTAGTATTTTTAGATCTCTCATTTATTGATCCCGGGCCAGCTTGCGTATAGCCTAGCCCGATAGCCTGACGCTCAGTCAGAAGGAAAGTGGCTAGTGACCTGGACGATCCTGTTAGATAGAAGGCACGCGGGCTTAGGCCCCCTGGATTTCCATGTCAAGACCGATGCAGGCCTGTAATGGCCTTCTCCCGAGTCAGATGGTTTAGGGCTTATCCAAGTTCGGCTCCCCGCCAGCCCGCGGCGGCCCCCGCTCGGGGGATAAGCTTGGGCTGGAGGAGTCATTACCTCAGTGCCCCCAGTCGACACTCTCATAGGCCCTCAGCTGGCCTCATTACCTCAGTGCCCCCAGTCGGCACCCTCATAGGCCCTCACTACCTCAGTGCCCCCAGTCGGCACCCTCATAGGCCCTCAGCCGGTCTCACTACCTCAGTGCCCCCAGTCGGCACCCTCATAGGCCCTCAGCCGGCCTCATTACTTCAGTGCCCCCAGTCGACACCCTCATAGGCCCTCAGCCGGCCTCGCTACTCAGTGCCCCCAGTCGGCACAACCACTCCCTGACACCGGACTACCAGAAGCTGTACGGGGTCGGCACAGGACCTTGGTCATCCTGGCCACTAGTGGTGGATATCTCGCCGAGGTATTGATATGCCTGCCACATCTTGTCCCCCGTACCTCGACCACATGCCCTGGTGTCAGACCGAGCGGCGTCCAACGGCGCCTACTCTTAAGTTGACATGACCCCTTTTCCTTAACGCAGCATGAGCCACTTTACCCTGCCACCCCTGTCATCCCTGGACATGCCTTGCCTTGTCCTCGCTACGCGACAGTAGGTGGCAGGTGGGGGCAGAACCTGTCAGCTTCCCCGGCTACATATACTTCTCACTCCGCATTTCCCAGGTACGCGCGATAGTGCAAGTTTACTATTGTTCTATTGTTTTCCATCGCCACCGTCACTGACTTGACCGTCAGAGTGCCTGGCCGGGGACTTCTCCCGGCGGGTTCTAACAGTCTTTGCTTCACAGGTTGGAAGCGCTCCAGCTCGTCACGCCACTTCAGCGACCTCGCTCCTCTCAGAGACTCACGCAGCTGTAAGGGCGTCCGACTCACTTCGCGACAGGATCAAATTTGGCGCTAGAAGAAGAGCAAGCAGGCGAGGTGTTTCGCTTTATGGAAATGGGTGGGGAGTGCCAGTCGTCCGATAAGCGATTGGCGGAAACGTGCGATCTAACCGAAGCCGTCCGATCAAACTCGGGCAGTATTCGAGGCGACGGGATACGAGTGCATTAGAAAGGTCGCAATAGATGACGGCCTGCTCTTCTGATGGGCGCACCAGGCTCGGACCAGACTTGAGGTCCAGTCAGTCGGACTGCGTACCTCCTTCGACTAGACTTGAGGGAGATGCTTATGATCCCGGGCCAGCTTGCGTGTAGCCTGGCCCGGCAGCCTGGCGCTCAGTCAGAAGGAAAGTGGCTAGTGACCTGGACGATCCTGTTAGATAGAAGGCACGCGGGCTTAGGCCCCCTGGGCTTCCATGTCAAGACCGATACATGCCTGTAATGGCCTTCTCCCGAGTCAGATGGTTTAGGGCTTATCCAAGTTCGGCTCCCCGCCAGCCCGCGGCGGCCCCCGCTCGGGGGATAAGCTTGGGATGGAGGAGTCATTACCTCAATGCCCCCAGTCGGCACTCTCATAGGCCCTCAGCCAGCCTCATTACCTCAGTGCCCCCAGTCGGCACCCTCATAGGCCCTCTGCCCTCATTACCTCAGTGCCCCCAGTCGGCACCCTCATAGGCCCTCAGCCGGCCTCGCTACTCAGTGCCCCCAGTCGGCACAACCACTCCCTGACACCGGACTACCAGAAGCTGTACGGGGTCGGCACAGGACCTTGGTCATCCTGGCCACTAGTGGCGGATATCTCGCCGAGGTATTGATATGTCTGCCACATCTTGTCCCCCGTACCTCGACCACATGCTCTGGTGTCAGACCGAGCGTCGTCCAACGGCGCCCACTCTTAAGTTGACAGGGCCCCTTTTCCTTAACGCAGCATGAGCCACTTTACCCTGCCACCCCTGTCATCCCTGGACATGCCTTGCCTTGTCCTCGCTACGCGACAGTAGGTGGTAGGTGGGGCAGAACCTGTCAGCTTCCCCGGTTACATATACTTCTCACTCCGCATTCCCCAGGTACGCGCGATAGTGCAAGTTCACTACTGTTCTATTGTTTTCCATCGCCACCGTCACTGACTTGACCGTCGGAGTGCCTGGCCGGGGACTTCTCCCGGTGGGTTCTAACGGTCTTTGCTTCGCAGGTTGGAAGCGCTCCAGCTCGTCACGCCACTTCAGCGACCTCGCTCCTTTCGGAGACTCACGCAGTTGTAAGGGCGTCCGACTCACTTCGCGACAGGATCATTTATTAAAAAAATCCACTTGTTAATTTATAAAAATTTAAAATCAATCACTAAATACTTGAAAATTTGAAAAGATCTCCTTTGGCTGAATCATTGCCCGGGGGCTACAGGACTCCTCCTTAACACGCAGTGGAAAAGAAAAATCAACACCAACAACAAAAATAAATAAATAAAAATTCATGCAAAACTAAAACGTGATTCATTTCCGACCAGGTCCAAAAAATTCAGCGTTACTGCAAATTATTTATTAATTAGCAACTTCCTCTTTTCTTCCACACATATATATAAAAAGAACAAGAGACCGTAGACATTCCAAATCCTTTTATCAAATGGTCAGCTAATCGATGAAACTAGATTTGATAGCGGCATGTATTCATTCTATGGAACTCGTAGGATTCCGAATCCATTGACTAAACCCGTACAGCGTTATCAAAGTTGACTTCGCAATCATCCCCGACACGTTCAGATCGTTCCCACGTCACCAACCATTGATATTGATTAAGCAAGAAGATTCCTCGGATCTTTCCTTTTGCGTATATATATACACTCTCTGAATCCCTTCCGATTTCCAATCAATCATGGCTCCCCATAGAAGAATCCCGATCCTGAACCAGCTGAAGCGAGCGGTCCAGAAGGTCAAATTCCTGCTCTCCTTCGACGCCACCAGCTGGATGCTCAATAAACCTTCGCCGTGCCGCGGGCTCAGCTTCCAGGCCCGGCCGAGCCTTCTCGACTGCTCCTCCTCCTCCTCCTTCGGCGTCGTGCGAGGGTCGTCGCTCGCCCTGAGCTCGCCGGCAGCCTCGATGTCTCGGTCGGCCAGCGACGCTTCCGCTTCCGGCGAGGACATTAATGCGAAGGCGGACCGGTTCATCGAGGGCTTCTACCGGCGGCTGCAGATGGAGCGGCAGGTCTCGCTCGAGCTGAGCTACCTCAAATCAAAGAGCCTGGAGAAGATTTAACTAATCGATGCTAGCTATAATATATATTTCTCGATCATCGCATGATTAATTTTGTCGTTGAGGTTGATTTATACAAAGATTGTTCTTAAATCTGTATCGATAAATTTCTTATAATTAAATCATCAACAGCTAGCCTTCGTGTTCTGTTTCAGTAAAGCACGCTCAGAAATTCTTCGATCTCTTCTCGTCTGTTCCACATGCTACGCTCAATGTCAGTTGCAGCTGGTCACTCTCTTCCTCCGGCCACGGCAGTTGCGGGCACTTGGCCTTGCTCGTCTCCTTCACCCTCAGCAATGCCGCATCACACGCTTCTGAGCTCGATAAACTGATCCACTCTGTGAAATTGAGGCCGGAATTGGATGCTCTCGCGTTTGGATTCCTGTCGAATTGGCGTTTCATTTTGCTACTTCGTTCGAGCTCGTCCATCAGCGTCTTCTGTACTCTGTACAGGCGATGAAGCTCGTGTACCTGAGGCAGGCAGAATCACACCACTCGATCGGCATCGTCTCAAACAGCTCCAAATTGCTGCTCACGCTGGATGGATGGATTCGCTTACCTGAAACCTGAAGATCTCTTCCTGCTTCATCATCGTGCTCCTCACGCGATCCTTGCCGCAATGTTTGTGAAATCCGTCCATCGATCCGACGACCACGCGCGACGTTACAGCAGTCGTTGGGCAATCTAGAAGTGCCATGCTTTCTTCCCATCCCTGCAAGAATTGATTCAGATGTTACAATAATCCACAAAGATGCAAAGTGTAGAGATCAATCATTATATATGCATTTTAATCTATAATTATTGTCCACGTAACTTGTTTACCTACAAATATGAAATTATAACAAATCAAAGTTGATTGCAAGATGCAAATTAAATACTTCTCTAGGATATCTAGTTTTTGTTGGATATATTGTGAATGGAAAGGGAGGTGGGGAGGAAAGAAGCTCCATTATGAATGAGACTTTAGTCCCACATTAGAAGTTTGAATGGAAAGGGAGGTAGAGAATAAAGAGACTACATTGTGAATGTGACTTAGTCCCATATTGGGAGTCTCAAGGTATAATTGTTGGTTTATATTGTTTCACAAGCATGCTAATTGTGAACAAATGCATAGGGAGAGACTCTTTCTCCGCGTGAGTACGCAGGGGTGCAAATCTAAGCTCGGATTTGTACTGAACCGGTAGACTCGTGTATGTCAGATCTACATATTGAGCTGATCGGCAAAATAGTAATAGATACTTATTCGGGAACTGCATAAAGGGCCACTCAACAGCTAAGTTGAAATTTCTATAATTTCAATATAATTTTTGTTGACTCTCCAAAAAGGAATATTTCCTCCAACAGTTTTGAAATGATTTCTCCATCTGTTCTCGAATATATCTCCTCCTTTTCTTTTTTTTACAATGTTTCATTTTTTGCCTACAACCGATAGAAGGACTGAAAAGATGAATCAGGATGAGAGAATTTTCCCTTCAGGACTAGTTACCTATGCTCATGAAAAGTATCATATCGTCGAAGGATACATTTTAGTTGTGCCAATCAATACCGATAGACACATGTAATAACTGGACAGGAGGTGAATCATTGCACCAGACAATCATATCAAAGCTAGTTCGATCTGCAGTGCGTGGTATGTAGAAGATGGAGCATCAAGCTACTGAAATTGTTCTTGATGGAATATGCAGAGATAAAACAATAGATATTGAAGAAAAACAACTTGTTTAAGAAAATTGGGAAAGATATAATGAGACATGATATAATTTATGTAGATCAAAACCTTCTATTTTGCAAAAAAGGATCAGGTTAATTAAAGCAGGACTGATATCTGAATCAAGCAGAAGAAAACATAAACAGAGGAAAGGCATCAAAGTCGAATTAATTTGGAACATGTTCTTTATCCAAAGTATATATTCACCTTAAGGCTGGCAATCCACTGCTCATCTTCCCCAAGTCAAGATGATGAACACCTGGTCCTCTCTTTCATTTCACTTCACGGATTATAGTTCCCTTAAAAGGAAAGCTGGAAGTTGGAGGAGGAGAGGAGGAGAAGCAAACAATCGCTTAGAGGAGAGACTGGGTCAAAGGGAAGGGTGAGGAATTCTATACTGAAATCAAAATATGCTACTTTGCAGGTTATATATGAGCACAGGACGAACTGTACATGACAGATCACAACAAGGCATAGAAACAAATCTCACTCCTTCACATAACCAACTGTAATCCAAATATTCCAGACAAAGGTTAGGCTTTACTTTGGTGGGGTGGCACTCTCTTCCTCCAAAGTAAACTAAAAACAAAGTCTTTTGTTTTTTGCACTTCTTTTGTCCCTTTTTGCACTGTTAAGGTTTGTGATTCAGGGTGGTTGAGTCCTGTGAAAGATCTAGTTAGCCTTTCAAAGGTCTCAGTGTGCTTTTGTTAGGAATGGCATTGATTGTGAGCCTTTCAGAGGCTTCCTTGAGGTGAAGCATGCACCAGTTGGTTGACACTCTTCTTTGGAAGGTGTTAGGCACCCTGCAGGTCCAAAGGAAAGAGGAGCCATGTGCACTGTCACTTAGTTGAGGCCATATTCTCTCCGGCCGATCGAGCTGTTGTTCGATTTGGGTCCCCAACAAGCACCATAAGGGGGATGAGTAGGTGGATCAATCAGATACTGATCTACCAACAAAAGAGAACATGATTCAAAGTGGTGATGATTACAATAAGGAAAAAATGGGAAAAAGATATCCCTTTGTGCAGTGGAACTAATAAGCTTATCTTATCTCTTTATGTGAATTCTGAGTTCAACACAAAGTGATGGAAACACTGAACTTTCTGACCTTAACAATTTAACGGCAGGTCAAAGTCCAACAGCCAAGCGAATTCAGGTGAAGAAAAAAGGGAAATTAGACAAACAGAAAAAGGGACAAGAACAAGAGCAATAATGGGCAGATCAACATGAAGAGAAGCAGATAGCCATCACTGTCCTACCACATGCCAATATCTAATGCTCCAAGGTTTTACAGCATTAGTTTAATGGAGATCCATCTTTTTCTTTCTGGTTCAGGACTTCGTTATCGTTGCTGCAGAAAGGTCCAAGTAAATCCGGCACTGCCAAATGTCTGCTTGGTTTTCTTCTTTAACAGCCAAATCTAGCTGATCCATTGCATTCTTGGCTGCTAACATGTGCTACTACAAAGACAGCCAAATAACTTATTTTATTTACCTTATTTTTTTAAAAAAAAATTGTATTCGTAAATGTCAACAATCTCTCACTTTTTGTTTTTTTTACAGATCGACCAGACAAGGTATGATTTGTGCTCCTTGTGCTTAATATCTGCAACTTAGTTAAAGTAAACCCTCTTTTCTGAATGAAATAATGACCTCATTGCTCACATATTCAACTGCCAATATGATAGAGCGAAGGCAGGTGAAGTGCCATTAATTTGGATAAATTGGAGATAAATTTATGGACAAAACTCTGTAACATTTCTTTTGCTTTTGCAATAATAGACCAATTAATGGAAGAATTTTGGACAACAACATCATCAATGGAAGAAAGCAATTGATCATTGCAAGGATAACTTGTCCTGTTCAGTCTATGTTCCTCAATTTTATAGTAAAAAAAGTAATCAATACATTAAAATGGAATATGTATGAACATTTACCATGTCGATCCATTTGTTTATTCATTTCTTCCTCATATTTTTTTTTATCTTTTCAACTTAACCTCTGGCTTCTTATGCAATTTCTGAGGAAAAAAACTCATATTTTGGCAGGAAATTGCAGAGTTAATTGATGAACAGGTTGCCTTTGGCATTTAGCTAATGCTGGTTTCTTCCTCTTGTGATTAAATTGACTCACCACCTACCCAACACAAATCAACTCTTCCAGCTAAGATGCAATTAAAGTTAGATATTTCCAATAAATAGGAATGTGCATCAAAATTGAAGTAAAAAAAAAATCAAATAGTAAAAACATGGTTTATGAGAATTTTAGGCAAACCAACAAGTATGTAAGTGTACATAAGTGCGTATTCGCAATTGATAAATTGAATTGTGCCCCACTAATAATTAGATGTTCGTAAACCTAAACCTAGACATGAAACTCTCAAAACATGATCACATGAAAAGAGATATCAGATGTTATACTTAGTTAGGTATCTGTAAATTTCATCCCTTAAATTAGCCTTCCTTTCTTTCTGTCCCCCCTCTACTTAATTTGGGGACACATGAAATATTTTTCATGTCCTTTCCAATGCATCAAATTAAACTTTCATGGCCTTGTCTGCAATCTAAGCTTGTGGCAGGTGACTTCTATACCTTCATCATCAATCACAGCCACCTCAATTGGGCATGTTTCTTGCATGGTTGGAACACATCTCACCTCAGCATTTCCAATCATCAACTTATCACACTATGTTGTAGCATTGTAAGCATCATCCAATCAAGAATTGTAACAATTTGCCATATCATATTAATCACATATTTGTGAATAAAATCATAGTAAACTAGCCGACTCTTGTCCCCTCATTTAAAAATTTAGGCCACATTGTGTCATCTTCGCACTGTAGCTCAATAATAAGTATCGATCAAGTTGTTTCAGAATTGTATCATCAAATTGCGTCCAATGCATACCATCGCAGCCGGTGTGGCTTCCCCTTCTTCACTCATTCAAGGGCAGTGGAACAGTGAATTGGCTCGAGATTAGTCATACAGATATACGTCCAAGCTATCATGATTGTAATCAGTGATTGAGGGGCCTAACAATAATTAAGATTTATTTTGGACACGTAGATTAAGGACAGGAGGGGATTATGTGCATTTGTATGTGTGGCTGGTGGCTAATCAAATCTAAATATCTCATAACTACTGAATCCGACATGACACATCACATTAGAAAATAAACAGTATTTTGATTAGATATGCTGGAAATCTTTCAGGAGATATCAAGAATCTTATGGTGCATAGCCTGATGATTGATCTGCAAATGGCCGATGAACTTATTTGGGAAGATCTGCTCATACATTCTTATCTTCTAAAGGATAAACTTTATCATTATTGATTATAGTTGCTTAGGGATTATATTTCAAATAACATCTTTGATATTGGAAAGGTTCAAAGATACAAATTGTAATTTTTTGAATAGCTGAAGATAACATCTTTAAAATTTAGGAACTCAAGCTGGATATTTTTTTCAGTATTAGAGAATTTATTGGACAATTATCTCAAGAACTGAAATCGACTGACAAGAAGATAAACTGTGAAAGTTGATTGATAGGCATTCTTTGATGTGTTGTTAGCACATCAGTTCAGCATTTTGGACATGATTTGACAGTTTTGATAAGGAACAGAGAGTGATGGCAAAGCATAATCTAGTTAATGGATTGAGTCCCTATATTTCATTTCTGATGTGACACGTGGACACACTTCCACCTCCTGGCCACTTTTTTTTTTGTGCCAAGTTTCGATGTTCGACAATGAAAACCCTCTCAATGTGCCAACTAAAGGGAGCTTCTGCTTGTTGTAGTTTCAGAAGGGCCTCCAGCTGCAACACAGCAAACATGTAGGCAATTGTGTGCCCTAGCAACTGATACTTCAAACTTTACCTTGATTAGTAGGCATAGGCAATTTGCATCATCAGCTAAAATCGGGGAATTGTTCATCAGGCATCAAAATCTATACAATATTACAACCATTTCAGGAAGTGAACCTGTGAGATAACAGTCTGATATTACCTTTTATGACTTGTTGATAGGATATATAAAGCCACTGCAGGATGTTTATCGAGTGCACTGACATACATATTTACCTGTCAGAAGATGATAGACAGTATCTGGTACTTTGAACTATTTAAACAAAAGATTTAATATGAGCTTTAGATTAACTGCCATGAGTATGTGGAAATTCTGAGCCCTGAGAGATAAAGTTAGCAATCTAGAACACTTATCTGACTCCTCATAACATCGTGCCGTGTCAAAGAGGCATTGTTGCAATGGATCTCAGTTTCCTAGAAAATTCCTCACGCAATCTAGACTCTAGATTCTTCTCAAACAATCTTTCCACAACTACAAACCCCCACAAGAAGTCAACCAACGTCAAAGTCATCCAAAAGAAAAAATAAAAATTATTTCACGACCTTCAAATTTATCCAATCTCTCCCAAGTCTTAACACCGTTAAAATAATTTTTATTAAATTTTTTTATTGAGGTTGAATTTTTTATTATCATATAATTTGATTAAAATATGAATTTGGTGAGTTAAACGTATCATAAAGGAATTCTTAAACTGTGGGGGTGTTTTTAAAAAATCGCTTCAAAAGTCAATCGTGTTTCGTTGACCGCAGCCTCTCCTGTCTCAATCTTTGATCGATTCCACGCGCCGATGCCCCCTTTAAAGCATGGATTCCATCGATTGACAGGATCGATTGGATTGTTCTGCATGTCATCGTTTGCACCGGCGATGGACGGCACGGACGACGGATCCGTCGAAGCCGTAAGGATCAGCACCGAGGTCATGGTGGCCGCCGTCGCCTTCCTCTTTATGGTCGTCGTCTTCGCCTTCTTCTTCTACCTCTACGCCCGCCGCCGCCTTCGCTCCGGCGGCGTCCGATTCGTCTTCTCTGCCTCTGCTGACGTCGGCCGCCGTGGGCTCGACGCCGCCGAGCTCGCAGCCCTGCCCACCACAGTCTACCGCTCCGCCGACTTCAAGGAGGCCGGCGGCCTCGAGTGCGCCGTCTGCCTCACCGAGCTCGCCGATGGCGAGGCGGCGCGGGTACTACCCGCCTGCGGCCACGGCTTCCACCTCGAGTGCATCGACATGTGGTTCCGCTCACACGCCACCTGCCCGCTCTGCCGCCGCCCCGTCGCCGGGGAACAGTCCGCCCGGATAACAGAGCCTCCGAATCCTCTTCCTCTGCCACGGCCGCTGCCGGAGGCTTCTCCTCGTGAACCTCCGGCGTTCCCGACGAACGTGTTGTTTTGGGGCGGCCAAGGCCAGGAAGGGGCACTGGTGGTCGAGATCCCGAGGAGAGCAGTCGACGGGTTCGGGCAGCAAGTCTCACCGTCGCCGACGACGTCCGCTTCGGAGGAGCTGAGGTCTCCGGTTTCGGCGAGGTTCCGATCGCTGCGGAGACTGTGGAGCCAGGGGAGGAGGACCGGTGCCGGCCCCTCTACGACTGATGTCGTCGACGTCGAACAGGGAATGCCCGAGGGAAGAGCTCCTCCGCCCAAAACTCCGACAGCCAAGCCCTGACACTGCCGGAAATCGAATGTTTGGTCGGGCTCCGAGTTGCACCGGCGGCTCGCCGGTCACCGGAACTCGTTATAAAATTTTGATTCTTTGCTGTCTGCAGAGCAAAAGGTAAACATACTTGTAACAATTACGATACTCTGTCTCTGAAATTCGATTGAGATGGTGAAGAATTCTTCTCATCTCTTTCATTCAATTGATCAATTTTCAGTTATTTAATTCGATTCATTGATCCAAAAAATATATCGTTTTGGGTTCGTGAATCTGTTTGTGTTATTAGCAAATGTTCTTCCCATGCATCAATTGCCATTCATTGCTCTATCTTATAAGAAAGGTTCATGCTGAAGAGAAATATTTTGCAAAATTAAAGGCATATATTAAATAAACATAAAAAAAAATTAAATCGATTTGATGATTTCGAATATATTAGAGAAAAGTTAGAAAAATCAATTCCGTGTCAAATCTTCTACTACTAATTCTTCGCAAGTTTTGGAAGTTCTTGAAGGATCAAAGTTTGAACTCTAAGACCAGGAAAAGTTGGTCTTAAAGGTTGAAGAATTGTTCTCGGTCAAACTTTACAAAACTAGGTTAATTAGGATTTTCTTAATCATTGACTAAAAAAATGAATTTTCTATTTATCTAAACAAGGGAGAATTTTATGTTGCTCACCAAATTGGAAGGTTTTTCCATCATTCAATGGTTCTTCAGAATCTCTATCATTCATTCTATTGATACTTCATAAGAATCAAAGAATCATTTTAGAAGAACCAAATAAAACTGAACTGAATATATTCAGAACATTGACTTAATTATCTCCTCCACAATCCAAAGCTGTTGTTTTATTAATCATTCACAAACTAAAACTCCCTTCTGATTCTATTAATCACAATACACATGTTCAGATATCCTCAATTGCAAGTAAACCTATAGAACTCATCACCTTCAGCACCTTTAGCCATCAATATTTGAAGGAAGCTTGGAATGCTCTGAAGCTCCTTATTCCTGAGAAGAACAAAAAAACAAACTCACTTAAAGTTCTAAACCATGGTAATCAGTTTTGCTCAAGTCAACCGCACCTCCTGCTCGGCCTTCTTCGCGCCAAAATGGGTTGATCGAACCGCGGTCCTTCGTCGAATCCTTCACATACTATTTCTCCCTTATCATCTCTGAAGCATATCACACCCATTTCTTGATCCTCAAAAACCTGATCAGAAGATCAACAAGAAACCTGTCTGGCATTTCTCAAAAAATCCAAGAATTCACAGAGGAAACAAAGTCATTTACATGTATGTATGTACCTTGGCATCTCTGCTACTAAATTTATTGACTGAAACTGATGCTTCAGACGTGTTGTTGCTGTTGTTGTTGTGGCACAAGTAAGATCTTCTCCTGATCTTCTCTGTTTGGCTTCTGGGAATGATGATATTGGAGTGAGAGAAGGCAGCAGCCATGCTGATCATTCTTCTTCCCCAATTATTTCAGGATGAGCCAAGAAGGGAAACACAAAGCTTGATCCAAAATGGAGATCTGAAATCAGTTTTCTATTTCCAAGTGGCTTTGTTTGTTTGTTTGTTTGTTTGCTCGCTCTGATGCCTTTGTTAATGGTGATGATTCAGTAATTGTCCATATATCTTCCATTGTTTTTTATATATTATCCTCATCCTGTCACTCATGTGGTGGAACAATCATCCACAGATTGATTCATTAATTTCTTGCTTCTTCAATTGTCTTTTGGCTGATGTTGAAAATGTAAAAGATGAAAGTAAAAAATGAAGAACTTTTCAATTAAGATATTAAAATTACAAGGAGAAAAAAAGGAGATGGCGACCTAAGTATAATTACAAAGTGGATGACAATTAAGAGAGAACACAAACTTCAATCTACTCAATTATAAAGCAAAGTGTCATGCCCCGAGAGACTACATGTTCGACGAAAATTAGATAATATCTCCCCTATATGGCGGACAATCTGAATCCATTGTACATACATAACTTGACCTCCACGCATATCTCATCCAACAAAATAGTAAATAAATGATGAATAAAGAGAAATTAACATCCATCGTCACTAGTATAAAGGTATCATCATATAATCAAACTCCAAAATGCCCTCTGGTCAGGACGACAATGCAAATACATAAAACATAATATGTATGATAAGTTTACTAACATATATAAAATAAGAAATACATCCTAACTATAACCAAAAGAAAATACGAACAAAATAAAACACTACAAGATCAGCGGGACCGACTACTGGGCTCTCTTGGAGGCGTCATCCTGAAAAGAAAAAACAAGCAAACGATTATGAGTCCAGGGGGACTCCACGAATATATAGGCAGATAGATATGTATGGCGGTAAAAATGTTATACAAGAGTAGCATAGAAGCAAGCAAATACAATTCCAAATAAAAAATTAGAATATATGATCGGTACACTACATGCAAGATATACCCATATCATACTCACCTGCGGGATAAGATGGTCACAAATTCCCAAACCTGAATGGTCACCAGACCATGAACAAATAAAATCCCTCCTGTATGTACATGTCATCCAAATGCAACAAACATAGTTCAAACAAGTGCAGCAAACACAAATAAATACAATCTATGCGATCGTGCATATGATGCAATGACATGGTCACCCCTGATGTCAGCCAGCCACCGTCACCGATTATGAGTGAGGTCGAGTGGGTAGGGCTATGATAACTGTACGTACTCTGCCGTCACTGTTCTTGAATGCCCGAGTGGACAGGATGCTGGTGGAGGTCACACACGTCCTACCCCAAATCATATGGGACAGCACCGCTCTCATCTCCTCGTATCATAGGAAAGAGGAGGGATCCATGTCTGCTACCACGTTATGGTAACCATTACCCATGAGCAGGCAAGCGGAGCCTTGACAGAGCAACTGCACACACCCTCCTGATAGTACCACTTTCCCATGAGTGGCAGTGTGTGCAGATCCTGATATGACTGACAACTCGTTTCAACCATAAGGGAGCTCAGAGATCGCTAGTTATGCAATAATGCAAAGATGATGCATGACGCTAACACCCATCAAACAAATCTCAAAATAATATGTACTGATCTGAAGCATAAATCATGATATACAAATAACCTACTAGACATGTAAAAATGCTAGGTATCAATAAACATGTGTACTATCTAGAATTAGAATATCAAGCATAAAGACTATATGAAAAATAAATTTGAGCATGTCAAAGGGTCAAGCAGTAATACCAAGCAGGATAATCAAAGGCAGATAAAGATACATCCTAATACTATCTATAAACGAATCCATACATAAAAATCTGAAATATCTATAGAGATAAGTCAGAAGGTATTCGCCTCGTAAATGACGCGTATAATACTGGAAAGAACCTCCTGTCCAACTAATCTGTATCCAATCAAGGTCTTGTAATAAAAGACACAAGTTTAGCTATTACAATACATGATATTTAGCTAAACAAGCTATCCTAATTAATTAGGATCATCCTAATTATCCCGTCTCATTTAATTAACCATAAATAATTAACTCGTAACTATTTAAAGTTATCACATTTAGGCTGCGTTTGGTAGGGTGTAATCCACCCTGTAATGTAATCGAGATTACATTACAAGTTGGATTCCTTTGTTTGGAATCACTTTAAGATTGTAATGTAATGTAATCTCGATTACAAAAGAGGTTGATGATTTGTAATCTGGATTACAAACCAAAACCTTCGTAATCTGGATTACATTACAGCTTGTAAAGTCGTCGGTCGGGCGGCGACAGTCGTCGATCGGGCGGTGACAGTCGTTGATCGCCGCCGGCCGGCCGCCGGCGACCGCCGCCGCCGATCGGCCGCCGGCGACCACCGCCGGCGACCGGCCGTCGGCGACCGCCGCCGCCGCCGCCGCCGCGGTCTCCGGCGTTCGCCGGCCGGTCAATGGTCACCGGCCGTCAGGATGGATCTAACTTTGTCTTCTTCCCTTTGCATGCAACCTTGTCGCGTCTCTTTATCGCCGGCGTATCACAGAAGGTAAGGTTTTTAGAATAATATCTCTATTGTGGATTTAGATGTTTGGCTTGGCATCGATATGTGTCGTGAGCAACAAGTCGTGGGTGACATTTAGAAAGGGCCTCTTTGCTTTGATTTGTTGTCGTCGACAACATCAAAAAAACCCATAACTCTCGAATCTGATCTGTTGCCGTGGGCAACATTGTAAAGAAAAAAAAATAAACAATAAAACGTTAAGGCTATGTGTGTGCACGAGTATATATATATAGGTCTATAAAGATATGAGGCGTGTGTTACTGTTGTATGTTGGATTGATCGCTTGGTTTAGGTTTAGGCTAGGTTTAACATGAATCTAAGGCTACGTTTGGTAGGGGGTAATGTAATCCGGTCTGTAATGTAATCAAGTTTGTAATGTAATGTAATGTAATCCTGATTACATTGTTATGTTTGGTAATGAGTTGTATGTAATCTTTGATAACCATTACAAGTTGGATTCTTTTGTTTGGTGATTTAGGGCACCTGCAACGGCGCGTTACTCGAGCGTTATAATGCTCGATTAACGCACCGCCCGTGTTAAAGCCGTTGCGACGAGCGTGTTAATGCGCTGACGCGATGAACGCGTTCAGATGTTTGAACGCGTTCATCGCGTGTGACATGACATCCCCAATCGATTGGGGGAGTCTCCAATCGATTAGGGGCGCCCGTAATCGATTGGGGAATCGATTAGGGGCGCCCGTAATCGATTGGGGAATCGATTACGGGTCTCCCCAATAGATTGGAGGTGCGCCTATCGATTAGGGCAGGGAGCTTTCAAAAAGCTCCCAATCGATTGGGGGGCTACCCCAATCGATTGGGTCCATTGCGTAGCCTCGTGGAATACTTTGGAACAGTGACTTTAATCGATTGGGGCCGCCGTAATCAATTAAAAATGACCAACGGTCACCTTAACGGCTAGTAAACGGTCACAAACGGCTACTTTAATTAAAAATATAAATTTTCATCTATAAATACTCATCAACTCTCATTTCAATTTTCAAGCACCTTCCTCCCAATCACTCCCATTCCAATCTTCAAAGACCTTCCTCCCCCTTCTAAAAATCTCCTCTTTAGTATTTTATTCCGAAATGGATGAAAATAATCGTGGTTTTTTTAGAAATTTTTTAGAAAATACTTCTTCACAAAATTCCCAAACTCCATCAAATTATCCATATTTTCCATGTCCACCAAATTATCCACGTAATCCATACCCACCAAATAACCCATACGGTTCATATCCACCTAATTATCCATATAATCCATATCCACAAAATTATCCATCCAATCCACTTGCAACCGGCATGCCTTTTACATCTCCGACGAAAAGTGATCCATTTACTTCGACTTTTGTTCCAGAGACTCAAGTGTCCGACCGTGAATCTCCAATTGAAGTTGTTAATTTAGAGAAGGCGGATTCTGGTGCTGCGAGCAGAAGAAAACGATCAACATAGTGTAAGTCTGAAGATGAAATTTTGGCCAGATCATTTGTCACTATCAGCGATGATCCAATCATCGATAATGATCAGAAGATGGATGCTTTCTGGGGTCGTGTTGCTAGCTACTACAATGAGAATCGTCTTCAAAGTACACTCAACAGAAATGCAAGTATAATACGATCGCATTGGTACAATACCATACAAAAAAGGTATATCTCTTTAACGCAAATTACAATAGCGTTTATAGTGCGTATCGTAGCGGCCATAGTGATGAGGATATATTGCGGTTTGCGTATGAAAAATATTGTGAAGAAAATAATGGCGTTGTATTTAATCTTGAGCATGTGTGGAGGATAGTAAAAGACCGTCCAATGTTTACTCCACATTCTGTTGATCACATTGTTAGCACAAAGAAGGCAAGAACCTCAGAGTCGGGAGCAAGCAACACCTCATCTAGCCAGGATGCTAGTCTACATGTAGACCTAAATGAAGAAGAAACTCATCCAATGGGTCAGAAGGCAACAAAAAGAAAAGGAAAAGGCAAAATGAAATCAGACATTGAAGGTATTGAAGGATCGATTTAGGTGTCCTAGAGGGGGGGGGGTGAATAACACTTTTTCGGATCTTGGATCTCTACAGGATTGTTAGCGCAGCGGAAGCAATAATATGCAAAGTGAATACGAAATAACAATGCTAACAATACCATATTTTAGTTGGTATCCACCCCGGTCGGGTGACTAATCCAACAATCCGTCGGTGGATCAAACCCCGGATAACCTCCGGCTATAACTCGTTGCTCCTTGTGGGCGGAGAAATCTCGCCACAACACCAAGGACACTTCCTGAGTATACAAGACTACTAACTTGTCCTATCCAAGCAAGTTTCGTCAAAGAGAAAGTAGGAAACGAGCCTCTTTTAAATAAGGCTCGAGTCTGGAACAGCGACTACCAGTCGACTGCCCAAATGACAGTCGACTGGTTCCACTCAGATTCGACCGTTGCAGTACAACGTTCGAATCCAGCTATTCCAGTCAGTACCAGTCGACTGCCTTTGGGCCAGTCGACTGGGACACACCTAAGCCTAGGGTTTCATTCCCGAGTACAAGTCTCTCTCGCACTCAACCCCTCCCGGCTTAGCCCCTGAGTATAGCCATACTCAGACCCTTACTCCTCAGTTGACTCTTCACCAGCAGTCTTGACTGTTGCCTTCACGCCCTCTTCATCTTTGGCCCTCGTCCCTCGGATGCGCACACAAGCCTCCAGCTTGCCTCCATGCCACCGTTCACGTATGCCTCGAAGTCCGTGTCCCTCGGCTTATCATCTCCGCTATCCATAGTCCCTCGGATGCGCACGTAAGCCTCCAGCTTACCTCCATGCCATCCTTCACCTGAAGACGTCAACCAAGCCTATGCGTACCTGTACACCTGCACACTCATGTACACATGTGAGAACAACACACATCCTAACTTAACCATATTGCTTATACATCAAAATATCATGATCCTCCAGATCATCTCAGGGTCGATTGCCCCAACAATCTCCCCCTTTTTGATGTGTGGCAATATGTTAAGTTAGGTAAACATATAGCAATAGCAATAGCAGAAACAATTGAAATTCAAGCATATCACACAAAAGGTTACCTCTCCCTTAACCCATGCTTTCTCCCAAATTTCAATCCTTATTGCTAATCCGAAGTTAAGTTTTCCCAATCTTAACTCTAAAATCACATAGCCAACTTAAGTTAAATTTCAATCCAAACCTAACTTAATACTCAAGTTCTCCCCCTTTGACACCATCAAACAAATTACCCCAAGCAACCCAACCCTTGATGCAAAACAGAACTTGACCCTATTTCTGAAAACAGCCCTTCAGAAATCACACGAAAACATTCTGCCCACAGTACCAGTCGACTGCCTGATACGACAGGTTTCAGAATTTCAGCCAAAATTCAGAAACGAATAAAAAATTCCAGAAAATCTGGAAAAATGTGAAACTTTGCAAGCACGATCGTTAAGATATTCCCTACCTTAGAAAAATTTGGTTCATGAAAAACGTCAACCATGCTTGACTTTTGGAACACACTCTAAAGTTCTTAAATTATGTAAACTTTGTATCAAGGGTGACCTCTACTCATGGTATCCTATACCTCGCACTTTCTGTCAACTCCCATTGACATTTAGAATGGTTCCAAACCCCCTTTTTTCATATAGACACAAGCCCCTTTTCTTTTCCTTTAACGTCAAGATGACCATCCCTTTTACACATATCACCCTTATTGACTTTCAATCAGACCATGGTTGATAACAAAATACCATGCAAATTTCACATCATAATATGATCGCAAAACCAACATTCATTAATATTTCAACATATCCAAGCATTATTCAAAATGGCATCTAGACATGATAACACTTCCATACTTCCATAGAAACACAGGAAGACAAGTCATATGTCATAAAGGTAACATAATGAAATAATACAAAGAACCTAACGTAGTACCTAGGGCCAAGGCCCTGAAATCATCCATATAAATATAATCATCAGAATATGAAGCGTTTGAGAGGTATAATGAAACATCAAGAAAAACACTCTCAACACTAAAACCCAACAACTACACCATCTGATCAGAAGTACATGTGGTCATCACCGTCTGGAGGAGGAGGAGGAGTAGGAGGCCCCTGATATGCTAAATCCCATCGCTGCATCATCTCATACATGTCCTCCTGCCTGGTCATGAAGCCCTGGCAGAAGTCTGTGAGGCCCTGTACCTCCCTCTGAGTCGCCGCCTGACCCTGTTGGAGGCTCTGGATATCCCCTGGATGGTGTGGACATCCGCACGGAGCCCATGAACATCCTCACGGTACTGAGTAAACTCTGCGTGGGTGACCAACTCTGTGGGCTCCTCATCTGCACCAGCGCCCTCTGGGCGCTCCCTCGAAGCAAATGCCCCTGTCAAAACTCAATCCCTGCCAAGGATAATTGGCGGGTGCCAATTTGATCATACTCCTTGGACAGGTGTTTGACCTGACCATCGGTGACACGAATGCCAAATCGTAGCTGGAAGAACTCAGTCAACATGTGGCAAAAGGGCATATAAATTTTCCCACTGACACTCTGGGAAAAATGACAAATGGAGGCAAACACATGCAATGACACATCTATGTCCAATCGTCTCTCAAGAGCATACATCATCACTAAGTGAGACAATCTAATCCTTGCCCTCCCCTTAGTAACAATGGGTAGGATGCACTCTACCACAATTTTATACAGAACATGGCTAAATGGACGCATGTGCTTAGCATCAAAGGTACGCTCAGATTCATGCCTATGTCGTCTAAAGTAGTGTAGATGAATCTGATCAATGGTAATGTTTTCAAACTCAAGTGGCTCAATGACATTGGGAAAATAGGTGTTGACATTATTAGACGCCCGACATTCTAAGAAACTGGCTAAACTCATGGGTGTGAAAGGAATGGTAACGCCGGCTACTCTTGATTCATAAATACTATTATCTGAGTCAATACAAGTTAAATTTGCATAGAACTCCTTGCATAGATCAATGTTAACGTCATGTTGGCAATAGACCAATTGTTCTATGCCGAAGTGAGTCACCATCTCAGTAATTTGTGGTGCTTTTTCCTCAAAATAGGATTTGTTAAGATATCGACAAGGCAACACAACAAACTCATTTTTCTCGAACCTCTTTTTGCACTCCCGGCTCCTAAATAATGACTCCTCTGGAGCTTGGGGACTTGGTCGGGATGAACCCTCACCCCTAGATCGCTTAGACACAACCCTAATATACCAAACACATGCATGCATACCAAAGTGACCCCCCCAAAGAGAAAATATCCAAGAAAACATACACAAAATATCATATTAGTATCAATGCAAAGCCTAAATGGAGAACTGAACCTTAAACATCATACCTCTTTGCCCTTTGCATTGTGAGATTTGGAAATCGCGTAAGTTTACTTGAAGAGGAGTTTTCTACTAACCCTAGAGGTAGATCGGAGTTAGAGGAGGCCTTAGGAAAGAAGTTTAGGGCTTAGGAGGAGCTTGGAATGCAGGAGGAGTTGAAAGGAGGTGAAAATCGCCGGGAATGAGCAGCTAAAACCCTAGGTTTTGCTTTCCCGGCGCGCCCTTCCCTTTTATAAAACCCGCGAACCAGTCGACTGCCACTGGGCCAGTCGACTGGGTCAGAGTGTAATTACATTCTGTGGGTTTTCGCAGTTGACTGCCTTCCTGGCAGTCGACTGGGTCACACTGTAATTACATTCTGTGAGCTTTGCCAGTCGACTGGCCTCCAGCCAGTCGACTGGTGTCTGATGTTCTGAATCTCAGATTTTCAGTTTCGAATTTCAGAAATGCCTAACTAATTTCATAAATTCCCAAATATTCTGAAATCTTGTAGGGATATTTGTGGATTCTATATTTACTTGGGAAAAATATAATTTTGGTCAATGTCATCCCAAATCCCAAGTTTGGTACAAACTCCGAGTTTCTCTAAAAAGTATCATAAAACTCTTCCAAAAGTTCTAGTTTGGACCTCACCTTGATGCTACTTCCCATAATCATCCATAGTCCATTCATAGCATCAAGTTATATGGTGTTTAGGCATTAAAATCGATTTATCTCATTTAAAATCCTATTTTCACCTTTTTCTTTATAATCCTCCCTTAAGTGTGCCAACTCTCTAGGATTAAGGCTACTCTTAGCCTTTTAAACCTCTCGGCACATCTTATAGTTCTTTTCAATCTCCTAGAAGTAACCCACCTGAGATCCATTGACCATGGAACTCGTCTTGACTCCTAGAGCTTTTATTCCTAATTACCTCCCTAGGTAACTCTTCTACAAAGGCAAGACCACACCGGTGCTCCTCCGGGGCTTCTTGACCTTCAACCCTTACTTTCTTGATTTTCCATACCTTATCATTGGTTGACCTTTTCTCTTTTCCTTTAAATTGCTTTTCTTTACAATTTTTGACCTTTTCTCTACCATAATCATAGGATATCCTTGAATATGACACTTTATCACCATTAGCCCTCCTAGAATGGCATCCTAAGCCCTGTTAGTAGGAGCCCTAGAGCCAATTATATGATGATTGACTAGAGGCATAGAGGCATTTTGTATCATATTCTATTATTTATAAATGCATGTTTGGTTATTATACTTACTTTGTATTTTGTGCCGAATAACTAAGTATAATAATGTCCTTGTGTAGTAGATTCCTATCTACATTATATCGATTATATCGATTGGTTGAATCGATAGTGAGATAATGTAGAGAACACTACAATAAACTATTCCTAGCCAAGCATCAATTATTCAGGGACAATATTGATGCATAGAGACTAGCATGTAGGTCAACTGATGACTTGAGCTCACAAGTCATGGATATGTGATATCAAGTTGACACATGGGTATACATTGGAGAATCTGTACTGAATGACCCGCCATGAGAAAGTTTCATAGATTGTCATATGAGTGTCATAGACTTTCTCATGTGACTGTTGGTATGAATAGTCCTTAGACCTGAAGTCACTACGGTTCCCTACATAAGGAGTTATGTACTTTGGTATCGTCAAACGTCACCCGTAACAGGGTGGACTATAAAGGCGATCACTGGGTATGTAATGAATTATACGAAGGGATGTGAGTGATGTAGATGGGATCTATCCCTCCCATATGACGGGAGTGATATCTGTGGGCCCCTTGATCGAGTAGGACTACTGAAACGCATGGCCATGCTCAGATGAGTCAATATGAGATATTGAGCTCATTTGTTTGAGTGAGTCTACTTGGGGATCAAGAAACACAAGATTGATTGAGGATGACATGGTCTATGCCTCATTGGTCAATCTAGTTATCAAGGATAGAAGGACAAGGTCATACACTATCATAGTCACGGAGGTTTAGTCGGATCTCGACTTTTCTTGTTACTTGGGTAGCAGTGATGCATTGCTAGATGCCGCTCATTGCTTATATGTCTAAGGTGTTAGGCGCATTGCCAACGTTACGAGAACCTATTGAGTCACACATAAAGGACACAATACTTCGGGAATTCTGTTCGGCTGTAGGGAGTCCGAGCCCGAGTTGGAGAACTCGGGGGGTCCGAGCCCGAGTTGGGAACTCGGGAGTCCGAGCCCGAGTTGGGAACTCGGGAGTCCGAGCCCAAGTGGGGAACTCGGGAGGCCCGAGCCCGAGTTGGGGAACTCGGGAGTACGAGCCCGAGTTGGGGAACTCGGGAAGTCCGAGCCTGAGTTGGGAACTCGGGAGATCTGAGCTCGAGTTGGGAACTCGGGAGCGCAGATCGGGAGTTTGGCAATCGACAGACTGAGTCGGAGCTCGATAGACTGAGTCGGAGCTCGGCAGACTGAGTCAGAACTCGACAGACTGGATCGGCACTCGGCAGACTGGGTCAGCGCTCGGCAGTTGGGGCTCGGCACTCGGCAGTCGGGGCTCGGTACTCAAGAAACTTGGTCGGGAGACCGAGTCGGAAGCCCGAGAGGCCCGGTCGGAGTTGCATGGAGGAAAGAGAAAAAGTCTCTTTTCATTTGATGAAAAGATTCTTTTCTTGCATGGGAAAAGATGAAGAGCCACATGAAAAGATGTGCTCTTTATTGGGAAGCCAAAGAGACACAAACCTCTTCATATTCATGGGATGATTATAAAAGAGGGTCTTGTGACTTTGGATGAAGTCTTCTTCTTGCCTTAGCTTTTTCCCTTCCCTTCCTCTCTTCTTCCTCTCCTCCACTCTTGGCCGAAACCTTACTGTAAGGTTTTTGGTGTTTTCGAGCTACCTCAAGTTGCTAGCACAACTAAGGTAGTTCTCCCGAAGTTGAGAGATTGTGTCCGTGTGGATACGAATAGAGGCACAGACGTTTGAACGTGCAAGAGATCCGGCGCATCTTGGACGAGCGGGATAACCGAAGGGCACGCTTCAAAGGTATAAACAGTAGATAAATCTATTAGATAGATAGCTTTGTACGAGTTTTCTTTCGCATGGATCGCTCGTGGGTTCTTGTTTCCGCTGTGTTTTTATTGTTTTGTGCCGGGAGAACCCAACAAGCCCGACCTACCACTCCTATGCTTTTAGTCCTTTGATATTATGTTCAATTCCTTGGACCCTTGAATTACTCTACCAAGGTTTCTTTCTAAATTATCAAGTTTTGCTCTTAACACTTGATTTTCCTTTTCTAACTTCCTAACCCTAGGATCACTAGATCTAATTTGATCATCTCTAGATCCTCCTATTTTTCTAACCATATTTCCCCTTCTCTTAGGATTTATTCATTAGTTCTTAGTCCTAGAATTTCTAGATTTATCATGAACCACAGAATTCTTTGTGTTTTGGCACACAACAGTGTTTCTATTCCTATCATGATAGTTAAAACCAAAAACACGCATGGGCAAGCAATTGCTATTGATTCTATCATTCAAACAAACATTTTGAGCATTCATTGAAAAATTGAAAGCATAAGTAAGGTTAGAGGTTACCTCCCTTACCCTTGAGGCTCCCCCTTGATTAGTGCTCCTCTTCCTTTCTTCTTTCTCCCATTTTCTAAGATGCTCCATCTTCTTGAGTTCTCCACTTCTTGGACACTTTGTATGATAATGTCCGAGCTCCCCGCATGTGAAACATCGAATTCTCCCCTTTTTGTCCTGAACTTCCTCATTCCTACAACCCGTATTAGGTTTAAATTGAATGGATTTGGACTTAGGGACTACCTTCTTTTTACCTAGTGGGCACTTATCCTTGTAGTGCCTCTTTTTGTTGCAACCGAAATAGGTAATGAGATCTTTTGGTTTAGCTTTGGCAAATGTGATAACCTTTTCTTGCTCTTGGATGATTGAGGGTCTCTCCTCCCCCTCAACCTTTGAATTTGTCACTTCTTCTTCTTCTTCAGATGGAATGGATGCTTCTCCACTCACTTCCTCTTTGCTTGACAATTCACTTTCTCTTTCTTCTTCTTGGATTTTTGAGTTGATTTCCTCAAACTCTTCCACTCTTTGAGTTGATGTAGGGTTCTTATGAATTTCTTCCAACTTATTCCACAATTCGCATGCATTTGAATATTTCCCTATATCACTCAAGACATGGTTAGGCAACATATTAATCAAAATACTTATTACCTTCTCATTGGCCCTAGCTTGTTCTTGTTATTCACTAGTCCAATATCTAGGGCGAAGCTTTTTGCCATGCTTATCCTTGGGAATTTTGAATGGGTCTTCAATAGTCATTCTACACTCCCAATCCATCCCGAGCCACATCTTTATTCTATCTCTCCAATAGTCAAAATTTTCATGCTCGTATGATGGTGGTGAGTTGATATCGTCACCCAACTTGTCTTCCATGACTCTTTTCCTCTAGCAAGTGCTCCCTCGGCAGTTAGTCCGATCAAGAGCAAAACTTGCTCTGATACCAACTTAAAGGATCGATTTAGGTATGCTAGAGGGGGGTGAATAGTACTTTTTCGGATCTTGGATCTCTACAGGATTGTTAGCGCAGCGGAAGCAATAATATGCAAAGTAAATAAGAAATAACAATGCTAACAATACCAGATTTTAGTTGGTATCCACCCCGGTCGGGTGACTAATCCAACAATCCATCGGTGGATCAAACCCCAGATAACCTCCGGCTAGAACTCGTTGCTCCTTGTGGGTGGAGAAACCTCGCCACAACACCAAGGACACTTCCAGAGTATACAAGATTACTAACTTGCCCTATCCAAGCAAGTTTCGTCAAAGAGAAAGTAGGAAACAAGCCTCTTTTAAATAAGGCTCGAGTCTGGAACAGCCGCTACCAGTCGACTGCCCAAATGGCAGTCGACTAGTTCCACTCAGATTCGACCGTTGCAGTATAACGTTCGAATCTAGCTGTTCCAGTCAGTACCAGTCGACTGCCTTTGGGCCAGTCGACTGGGACACACCTAAGCCTAGAGTTTCATTCCCGAGTACAAGTCTCTCTCGCACTCAACCCCTCCCGGCTTAGCCCCTGAGTATACCCATACTCAGACCCTTACACCTCAGTTGACTCTTCACCAACAGTCTTGACTGTTGCCTTCACGCCCTCTTCATCTTTGGCCCTCGTCCCTCGGATGCGCACACAAGCCTCCAGCTTGCCTCCATGCCACCTTTCACGTATGCCTCGAAGTCCGTGTCCCTCGGCTCATCATCTCCGCTATCCATAGTCCCTCGGATGCGCACGTAAGCCTCCAGCTTACCTCCATGTCATCCTTCACCTCAAGACGTCAACCAAGCCCATGCGTACCTGTACACCTGCACACTCATGTACACATGTGAGAACAACACACATCCTAACTTAACCATATTGCTTATACATCAAAATATCATGATCCTCCAGATCATCTCAGGGCCGATTGCCCCAACAGGTATGACATCAAATTTGGATAATATGTTTGCAAAATTTTCTAAGTATACAAGCATAAAAAAGAATGAAATTGGAATGAAACAAAAACAACTTGAAGTTGAAGAGATGAAAGCAAAAGCTACTGAAATGAAAGCAAAGCCTGCCTTAGCTAAAGTTCAATTAAAGGAATATACAATTTTTTCGAAAGATACCTCGCAAATGACACAAGAGCAATTTATCATCCATCAACATTTATGTCAAGAGATTAAGAAGAGATGGAATATGTAATTTTCATTTATTGTAATTTTCAATTATTATACTTTTCAATTAATGTAATTTTCGAACATTGTCCTTTTAAATTAATGTAATTTCCTATTATTTTACTTTCTTAACTTCGTTTATAATTTCTGGTCAATTAATATAACTGTTGTAAACTAGCCGTTGGAATATAGCTGTTGTAATATGGCAGTTGGAATATAGCCGTTATAATATGGTTGTTGGAATATAGCCGTTGTAATTGTTGGTGCAATTTGCACTAATAGTTAAACTTAAGTTTTGATGAATGACAAATAGGTTAAAGTTAGACTTGCTTTTGGTTTTGACCTCTTTACTAAGTGTGCAGGGTTGAAAGACTTAGGACCTGACACCAGGCTGAAGTCCAGGGTGGTTGAGTCCTAGTGGGAAGTCAAGTTGGGTTCGTGAGGCCTGACAACTGGCTGAAGCCCAAGTTGGTTGAAACTTGGCAAAAAGACCAGGGTGGTTGAGCCCTGACGGGAAGACCTGGTGGGTTAAGAAGTTGAGTAGAGCTGCACGAGGTAAGTAAGGTAAGTCACTGGAGGAGCGAACCAGTGAGGACGTGCCCTATTTTAGGACTGTAGGCGCGGTCCAACTTAGGCTCATTTTGGTGACCTCGGTTGAGTCCTGGTTAGATCCTTATCCAGTTTTGGACGGGGTCTAATTAACTCTAAAAGCATTCTTATCTTAGTCCATTGCATTAACTCTATTTTACAGGTTTTATTTGATATGTAAACTAATTAGATTTTGTAGGTAAATTTTACAAAATTATTCCTCATCTAAAGCCTCGGTGGAGGATAAACTCTCATTTAAATTATTCGTATTTCTTATTTTATTTGAGATGATAAATTGTTATTCTGTACAAGAGTTTAAACTTTAAATTATTTTTTTTTAAAATTTAAGTGGAGCAAAGGATAGAAACGTTATCTTCTTTGAATTATTCCAAAAAATAGCTTGTTAACTTTATTTAAATTATTTTTTATTTAAGTGGAGCAAAGGCTAGAAACGTTATTTTCTTTGGATTATTCCAAAAAATAGCTTGCTAACTTTATTTAAATTATTTTTTCAATGGAGCATTCTTATTTTAATTTAAGTGGAGCATTCTTATCTTAATTGTTGTGAGGATGTGACGGGTAGTTAGGTCTTTTCATTCTATCTTGTACCATTAGAGTTTTACAGGATACAAGCTATATAAGTTGTGTAATGGTCTTGGTTTAAAATTAAGTTTTGAAGAGTTTTTCTTTATCCAACATGGTATCAGAGCAAGGCTCTTCAAAACCCTAAATTTTAATCTATACGACGCCGTCCCTTCTTCCCTCTCGTCTCTGTCTTCGCGAGCTCACGTGCTGGTGCTGCTCTTCTTGGCGGAAGGCTTCCTCCTCTCGTCTCTGTCTTCGCGAGCCCAGGTGCTGGTGCTGCTCTTCTCGGCAGAAGGCTTCTTCTTCTGCTCTTCTCGGCGGAAGGCCTCTTCTTCTGCTCTTCTCGACGGAAGGCTTCTTCTTCGCCCAGGTGCTGGTGCTGCTCTTCTCGGCGGAAGGCTTCTTCTTCGCGGCTCTTCCCTGTGGCTCTTCCCTCGCGAAGCCTTCCCCTCCGAAGGCTTCTTCTTCTGCGAGCCCAAGCTTCTTCATCGAGGCTCGACGCGCGAATCGCTTCTTCTCGCGCTGCTCTGCCCTCGCGACGCGCGAGCCCAGGCGTGGCGTCTTCTCTTGCGACGCACGAGCCTAGGCGCTGCGTCACTCTTCTCGCGTGAGCCCAAGCAGAGCCCAGGCGTCTTCTTCTCACGTGAGCCCAGGCATCCCAGGCGTCATCTTCTTCTCGCCAAACTTGGTTCGAAGCCGGGCTTTGCCTGCGCAGGCTCGGATCCTGTTGTTGACGCCATCTTCTTCTCGTGTCGGCAGACTTCTTCTTGTAACGCCCCAAAATTTCCATATTGAAGTTCTTAAAGTCCTTAGAACTATTTAAAAATGTTTTAGAAATATTCTAGATATTTTAGGAATTTTTAGAATATTTTATGGAATTTTCCGAGTCCGTTTAGTATTTTCATTAAAAGAAATAGAGTCTTCGGCAAAAAGTTGCCTGGACGAGTTTTGAACCCGAGACCTCCCATGGGACCAACGATTTAAGTTGGTCGGGTTAACCAGGAGCCCCAGCAGGGGTGTGCTGAAAGAAAATAGAGAGATATTAAGTTAAGTAGTAAGTTGAACCGAAATACCCCTTGGTATAAATAGAAGAACTTAAGTGATTCTTTTATTTTTGGTTCGGCAACTTCCTCTCCTCCTCGCCCAAGCCGCACGCACGCCCCCTCCTCTCCTCTCTTGGGCGAAACCACACCAAGCCCTAGGACTTTCCTCCGGTGGCCGACCAAGGCTCTCCTCCGAGAGATTTTCCGATATTCGGGATCCCCGCGACGAGAGGAACGCGTGAGCGCGAAGAAATCTCCGAGACTCCGAGTTTCTCCGGAACCTCCGATGCCGTTCTTGGTTGTAAGTCCAAGATATCGAAGTAAGTACTGCTCACCTGCAGTAAGAGGAGGTTTTCCGCAAGTTTTTCCCGTTAGAAAGTTAAAAATGTAAATTTTCCTTTAGTTTATGATTTTGCATGTAACTCTAGTTTAATCCATGCTTGTATAAGTTTGATTAAGTACCCTATATGAGGTTAGGGGCTAAGAAAAGTTATGAGAAAAGAAAAGAGAAGATAAAGGTAAGAAAAGAAAAGGCCAAGGCCTTAAGAAATCCCCAAAAGTCAAGACTTAGGGATTTGGGCACACAAGGTGCTCGTTAAAATGCCAAGGCATTCAAGATAAGAAAAAGTAAGTATTTTATTTTCTAAGGCCAGTATCCGGCGTCCAAGGGCGTCGTTAAAGAAATCCAGGTGTCCAATTCCAAGGTCTTGGCCCTGGTAGACCAAGGTCTGCTCTATTAGGATTGGTGGCTCGCTACCCCAACCTTTTAGGGAACGCGCATAAGATGGTACTTACGTCTTAAGTGGATCCAAGTGAGTTATTATTTTCAAGTATATGCTTTAGCAAAGTTTTTCTAAAATTTAAGGAAGTTTTCTAAAAGTTAAAGAAAGATTTAAAGTTAAAGAATTGCTAAAGTTTCAAGTTAAGCCAAGAAAAAGTGAGTTAAGACTTATTAATGCTTGAGTATGCATGTTTTGAGTTATACATGTTTTAGTGTTTCTTTTAAGCATAAAAGTATCTCATGTGATTTCACATTGTTTAAAAAGCATGCTTGCGCATTTCGAGATTTTGTGAGCTAGATAGTACTTGCTAAGCTTTATGCTTATTAGTTGCATTTCCTCTTGCTGCAGGTAAAGGTAAAGGCAAGCAATTCTGAAGGAAGGCGACGAGGCGGTGCTGAGTAACGTGTGTGTGGTGGCTGACCTTGGAGAGGTCCTTGGGACGAGATGAATAAAAGACTTAAAGTGCATTTGTTACAGATTCTTAGTTTAAGTTAGATCACATAGAATTTATCCAAGTATTTGCGTTTTAGATATTTTGCATGTCTTAAAACCACGAGTAAAGATTCCATGTCATTCTATTTAGTATACATATCCTTATGATTGCATTGGATGAGTATGAGCGTGAGTAGTTTTGAATATCGATACTTTGATGTAGCTATTTGATGCATGTGCCAAGATGTTGTTAGTCTCCTTTTGAATTAAGTTTTTATTGCTTTAAATATGCTTAGAAAAGTTGCATTCATATTCCATAATGCTTTAGTAATGTTATAGAACCTTGTGTGATGAGTTTACATGTTTAGAATTTTAGAGAAAGGAAGTGTGCCATTGTATCATGCATGACTGTTAAAGTTAGAACATCATTCTCAGATAGATTTAAATACAAAAAAATAAAAAGAAAGTTCTGCATTTTTAGTCGTGCATTAGAGTCAAGAAGTAGACAAGTAACGGTCCGTCTAAGGTAGAGAAGGCGGGTCGCTACAGTTGGTATCAGAGTAGTTCCCATTCTCCAGCATCACACACACATTAGCATCAACCTTGCCGTCTTCAAGTAAGAAAGTTTTAAGTTTCAGTTTTTCTATTGCTCCTTTATTTAATTGCAGTATAGGGAAATGCTTAAGTACTTACTCATATGTGCATAGAACAAGGAAGCATGTTTAATACCTTAGTATCACGGAATCATGTTTAATCCCTAGAATGGAAATTAGGTTACTAAGTAAGAAGACAAGTTTATACCTAGAGATGTAGTAGTGATTTCTTGTTCCCTTATGCATTATTAGATGGCAAGAAGAGGCCGAGCTCCTAATGCATGGAACAGAACTCCAGTTCAAGATAACAATGAGCCTGGCACAGAACAGCCAAACCTGATGGCAGTCATTGCTCAAATGCAAGCTCAGATTTCAGAGCAACAGAAGACCATCGCCACACTGATGGCAAATCAGCACCCAGTGCCCCCTACACCACCCACAGCAGGAGTGGAACTCCAGTGGTGGCTGAAGTTCCACCAGTCACACAGGAGACCCCTGCCGTGAACCGAAGACAAGAAGCATACCTCGTCCAGTGGCAGAGGCTGAAACCTGAAAGCTTCTCAGGCACGACTGAGCCCTGGGATGCCCAGGCTTGGTTCAAGACTTTAGAGAGCACAATGGAGCTTCTTGACTGGCCAGAAGTCGAGAAGGTCAAATGTGCCTCCTTCTGCCTAACTGGAGATGCTCGTATGTGGTGGGAGCGGGTCAAGAGTAAGAGGATAGTCAACCAGATGAGCTGGACAGATTTTCGAGCAAGAGTTCT
>JAGFNQ010001495.1:0-39528 GCA_024364735.1 Boesenbergia rotunda
GTAAATTACCGTAGTTCTAAGTTATGAGAGTCGAGTGACCTATACTTTGGGGTTCAAGTAGATTCTTATTTATGCCTCGTACATGATCATGAAAAAAATAATAAACCAGGTAGTATCGAACCTGGGATGATTGATCCGATTTCATGGTAGTTTTTTACCGATTGCTAGGGTAAATTAGGAAGTATTCGCGGTGAATGACCCAGAAGTTCGACATTCCATAATCGCGCGCTCCATTTGGAGAAAACTTTCATAACATACATTGTAGTTAGGGATCAAACTATGAATTTCATACATGACCATGCAATATTATCTTTTCGGTGGTAGTAAATGATTGAGTCAATGCATCGATCATTGACTCTATTTGACTGATGCATTGTGTCGACTAAGAAGTCAATTTAGGTTGAATTAGTTGTGAATAGAATGTTTCTATTCAAAATTAGTAAACTGAATAGTCAATTGATGTTTCAGACTAGACAATCAATTCATTTATTTTTTAAATTTTAAAAAGAAGACTATTTGAAAATTATCTTATCCCGATGAGTTGGCTAATGAGACTTCAAGTCGACTATACAAGCAAACAGTCAATTGAACACAATAAATAGCAGATAACAATCCTCAGTCTAAGTTTTAATCAACTAACAATGTTAATTGAGTCTTCTGATCTTAAATTGAATAACTAAGAGAAGTTTATTCAAGTATGGATTGAAGACTGTAAATAGAGGTGAAAAGAGAACTTAAGTTACAACAACAAAGACATTATTCTCGAGCATTCCACATCTCCACAAAACATTCTTTTATTTGTTATAATCTTATTCAAAGGCTTCTACCTCTAAGTCCTAAATTGTTTGTATATTCAACTTCTTCGTGTTACTTTGCTTATTTCTTTTGTAAATGATTTTATATGAGGTCTCTTCAACTTTGGTAAGGAGAAACGATAGTAGACTTTTCGAGAGATGACTAATCTTAAGAGTAAGAAACAAGAGTTTTTGACCACTTAAATCTCTTTGATAGTCACAAATTAATATATTCAAGTTGCAAGTTGAAAGACCATGACAGATGCATTTAAGGCACAAGGATCATATTAATGGATTGACAAATATCGAAGATAAGTACTTCGGAATGCCTCAAATAGTTGTCGGATAGGTATCCACAGTAGAAACATTTTTCATGTCAAAAGATCTTCAAGTATTGAGACACTTAAATATTGACATATTGTTAAGGTGATACTCTTGATTTACAATGTTAGTTATTATACATTTATTTTAAACCTTAACTATTAATATATATAGTAATCATTGATCAATTATTGAGAAGACAAAGTATGTATTAATAATATGCATTTGGCTCAAAAATTTTAATTAAAAATTTTAATTTTGAAAACACAAATTTCTATTTGAAAACATAGCCTTACTATTTTCTAACCCAAGTGTTCAAAATTAAAACTTGAAGATAGATTAATAATAATTCATTGAAACATTTAACTAGTGGAATTAATTTTTTTTATGGAAACTAAGATTTTAAGGTTCTTCTAGCAAGCCCAAGCAAAAATGTTGCAACAACTCTGCTAAAGGCATATCCTTGGTAGGATGGATAGCATGAAAAGAACACATCATATCTCTTCATACACATACATACGATACATCATAAGCAACAAAAATTAATTTCTAAACAACAACATGCATTCCCTCGTTCTACTTTTAAGTGAGGAAGCTACTTTGACGACTGAAAATAGCTCAGAACAGTGAACGCGGTTTGTATCACAGTAAGAACAAATAGGACAAGAACACCGAATAATGAGATAACTGCCCAAGGATTACTAAAGTAATCGCGATTCAACCTTGCGCACCATTTGTTACATCTAGTGTCGTGGTGCTTCTTCATGGCAGTGAGAACGTCTGCAAGGTAGAAATCATTTGAGTTATAGGAGAGATTCTTGTTAAGTTTGCTAAATAGACTGGCAATTTCTTGACTGTCCCCTAAATCGCTAATAATGATTTCATGTTTTTGAAGCAATTCGACATCTGCTGCCGTATCGATGAGGTAGTCCATAAACACATGATAGGCTGTAACACGGAACTTGGAATCCGTTGAACATTGCTCGTACGCGATGAGATTTCTCAAGAGCGAGTTGGTGGGGTAGTATATGTGAAGTTGGGGAATCTCCAACTTGCCGTTGTCAAATGTAATATCCAAGAAACTCTTGGCTATCCGTTTTCTTTTGAAGTAAATTTGAGCTTCATTGCATACCGTAGCATTAGGAATCCACGGTATGTCAGGGACAGGGAGATTCTCCTCGGGGTTGGCATCTCGATTCTCCTCCGGGTTAGCATCTCGAGCAGTGCGTATCTTGTTCAACTCCAATAACAAACATGAGCGCTGCATTGATGGCAACGATACGAATACTTTTTTAACTGCTTTAGAGATGCACAGGAAGCCAAATGTACGGGAGTACTGATTGCCATTGCCATTGCCATGGTTTGTTGTCGGATCAATGCAAGAAAGAAAAAGATGAATTAGGTGGTGAAAAGTCTCATTGTCGGAGGTAAGTTCAAAGTTGCTGAAGAAATACATGCTGATGAACTTGAATGTTAGACATCGAAATTGTTGGTTGGAGTTAGGAAATGCAGATTGGTACAAAGTTTCAAGAAGAAAGAAAGGAAGCTGGTTTTCCAGAATGAAGATATCTTGTAGTGCATTAAATTGAGTCCACAAGGTAATCTCTCCTGAAATCTCCATCTCGCTGTTGACACCCACCCCCATTATTGTAAGCATCACAAAACATCCGTCCAACAACAGCATTTCCACAAAACTGTTGCTGCTCATCTCCACTTCCTCCGAATAGGCATCGCGGGCTTTTGTTTCCAGCTCCTTGATCCGACCCAGATAATCGTTCAAGGTCACCTCACGGTTCAGCTTTAGGACAAACTTGAGGTACTTCCATTTGAGCTGATTCGTGGTCTGTAGATGAGGTTTGTCGCGGTGGTAGGGGCCGAGCGAGATGAGCGATGGCTCATAGGCTTGGCGGTCGACACTTTTCAAGATATCCGGGACTCTGTATATTGTTGGCTCTCTGCTTCTGTCCCTAAATTTTGTGTCTGACACCTTCATCTCCAATGAGGCTACCCAGTCCATGTCCAGTGATGTCTCAATCCTCTCATCTTCTTCAGTGGTATTCATCTCGATTCCAAAGGATTTGCCCTTGAGGATTATAATGATTCAAGTAGCTAGCTATAAATGCAGCGATCTAACAGAAGAAGGAAATAGCACACAAGGAAAGTAAAATATATAGCACAAAGGATTTCCCCTTGAAGATTATAATGACAGAGGAAGGAAATATCACAAAGGAAAGGAAGGAAAATGGATCAGGAAACTAAGATAGCAATCTAAGTAAAAAAAACTAACCTTAGAAAGCTTTTGCTAGACTAAAGTAGCTCAGTTCCTCGGTACAATCTTAAGCTTGTTTATGGATCGCTACTTTCTCACACAAAGCAAGGTCTTATATAGGCGAAGACGGTTGAGATTATTATTATTTACATCAAATCATGTGGCCCTTGAACGGAACAAAGTTTTACTATGTCCTTTTTTTTTTTGTGGAAAAAAAAAATCTTAGGCCGTGCCTAGCGGAATGAATTACCATATCTTTTTTTTTTTTTCACTAGAAGGACGCATCTTATTAAGATGGAGAAAAACCTATAATAGAAGGGGGGCTAAACTTGACCTTCTAATATAGGGGTACACGACCCGAAACCATACTTACACTTGTTTTATTTGAAGAAAGATCAACTCTTCTAGCATTTACATATTAAAAGAAAACTATACCAAAAGCTTTAAAATGATGAAAAACACGTCCCATTTCTTGATTGATATTAACAATCCCTGTGGCATCTTCTCCTTATCTTCCTTCATGTTCTTCAATGATCGACAGCTACATAAAACTTGTGTAATAGAGCCTTGACTCAGCTTTTGTAGAAATGAATCCTTGTTTCTTTGCTTCCCAAACCTTGGTCAGTAGCTCTGCATCAAACCCGATGTTCACTTTGGGTAAGTGACCAACCATAAACGGGATTAAAGTGTCTTTACCGTAGCCATTACTATGGACTAGATAGACCTATGGTGGATCTATTCACCCTTATAGGCTTTTTGGCAAAGTCTCAGCCGTTAACGGATTTGAAATGTCTTTACCGTAGCCGTTTGCTACGGACTAGATGGATCTCATACGGTGGACCCATTCACCTTCCCTAACTATTCACCAAATCCTCCATAAACCCCTTGCTTCTTGCCAAACCCAGCACTGCCCAAAATTGGCACAAACAGCTTTTGGCACAGAACAGTAGGTTTCTCCAGATCTTCACCCAGCAGCGTGTGTGCGCAATCCAGCACATATACCTTTCATACTTTCAGAAATCTTTAAACTATAGAAAAACTCTGAAATATTAATCCCACAAGAACCATCCTCTGCAATACTTCAGACCTATCCTCAGCAGATAAACAAAAACCGTGATTTACACCTCCGAAGATCAGAGAACTTCAAATACAACCAGCAGCCAAAACAGAGACCATATAATTCCTATACAATCAATTATTTATCACCAAACCATTGCATGCCATAATGCTTCAGCACATCCTCACAGACATTAGCAATTACACAATGATCAGCCCATAGAACACACTAGCAAAGCCATCAATTCAGTTAATCCAAATCTACAGCAGCTAACCCTTCTGAAGGTACCATCCCTCCCAAACTTTTGAAAGCATCCGGAAAATAACTGCAAACTCCAGATGCTTCCCTCCACCTTGCTCTTGCTATTTCAGCAGTATCTTTCTGCATAGCAATACACATTTCTGAAACAGCCAAATGTAGAGAAACAAATGCCCACTTCACCAGGATTTTGTGTTGCACTTCTAATTTCTGCAAACTAGACCACAGGAACCCCAAGAATAATCGAACCAAGGTTTCCTGAGGCCTCCACCAACTCCAAAAAATCCGTAGTGATAAGTTACTTTACTTCAGCAAACTCCAAGGTTTCCAGATATACATCTCAGGTTCCTTAAACAGCCTAGCAGCTAGTCCACATATTTTCGGAATTTCTCGTATCAAAACGCCAGTCCATTGCTCCTTTGGCACATTTGGAAAGCTGGACTGGCATAGATTCTGATTTGTTCTGCCATCTGCAGGTGAACACTTCTGATTTTTTACTATGTCCTTTTGTCCATCAAATAATTTTGACTCAAAACTAATTGATTGATTGACTAAAATAATTGTAAATCAATAAAGACCTACGGAATGAGAAGCACGCGTTGCCTTTGAGGATTATGTGGATCTGATCAAGAGGCTGTAAATCAATAAAGACCTCTTCCGTTGACTTTGCGGAACATGTTGAGATTATTATAATATGATTATTATCAAAGCATGTGGCCCTTTTTGATTTGATGGAACAGATCAAAGTTTTACTTGTCCTTTTGTGCATCAAATAATTGACTCAAAACTACTTGATTGACCAAAAATAGCTGTAAATCACAAACTAAGATATATATTTATATTTTGGAAAGTGTGAAGAGTTCGTATGTGAACTTAATTTGTGATCTGAAGTTGAAAAAGAATTATAATCATGAATAAAGAGAAGGTGACGAATATAAACGCCTTAAAATTTCAAACTAGCGTATTTGATTTAGATAAAAGAGAAAATTAGATATGCTTTTTTTTTAAAGTCTTTTATGGAAAAAGAGTAAAAATAAACCTTACACATACAATTAACAAAATGAAGCTAATATATAAAAAAAATTTATAATATAAAAATATAGTAGACTACAAAATTATATTTTAATTAAAAAATATATATTATTGCAAAGATTTCTAATGTCTTGTTCTAGAAGTTAGGTTCTCTAAAATTTTTTTACGATAATAATTATCTGAACACGCACATGAAATCTCAGAAAAAAATATAATATGTTTTGGTCAATCCTGACAAAAACATATTTTAATTACCAATAAGCAATCTCAAAGTTTGTCATTTCTAATTGGCATCATCGTCTATTTTTTTCTCCCTTTAACATAAAAAATATTACCTTATGATTATTTGAGATTCAAGGATAGACCACTTAAAAATCAAAACACACTTCTATTTATAATATAAAAAGAACTCAATTATATGTTATAATATAGAAAAAAAATATTTTGCCTTCTATCACTAATAATTTAGTTTAGAAACATTATAATGATTTGCCCTTTAAAATTAAAAACCTATTTTGTGATTATTTGAGAATGAAGAATAGGTAAAACAAAAATCAAAACAACTTGTATTATATAATATAAAAAAATTTAGTTAATTAACAAATTGCCGGTGATTATGGTGTTCCAGTGCTGGACAGTGAGGTGAAAAGATGCTTTGCATTGGGGCAATAAATTAGTGTAAAAAAAAACGTTTTTTTTATTAGAATAATTAAAACTGCCCTTTTTTAATTTAAAAAGTAAGTCGGTCCATTCCATCAACTCCCTCTCCAAAACAGTTTAAACTTTGAGATTAGAAGGAGTTGAAATCGATTATTTTAAAGTAAAATCTGACAAGACGCACCCCTTCGAATTCTGGTTCGTGTTTCCAAATCTATCCAACTTGCTCACTCACGTGTCCCATCCTGTATTCGCGGATCAACTTAGTTAGAGTTTCTTCTCCTATACCGCCTAATTTATCATCTCCGAAGTTTTAGAGTTTGTCTAACGCTATCAACCAAAGGAAAACAAATTATTACTTGACTTTCAATTCTTCACACCACATACATACTATATCAACTATCGAACTCTAACTATTACAAAAAATTATAGCAACTATAATTTTATAATCATTATAAAATATATTCACTATGATGTATCGAAAGTATGATTAATTATTATCTTAGATATCCGTAGTTCGATTCCCAATTATGATATATTTGTAAAAAAATTTTCCTTCAAATGAGGCGCGAATCTTAGGATGTTGGACTTCTGGATTATCTACCGTGAGTGCTTCCCGATTTACCTTGGCGGTAGGTGGGAAACGTATGTAGGAACGGATCGATCGCTTGAGATTGAAAAAACGGTAAAGTTGCTTTAAATCCCTAATGGGGAGTCAAACTTTGCCTTCACTCCCTACACAAGTTTTTGTTTATTTTTGCTCCCTAATGGAACTGAGTATAAAAGGGTAAAAATTGAGTATACATTAGTGAAAACTGAGTATAAAAGAGTGAAACTTGAGTATAAAAGAGTGAAAATTGAGTACAGGGTTATTGATGTGGTGGATGCAAACTGCCATACTCAGTTTTCTAACTTTTATACTCAATTTTCTTCAAATAATACTCACTAAACATCACATCAGGGACTGCATGCAAAAAAATATTTGGGTAGGGATTGCATGCAAAGTTGACTTGGTAAGTGGGGAGTTTAGAAAAATTTACCCTTGAAAAAATCTCATTAATCATTTTTTAAATATTAATATTATCACAACTGTAATTTGTAAACACGTAGCTGTTATAATATTATACCAATTACGATTTTAAAATTATTATAATATAAATTTAACATATTTATTTAATATTCATATTATAATAATTATCGATCGGAATTACTATTTCGTAATTACTACTAATTCCAACTTGACTTATTATCATAATATTTACATTGTACTAATTATAGTTCCATAATTATTACACTAGAGAATTTTATTTTTGACATGGTATATATATCATAAAAATAATAAAAATTAAAAATTAAAAATTAAAAATTAAAAATTAAGAAACAAAAGGGCGCTTACGATTTTTTTTTTGTTGACAAGTTAGATAATACATGCGAAGAAATTCTAAATTCATCGATTAGGAAAAGTCGATAGAGAGAAAAAGTTGAGGAGACGATAGATAGACGGTGCGATGAAGTTGATCTATAAAGATGAGACAAGGCGGGTGAGCGAGCGATTTTGGATAAATTTTAAAATAGTAAGAAAAATTCCTATCTAATATTTCTTTAAAAATTGTCGATTTTAACTTTACCCTTTTAAATTCAAAATTAATCTGTTAGAAAGTAAAATCGGTTGAGCAGTGCATTTGAAAATAATAACTTAATGAAGTGGGGTGTCATATAGACCAAACCAAAAAAATAAAAAAACAAATGATCCTATCGGCATGCAAAGAGATCGACCCGTCGATGGCGAGGGTTGAAGGTTGACTGAGAACCGATTGTTGATCCATCGTTCGAACGCTCAGGAAAGTTAACGAATTCTGATGAACTATAAGAAAAGAGACCGTTCGGAACTGGGAGGAGGGTTTCCGGTGTAGATATTCCGACGGTCAACTCAATACTCTAATTTTTAATTTTTTTTAATTTACAAGGGTGTATTTAGGTTTACGCACGACTAATCCGCTTGGCTGACCGGCCCTGCCCAACAGTCTTCAACGAAAGTTCCCACCGGTCAACGAGGGTAAATCGTGGGACGGAGACACGTGGCGACTTCACCACTGATGATATCGGTACTCGATGGCCCGACCACGCAGCAGCATGTGGCGATTTTTTCTGTCAACATACTGCACGCTCTACCAGGGAGGAATCGAACCCGGAAAGTGAGGGATCACTCAAGTGAGCCATTATCAATTGTGTCATGCCCGCGAGGGGCAAACTCAATACTCTAGTGAAGAGAAGAGAAGAGAAACAAGAATGGAAGAGTAACATTGTGCAACGTACCTACTCATGGAGCCATGAGGATCCTTATATAGGGAGTGAGTAGATCAAGCCTGCCCAAGCGGTCACATCGCATTAAAGATCCGATCTCATGGCAGGATTTGGTTGTCAAAAGATGAAGCCGAGCCGTCATAACTCCGGTCACCAATCAACTTTGAATGTCTCTTCGTCTTATCCCTAATAATGACCCTCTCCTCGGGTGACGTGAGCTCCTACTCTTGTCCCCTCATAGTAATTGACTAATTCGGTGAATCCTTTCGTACGTCTTTATGTCTTTTTTCCATTAAATAGTATCTTCCGTATGAGATTTTTGATGGATCCTAGCCTCTTTCGACCCTGTGTCCGCTCAGCCAACCGGACAGTCAGCTGAGCGGGCTCCTCAGGGGGCATAAGGGAACCATCAGGAGTTACGAGGATGCTTGATTTCCATTTGGGTGGGCCTGTGCCTGTCGACTGGTCGGTGCGGCCAACCGGCCGCTAACTGACTTGGGCTAGTCAACTAGCAGCTTGAAGCTAGGTCCTGCGTGGCCACAAACGACGACAAATACCGGTGGTCGGGCTTTCCTTACTTGGCCTAATCAACGAGCCATATTCCACGTCGTCTAGCTGATCGCCCGATCGGTTTGGCCGAGCATATTCATGGGCCGATCGACAAGTAATGTGTCGCACCGTTTAATTGATCACCCGACCGGTTTAATCGGGTGTTTGACTACTTCAATCCTTGTCAGCCACGAAGAAAGGACCAGTCGATTAGGGGTCCACCATCTGATCGGTTGACCAGGGGTCCACTATCCAATCGGATACAAAAATTCTCTGATTTCAATAAGAAAGAAGCCTTTTAACTTTTATCTGACAAATTATTGAAACCAATGCCACTTGACTTGGCGGCGGCCGCCCTGCTGCACCCATGATAAGTACCAGACAAGGTTAAAATTTAAAAACCCTTTTTATCGTCTTATTTTCCAACTCGGAGCACCATTACCATTTGATGTATTCAAAGCTGAGTTAGACACAGGCCTGCGATCATTAGCAAACACTAATCTCTCTGAATCTGTAAGGAAAACAGCATGCAGTGGAGCAGACGACTAGAGGATGCAGTGGAGCAGACGACTAGAGGAGGAGGATACTGGTGATTATATGGGAGTGTTCCAGTGATGGACAGTGAGGTGAAAGATCTTCATGTTTGGGCAACAAAGAATTGAAGTCACAGTCACATGTACAGAAGTGGTCACTCTTGGGTAACCTACTGAATCCGCATGGGATTCATAAGTGAGGCCCAACATTTATTGTGAGTAGGGGTGAGTAAAAATTTGAAAAAATCGAATTAATCGAACTGAACAGACCGAATTTTGGAATTCGGTTCGGTTAATTCAGTTTTCGGTTTTTTCTTAAAATTCGGTTTGATTTTTGATTTTGAATTTTATAATTCGGTTAAATCGAATAAATCGAATAAGAATATTAATTTAATTATTTTTATTTAAAAATATAATTAAATTAAATTAAATTTTATTTTTTTAAATTAAAATCGAATAAAATTTTAAAAGTTCAGTTAAGTCGGTTAATTCGGTTAAAAACTGAATTAACCGAGATTTTATCGGTTCGGTTTTCTCGATTTTTATCAAGAAATTCGGTCGGTTCTGTTTTTTTGAAAAATTTCGGTTTATTCGATTTTCGGTCTATTCGGTTTGGTTCGGTTCGGTTTTAACCGAATACTCACCCCTAATTGTGAGGAGATTTGGTGATCCTTTGGATGTGGATCTATCTGATGTCAATTATAGAAGCAAAGAGGCCTGGGGACAAACAACAACAGGGCACTGACTACTTGTGGGCTGTGGCGCATGAGAATTGAAGGTATATATAGCTGCCATGCCAACAAAGAAAAAGTAAAACCCATACAATTAAGCTTCTAAATTTTAATGAAATATCGCATCAGTTTTCTAAATTATTTCAATTACCATTTAACTTCATTTTCTTTTATTTTATATACATAAAAGATTCTGTTTTAAAACAAATATAATTTTTTATATTTAAAATTAAACTTAGTTAACAAGAATATCTTAAAATTATTATTTTTGTATTTTTTTAAAAATTTTTATAGTTAATTAACCATTTTCAAAATGTTAAGATAATTCATGTATTTATTTGGACATTTTGATATATCTTTAAATTCCAGTATAAATTTAATAGAAAAATAAATTACTTAGATATGCTTTTAACTCTGAATAATAGATAAATTTTTAAATTGACATAAAATAAATAATTACATGGATATAAATAGAATTATAAAAGGTAATTCTTAAAATTTTATAAAGTATTCAATGGAAAGAGAAAAATCATTTCAATTAAATAGGGATAATTTGACAAAAAAAAAAAGATTTAACGTGCCTTTTTAATTAAAAAAAATAAGAAAGGCGATTTTTTTAAAAAATAATTTTTGTTTTTTAATTTGTTACTATGAATTTTGACATTAAATCCTTTTATTTTTTGTTATTTTTCTAATGCACTTCTAGAATGGTGTTTTATTTTTATATATTAAATAAATTAACATTGAATCGGTCTGGTCTTACATAACTTTTTCACAAATTATTAGAGCAAATGGAAAAATGCTCCCGATGAATAATTTAGAAGTCTACCCTCCTATGATTGTTATTCACATTTAAAATAAAAATCAATCAAATCATAAATATTTTGACATAACTTAACACTCGTCTATGTAACATAGCCCCAGACAGCCAGACTACAACGTTAATTATTTTATTAAACCACGTGAATAAATTTTAATATTACCCTTTTTCACGTCCGAATCAAAAGAAATTTAAACCTTTCGTAAACCCTAATCTCTCGGCCATTCCTTTGCGTTTTTTTTTGTTTTTTTTCATGCATCCTGCTGTCGTCCTCTCTTTCTCTCTCTCAGATTTTGCTGTTCCATATCTCCGATCTTGGAGCGAGCTGGCGGTGGCGCTGAGGGCGAGCGTTTCACCCCTTCTGCTACATATCTTCTGAGATAGATCCATGGGCGGAGCCATCCTTGGGCTAGAGTGGGCTCCAGCCCCACCCAATTTAGCCATAAACAAAAAAATATAACCTATCAAAAAATACAACCCTGCCCAAATTTCTAATTATAAAATTTAATTAAACCAAAGTCTAATTAACCCAAAGTCAACATGCAAATTTTAATTAAATAAAATACTTTATATTGGCTGTTATAGGCTAGGGATGGAAACAAACCAGGCCAGGCCAGGTCAGGCTTTTGCTTTAACAGACCAAGCTTGTATAATAACAAAATGGTCTGAGCCTAGCCTGTGGCCTGTTATAGGCTTTGTTCTTGGCATAAGCCTAGTCTGTTCAATATCCTGGCCTCGCCTGCGGCCTGTTTATAAAGCCTGTAAATTAAAACATTTTATACATGCTAACAGGCCAAAGCATTAAACAGGCTGAAAATCAACTTTAACAGACCTTGCTTCATACAGGCTTCAAAACAAGCTTTGCATCATACAGATACAGGTCTCAAACAGGTCAGACCTACAAATATATATATATGTATCTAATCTTAATAGGCTCATGCCAGCCTATCAGGCTTGGTAGTCTTTTTATTGAGCTTGGGTCTGGCCTGATAAGAAAAACAGGTTTTGAAACATGCTTGAATATTATCCTATTTCTATACAAGTCAGGCCAGGCCATGCTAAACACAGGCTAGGCCACAGGCCCCTGACAAGCCGCTTGGTCTATTTCCATCCCTACCTATTGCCCTCTCCACCCTACGCATTTGCCGCATGCCGCCCGTCGCCTTTCTTATTCCTCTTCATAGCCACAAGTAGACAAGATTTTAATTTCGATTATTTTATCCTTTTTCTTCATTAGATTAGAGATCTATTCATATTTGGGATGAATTTCTTAAATATATTCGTATTTGTGATGAATTTCTTTCGATCTCTAATTTCTCTATTTTAAAAAAAAAATTTATAATAATCTTTCATTTGTATATTTCATATTTATGTTATGTATAGACAATCAACAGCGACTCGACGAATATAACCGCGACATCTTTTCTCTCAAATAAACACACAATATTTATTCATATCTATTTTTTATTTTATTTATATTTTTAAATTAATTATTTTATTATATTAATTATAGTTCTCCAGCCCTACCTAACTTTAAACTCTAGCTACGCCCCTGATAGATCGACTGCTTGTTGATCTCAGTATAGGGCATCCTTTCTGTTTCCCCTTTGCAAGCACTCGGTTCCCCTCCCCGGTCCTTTCCACCAAGGTTACGAACCACCCCTTCCATGGATTCATTTCGAAGGAGATTACTCCATCGCTTACGAGTCAGTTGTCGGTGAGTTCAAAAGGTTGCTCCTTGCCACTGGCCTTTATGTAGGAAACAGAGGAAAGCTCCGACTTTTAGCGCCTCCATGGCTGTTCTCGCTGGAGGGGCCGAATGTGGTGAACGGAGTCAAGAATTTTATACCGAGAGGGTGAAAGTTGCCATAGGAATTTTTAAATGGTCTTTTGGATATTATTATCCCTATTAGATGGACTTATTTGTAAGTTGTACATATAAATACAATCTAAACTTTTAAAGTGATCTAATTTATATTTATTGGATTTTGAATTATTGAATATAGGTTCAATGTGTAAAACCTATTAGCCTAATATGTTATCATCTATAAGACGATAACAGATTGAATTCCTATATAAGAGGGAGATCTCCAAAGGTTTAGGTTATCATCTTGACGTAATTTTTTATTCCCCATTGACAAAAATTTTTTACGTTGTCGTCATCCCCCAAGCCTTTTGAAAAATTCATTTTCTTTCCGCTGCATCTTCTTCCACGAGGATCAAGTTGGCGACACTAGGACAACACAATGACTTTTCATTCAAGTTTCCTTATCGTATTTGAATTATATTTCATGTTATTACGTCATGTTTTCAACGTAACTAGATCCGTGCTCAATTATCTTATGTTTTATCTTTCGAGTTCTTATTTCATTCCTAAAATTCATGTGGTTAAGAGAAAATTCGTTTCTATCAATTGCTTTGTTTTGTTCTTTTTTTATAATTTCATGGTAATAAATTTTAAATTTTTCATCGATTTGTTGCTGGTATGCTAAAACAAATTTTCCTAATGTAATATAATTTTTTATGGTCGAAAAATATATAAGAAAATTCTAAGTTAGACTTATTTTTCCAAATTTTTCATATTTTTGTAAAGAATACGAAAATGGCAGAAGAGCCACCACTATTTAACTTAATTTTAGGTTAAATCATGATGGTATAATTGATTATCTTAATCGACTAATCAATTATTAAGCCTAAAATAACGAAAAAAATGATTAGTGAATTGCTATCTTGATCGATTAAGAATCTTTCTCAATTAATTAACAACCTTAATTTTGTCAATACCAATGGATTGAAATAAAGCTTTCAAGAATCAAATATTAATTGATTAGATTTTCTTTTAATCGATTAACATATACGTGAAATCACTGTTTCACAATTCCTAATCGATTAGGATTCAAATCCTAAGATTAGGATTTGTATGCATAACAATAAATGCCATTAAGGTTACCTTTGGTAAGGTATAATCAGTCTTCTAATGTAATCAGAATTATATTATAAAATTAATTACTTTATTTGATATAGTTTTAAAATTATAATGTAATGTAATCTACATTACAAAAGTTAGTAAAAGTGTTGTAATCTAGATTACAAGACAACATAATATAATCTGGATTACAATATAGACTCAATTATATTACAAACTGGATTACATTACCCTTAGCCAAACGTAGCTGAAATGCTATTTCATGTATATCAATTAGTATATAATTAATATTAATGATTTAATTATAGAATTTAAAGGAAGCTTTAGTTTTTTTAAGGGTTGGTTCGATATATAATCATGGAGTTATTAAGGCTGATAAAGAAATTATCTAATCGATTAAAATGTTTAGTATTTTCTTGGGTCTATTTACACAACATGCTACTAAGTTGACCTATTATGTCGACCCAAAAAAAGACACCTTAGGTAGGTTTAGTGTATTTTGAATTGATAGACGTATATCTATGCTAAAAGTAATCGGTCTAAAAGAAAATTACTTTTATATCGGAGATATGTTCAAGGTAGTTTAGAACTGTTGAATAAATTTTTTTTTTTTTCTGATCTTGTACAAAATATGTCGATCCAAAGGAATACATATTGCGTGACATATTAAAGTTATTGTAAGTTATGTACCAATATATAACTCATAAAAGTATCATATTATGAGCATAATGGGTTGACCTCAAAAAAGACATATTGCTTGGCTAATTAAAGTTTGAGTAATATCAGAGAGAACTGCTAACAAATTATATTTTAGTTCACTGATTTAAATATAATGTTATATTGATATCTTATAAGAAGCCATTTATATGCATTTAAAAATTTTATTTTAGTTGCATAATTTTGTATTTTATTACTAGAACTTACACATGTTCTTGGCTTATTAAATAAATTTCTCTTATTAATTTCAGTGCAATTTGTTACTGCAGTATAATAACATTCCAACACTAACTAGTTCAAATTTTGTTGAATGGAAAGAATACGTGATCATAGTCTTAGATTGCATGGACTTAGACTATATATTAAGGAACGATTACCCTATATTTTTGACCAGTGCTAGCACTATAGAGCAGAGAGCTGAATTTTAACTGTGGTAAAAATCAAATCGCATGAGTCTAAGTATCATGAAGCTTTCCATACCGGCAACAAAAAAGTGCTCAATAACAGAGGAAGTAGATGCTAAGAGTTTCTTGAATCAACTAGCAGACCGATTCACCTCAAATGAAAAGGTCGAGACTACTAAATTTCTTACGAAGTTGGTAACCATGTAGTATAGTGGTAAAGAAAACATAAGGGAGTACATTATGAAAATATCAAATATAGCGACAAGTCTAAAAGCACTAAAACTTGATATGTCTAAGAGTATGCTAGTGCATTTCATCTTGATATTTCTGCCCACACGGTTCACTCCTTTTAAGATATTGTGTAATATTCAAAAGGAAAAATGGACATTAAATGAGCCCATTGCTTAATGCGTTCAAGAGGAGGGGAGATTGGAGATTGAGACATATGAAAGTGCTCACTTAGCATTTGGTTCTCAAAGTACGAGCAAAAAGCGAAGGAGGATCAATAACTAAGGAAAAGGAAAATAAATTGCAGATTCCATAGACAATGACCATAAGGAGCACAAGAAGTGGAATAAGGAATCCACTTATTTCTTTTGCAAGAAGAAAGAGCATATGAAGAAAGATTACTTCAAGTATGCCAACCAGCATGTAAAGAAGGGTAAACTTCTCAACTTTGTTAGTTTGGAAGTCAATTTAGCTATTGTGCCCACTGACACTTTGTAGATAGATACCAGTTGATAGGGTTGAAGAGCCCGTGGCAGATACCTGGGATGAAGAAGCTTTGTGGCAAAAGGCAACGAGTCTTAGTGACTCTAGGGCCTCCCTCGGGAGACAAGTCCTGGGAGTCAAGCAGAAGATCCCTCCCTGGATCACCCCGGGAGGTGGGGTCCCGAGACCACCCGGGTAGCTATAACGCCCGCGATCACCCAGGCCAGAAGACCCCGAGACCACCTCGGGGAGGCGGAGCCTGAGCTACCTTCGACATCAAATAACGGTTCTCCCCCTCCCTTGCGGATCTATGGATAAGTGTTCCCGCTAGTATGTAATCATCACGATCCTTAAATGTCGCAACCGGTTGAAATGTAATGATGGCGTAGACTGTTTCAAAGGCTATCCAGTAATCGCCGAAAGAGGGGGAGGACGTGGCATCAATCGTGGCTGTTGGTGCTTGGATGGCTAGAGAGAGGGGGGGTGAATGTAGCCAGACACTTGAAACTTAGCAGTTTTCAAATTTTCTCTGCACTTCAGAGGTTAGACAGCGGAAGCAAAATAAATGCAGAAACTGAATGCAGAAACTAAGTAACAAGCAAAACTCTAACGCAAGGATATACAAGGTTTGGGGATAACTTGCCTCTACTCTTTGGCGTGCCCGTAAGGTGGGCGATCCCTTGATCGTCGGCAGATCAAGCCCCGGAAATCCGGATATCAAATCCTCCTTCTCGGTGGAGAAACCTCTCCACACAAATAGTCTCAAATGTATTAGAAATTAAGCACAGAGACAACAAGGAAGATCTTACAGATCGCTAGCAAAGCACAAGGATGAGAAATGAGAGAGCAGATCACCGAGCACAGCACAGCGCCACCAACGCAAGAGCTCCCAGCTCTTCGTTTGCTTGCTAATCCACTCGCGACTCCCTCCACACACTCAAGGTTACAACTTTGCAAGAGATCGCTTCAAGTGATTCACAGTAATGCACACAGATGATGGAGCAAAGCTTTCAATGTGGAGAGCTCTACAGCTCCTTCTCCACTCCACGGCTTATCCTGCTTCCATCGCCAGGTCACACGCACCTCTGCAGCAGCTCCCAGCTGCTCACCTGCAACAGCCAGCTACCCCTGACCTCCTATGAACTCACTAAATCCCCTCCAGTCGAGCCCCAGGTCATCAGCTCCTCAGCCGTTGCAGCTCGCGCCAGAGGACGTTACAACCTGCGGAAGCAAACAGCCAAACCTGCTGTAGCGAAAGCCATCGTTTGACTCCCCTTGGATGATCCTTGAGTCACCTGAACACTTAACAGCTCATTAGGGCAGCAAATCAACAGAGAATCAAACAATCAGAGTTAAGAGCAGAGAAAGCAGACGCGATCAGACGTGATCAGAGCGTTTGACAATGCGTTTGAATTAAAGTGATCGGTCACCGGACCGATCTAGGGATCGTGGATCGGTCACCGGACCGATCCACAACATTGCTGGGATTCCCAGCTTCCGCAGCCACAAGGGCCTGATCGGTCACCAGACCGATCAGGCTGTGCCCTGATCGGTCAGCAGACCGATCAGGAAGCTCTCCGACCGATCAGGCTCCAGCCTGATCGGTTATAAGGAGGAGTCCGCGGCACTTGATCGTTCACCAGAACGATCTGAGTAGTATCCCAGATCGGTCACCAGACCGATCAGGAGCCGAACAGAAGCCAACCCAAACCTTTCTGTTCTCTCCCACATCGGTCACCAGACCGATCAGGAGCCGAACAGAATCTAACCAAGGTTTCTGTTCTCTCCCTGATCGGTCACCAGACTGATCAGGAGCCGAACATAAATTAGCCAAGTCTCTGTATGCTCCCTGATCGGTCACCAGACCGATTAGACATAGCTTGATCGGTCACCAGACCGATCCACGAGAAAACTCCGTGCCAACTTCCCTGATCGGTCACCAGATCGATCCAGGCAAGGTCAACCTAGCTTCCCAATCTAGGACCTGGCTTCACTCACCAGGATTTCCATCACCTAACCCTCCGAGTTAGGAACTTCCACACCTAGCCCTCCAAGCTAGGATTTTTCCACACTTAACCCTCCAAGTTAGGACTTTTCACACCTAGCCCTCCAAGCTAGGACTTTTCACATCTAACCATCCAAGTTAGGACTTTTAACACCTAGCCCTCCAAGCTAGGACTTTTCCATACCTAGCCCTCCAAGCTAGGACTTTTCACACCTAACCCTCCAAGTTAGGATTTTTCACACCTAGCCCTCCAAGCTAGGACTTTTCACACCTAGCCCTCTAAGCTAGGAATTTCTCACACCTAACCCTCTAAGCTAGGACCTGGCTTCACAAGCTAAGGTTTCATCCAACCAAAGCCTAGTCCCCGACCAGGACTTAATCATAATCATCTCATCAACCTAAACTAAAATCGGTGTCAACACCAAAATAACAATCAGGGTCAGACTGCATCAACAGTGGGGACGTGACAAGGCAGCGGAGGCTAGTATAAAATGTCACGACCCCAGAGGCACATGCTTCCTCGAAAATCGGGCAGCATCTCCCCTGTACGGCGGACAATATGGGGCAAATATACATACACTCTTATCACAAAAGCTTAGCCACAAGCAGCTAGCATCACAATATATATAGAAGATAAACACAACCACGCAGTTATAAGATAACGGGTGGCTCAGTCACCTTAAACATAAAAGAAACTAAAATCAACGAGAACTCAAAATGTCTCTTTTAATAACGATACAACCTGTCCGATACTGATAAACAAATTAAAATGCGAAAACTGAACTCCATACCGAAATAAAACAACTAAACCAAATTGCGGAAAATAACTCAACTCCGGGGACTGGCGACTGGATCCTCTCCTATCTCCAAGCAAAAAAGCTACCTGCTACCTGAAACAAAAATGGGAGGTAGCGGTGGTGAGTCCGGGCGGATTCTGCGGGTGTATGAGTAGACAATAAGCATGACATAATAAATGATAAAATAAGTAGAGAACCAACAGGGTACAGTCCATACGGAATATAGAATCACCTAAACATGCATAACATATGTGAAACGACATGGTATAAAATCCGAATAACAACTAAGCATGTATATAACAACACAACAATAATAAAACCAAAATATACATGCATGTCAATCAAGTGCAACAACCATAGCTCATATAAATGCAACAATCACAGGAAAATGCATAAACGAAATACGTATGCACATGATGCAATGACAGGTGTCACCCCTGACGCCAGTCAAGCCGCCAACACATCTCATCTGTGTGACTGAGTGGGTAGGGTTGTGACAACTGTACGCACTCTAATAACAAATATCACAGAAGGTGTGGTTGAGTGGACAGAATGCTGGGGAGTCTACACTCCAAACCCCTACTCCTAGGGGGAGCTATCAACAGCTACAATATCCCTCGAAAAACAACAGTGAGGGTGTCACTGTTTGGCATAATAGGACAGATGCTCGTACTCTAACAACTACCACGACAACAAGTGGTTGAGTGAATCGAGCAACAATATGACTAACGACGGCTTAACCAAATGTAAGCCCAACAGTTGTTAGTATGCAACGTGCAGATATGGTGCATGCTACGAGATGCACGAACAACCGGAGAAACAACGATGCAACAAAATCCAACAAGTAAAACATGCATCGATACAACCAACCAGAAATTGAAAACCAACGATTATGCACCTCCACTACTAGGTAGGGTATTTCTAATATCAAATAAACCTATCTGTGTTTAATGGACTTCAAAGTACTCGCGTACAAGCGGTACTTTACAGAACAGAAAACAACAGAGGACTGTATAGATACGAATTTGAAATGCTCGAAGATCAACGAAGAAAAAGTATCAACGGCGAAGTTAAAATAATAAACGACAAGGAATAAGGTCAAGCAACCTACTAGACATAAAATAGTCATGCTTTAAGGTAAAAGAACTACTTGAGTACAAAGGAGAAGTACCCGCCTTTTATGTAGAAGTTCGTAAACGAGAAGAACCTCCCACGATCAACGACGTGAGTCTAAAGTCAAGGTCCTGTATCAAGGACATAGTTTAGCTATTTATACAAGTAATTAACATAACTAAGTAATTTTAGCACATAATTAGTTTAATTCAATTTAATTAAATACTAATTCAAGAAAAAGTATCCATTCCCAAGGTGGTAACCTGCGGCAAGATCAAAATGACACAAACCAACACCAAGATCAACTTGTGAAGCCATAACCCACCCAAAACAAAAATAGAACATATTTATTCTGATCTAATAATTCTGATCTAATACTATGCATTCACCAATGCATCCATAACATGATCAATGACAAATTCAATTACTAATCCAACCAACATCAACCCTAAACTCCACAACCTCAAAGGTTTTTACACAGCCTCTGCTCAAATCACAACCTGTTCCGATCAGAACACTATCATCCTTTATACAAGCAAGGATTAATTTCAACATTGGAAGTTCACATAAATCTCCACCAAGAACAGTAGCTTTAACAACTCATCCCAAAATCAAATCAAACTTGAAAATAGGACTTACGTTAGTGTGCCAAAAACCAAGTGCCAACCCATGGTTGCTCACGGCAACACAGCCACTCTAAAACCCAAAGCTCAACAAGGTATTCAACCTACAACTTACCTGAGCACCCACGGCAACTGAGCAAAAACACTATCAACACCTCACATGATCACAATCCCTTTCAAAAACAAGTCCATAGATCAACTCGGAACCAGTAAATCTCACCTGAGTGATGGCCGGTGTTGCCCTATTTAGGTCTCAGCGAAATCATAGCAGAGGATGGAAGAAGGAGAAAACCGTGAGAGGCTGCTTGGCTTAGGCACGTTTGGTGAACCTTGGGGCAGATCGGAGTGGAAGAAGGCGTCAACTTGATCGGCTAGGCCTTGTTCCGGATTGGCAAGGCAGAGAGTACCGGTGGTGTTTGTTGTTGCTCGGGGGAAAGGAGAAGAGGAATACAAGGGAGGAAGGTTGTGACCAGGGTTGTGACACTCGGCGTCGGCTGTCGGCTGTCGGCTGTCGGCGTCGGGGCAGGCTGCGGCGTCGAGCGAAACCGAAGGGGTCGGGTGGTTTCGAGAGGAATCGGAGTCGGGCAGAACCGAAGGGGAAGAGTCGAGGCTGAGAGGAAACTGATCGGGAGATGTGGGGAAGTTAGGGCTTTTAAATAGTTTACTTTGTTTTTTGCAATTTTACATAGAGGCCCTCCAAGTTTGGGAAATTACAACTAAGCCCTTTAAAATTTCGATTTTCAACATAAAAGGTATCCCAACTCCTCTGGTAAGGGGGTTAAGCATTCTCGATGACTCATACTTTCTTTTCTGTCTTGCTCCTTTTTCCCACCAAGGCACTGACTTGAGCGTTGGAGTGGGCTCCGCCGGACAACTTCCGGCGTGTCTCCCTAATGCTCGTGTTGATCTCGCAGGGCGTGACGTTCCTCTCCTCCCTTCGGCATCCACGTGGCCTGAACTTCAGTGACGGGTCATCGACGTCTATTCCTTCCGGAACACCAGTATTACTATTCACATAAGTGTTACTATGCAGAAATATCTCAGAAGTTGACTTCCGCTTTATGGTGAAAGATACATCTATATAGGGAATGGAAAGAAGGCTGCAGTCAAGTCTAATGGTGTTTTAAAGCTTTATTTAGAAACTAATGTTTATTTGGATTTATAAAATACTTGCTTTATTTAAAATTCTTTCATACGGAACTTAATTTCTATTTTTTGTTTGAAAAATCACGTTATTCTTGTTCATTTGAAAATGGAATGTTTAGCATTTTCTTTAATTCAGTTTTGATTGAAAATAGTTTCTTGGTTGATAAGCTTTATAAATTCAATACTTTTACTCCTATAGTTGACAACATAATAATGTATAGAATAGGTACGAAACATATATTACCAAACGAGAATGCTTTTATGTTGTAACATAAGCGTTTATGACATATATCCAAATAACGCTTAGAAATGTTAATGTCACATGAAATTTTTGATTCCCTTAACATGTCAAACTTTGATGTCTGCATAGAGTGTGTTAAGGGAAAGACAACAAACAAAAAGAACAAGGGAGCTAGCCGTTGTAGTGACATTTTGAAGCTAATACATATGAACATTTGTGTATCATATAAGGCATTTTAGAATCAACATACATATTTTATTAGCTTTATGAACGACTATTCCAGAATTGACTATCTGTATCTTATTCATAAGAAGTCACAAACTTTGGACATGTTCAAAATTTTCAAAGCCGAAGTTGAATTTTAACTATAAATTCTCATGATTATTTTTATCTCCAAGAGTATGATTTTGACATATGGTTGGAAAGTGATCCTATTTCTTTCCAAGAAGTTAAACAATGCTTTAATCCTGAAAGATGGATTAACACCATGCAAGAAGAGTTAAAGTCTATAACAGAAAATAACGTTTGAAAACTTGTCGAACTGCCTGAAGGTAAGAAGCTCATTGATTTTAAATCTTGTCGAACTGCCTAAAGGCTATATTGTCATGTTTGCTAGAGGGATTATATTTTGGAAGAGCGTCAAGCATACGCTAGTAGCCACTTCTACTATGAAGGCAGAGTTGGTTGCATGATATGAAGTATCCAATCACGGGATTTGGCTGCGAAACTTTATCACAGCACTATAGATCGTTGATGGCATTAACAGACTACTGATGATTTATTATGATAATAAAGCCGCATAACTTTATGCGAAGAACAACTGCAGCTCATCGAAGTCCATGTACATCGACATTAAGTTTCTAGCAGATAAACAAAGAGTTCAGAGTAGTCAGATCATGATAGACCACATCAACACAGATTCCATATTTGTTGATCCACTCACCAAAAACTTGGTGCCTAAGGTAGTTCATATGCTTGTTGTGGATATGGAAGTTCTTTTTATGAAAGAAGAACTCAGCTAGTGGGAGTCTGTATTTATTTTATAGCTCTCTATTTGATAATTAAGAAAAATATTTTTTTCTTTTGATTATTATACGTACTTAAAGTTCAAAACATGAATGAGAATTTATATGTTTGTTTGACACTCAGAATATGGTATCATGATTTATTGCTGTTATTTGGCATTATGTCTGTAAATATGATACATATTTATTTTTTGGAATTATACAATTTGAATCAAGACTTGATATTACAGTTTAACACAAGATATTTGTAAATATTATCATATCCTTTTGGGTCACTTTGAGCCAATTGAAAATTGACATGAACTAAGCACATTTCATGTAATTTCCACTCTATACAACCGTATCTTGATCTATATCGCTAATGATATTGGCATTGTGATTATTATTGGGATTTGTTACTATCATATATAGTAGGTATGACCTCTTTAGTCATATATCAATGAAGTTAATGGACTAAATTATTTATAGGGGTATCATGTAACCATAAAGTTTAATATCAACTAAAATTTTATTTGTATTTAACATACAACTCACATATAGTCTAAGTGGGAGATTATTGAATATTATTATCCCTATTAGATGGGCTTATTTGTAAATTACACATATAAATATAATCTGAACCCTTTAAAGTGATTTAACTTATGTTTATTGGACTTTAGATTATTGGATGTGAGTTCAATGAGTTGAACCCTTTAGCCTAATCTGTTATTATCTATGGATTGATAACAGATTATATTCCTATATAAAGGGGAGGCCGCTGATGGACCCAAAAACTAGTGTCACGAGTGAGTCTCAAATTTAGATATTTATAAGTTGAAAACCCTTAGCTCACAAAATAAAATGAGTAGTATAAGGGCCTCAAGTCGTATTTTTCCAAGGACTAGTTGTGAATGTTTAACTCAAGCTTGAGATTGTTGTCGTTTGATATTTTGGGTTTTCTAATAAAATGGTGGTTTTTGCAACAAGGAATGAAATAGCAATTTGGAACAAAATGGGCTTAACTAAGCAGAAATGAATTAGGTAAGTGCGGAAACTAAACTTAACCTATTTGACAACTGAGCAATTAAAACCAAACTATAGAATTGAAATGTAAGGACAAATTGTAGGGAACTAAACTTGAATGCAGGTAATTAATTGCAGAAATATGAAAGCTAGAACAAAACCATTGCTTAAGAAACTTGGCTTAAAATGTAGAGGAAACAATCTAAAACAACTTGAAGAAATAAGAGCTTAAAACCAAAATTATCCTAAATTTGAACATCAACCCAGTTCATTGTCAAGACTTCCCTTTGCCGTCACACAAAAGTCTAGCTATGAACCCCCTAGCTCGAAAACCAACGAAGAAAAACTCCCTTGCTCAGTTTGCTCTGTACTGTCCTTCCTGATTGGTCACGGGACCGATCAGGTCATCTTCTGATCAGATTGGGGACCGATCAGAAGAGTCTCTGTCTGATCGGAGCGATCGGTCAGTAGCTGAAACATCCCGCGATCTTCTCCTTCTTGATGCGCTGAGTGCCGATCTCACTCAAACACCCTCAGATTACTTCGGAGAACCCCTCTAAAGCTCTGTTTGCATCAGCTCGATGAAGACAAAAACGATCACTGGAATCGATCATTGGACAGCTCCGGCGAAACCCTCATCGAGCTCCTTTAGCTGCGAAGATTGGTTAGCAAACTAAATATGAAATCTTACCTCGATGATCTGAAATCTTGCAAACAAACAGGTTTGATGTTGGTCGCACATGCGATTTGAGAAGAAATGATGAAGAACTGACGAAGAACTGGGAAGAAAACTACGATCTGGGATCTGGCGATGGCGACCCCGAGCTCAGATCTGAGGAGTCAATTTTATCAGTTAGAAACGAACGGCTGAGATCGTTCTGGCTTCATCCGACGGTTTAATTAACTCGGATCAGAATCAAACTTCCCAGATCTCCATCAATGGTCAGGATCTGCCTCTCAGTAGCACGAATCTTCCAGATTTGAAACGGATGACTCAGATTGCCCTAATCTTTGAATGGACGGCCTAGACCCTCTCGAGCTTGATCCAACAGCTGAATTAACTCTGATTTGGCCCAAACTTTCAGATCTTGATCTGTGGTCTTGATTAAGTCTATCTTGAGCTTGGATTGACAAGAAGCTGATGGATGGCTCAGATCTCACTGTTTCTTGATCGGACGGTCCACATTGATCCATCTCTTGATCCCTTTGATCAAAGCCAATTCTGAACTCAAGTTTGATACAATCTGATCTCGGTCTATGATCATTCAAGCCTACAAAATTAAATTCAAATTTTAGTGCCAAAATATCTCGAATATACAAAGATTTGAATCAAAAGCTAAAATAGAGATAATTCATGAAACCTAATGTAAATGCAAACTTAAGCATATAAAAGTGGATCAAAACATGGATTTGAGAGCCTAAAATGATTAGCAAAATGGTAGTTATCAACTCCCCCACACTTACTCTTGGGTATCTCGCACAAGCTAACTAGTAAACTAATAGTGTATCCCCCTAGATTATTCTCAATCATAGTTAGAAGCAATTGAAAGGAAATTACCTAGGGTTGTCAATTCTCAAAAATCTAAACTCAATGGACTAGTATCTTGTCCTTAAATCAACAACTTAGCATACTTCATCCTTCATGACTAATTGAGATGAATTAAACACTCAAAGTCTCTCAAGGAAAATTTATAAAGTGGCTCTCTTCCTAAGTTCTACATTTTTTATGAAAATGGAGCTCACTCAAACACAATCATGGTTCTTGCACTACCATAAGCTTGCTTATGTTCTACTCTCCACCACCATTTTTGATTTGGATCCACACCTACAAAAGCTTATTCAAACAAATTTGGGAAATATAGAATGATAAGAATGAATTCGATGTTTAATAAATTTGATGCTAAAGAATCATGATGAAGAAACTAAAGAAATATGGTATGATAAGGAAATAGGGAAAAGTAAAGAAAGTGGAAAACTTGGACACTCAAAAAATGTAACCTAATGCACTTTGTCCTCTCATTTTGAACTATCTTGCATATTTCAGAGCCTAGGTGAGTAAGGATTGAAGAGTGCCTCTGAATTGGATGAAAAACCATGCTGAATTTAGTGTGCCCAGGTTTTGTTCTGTGCCAATCTCTGCTAATCGGTCTGGAGACCGATCAGACTTCTCCTGATCGGTCAAGAGACCGATCAGACTTCTCCTGATCGGTCAAGAGACCGATCAGGCTCTTCTTTCATTCGGTTAAGCAGACTTCTGATCATTTTGGCTCCCTTTGAACGGTATGGCTTCCCTCTGATCGGTCATGGTGACCGATCAGAGGCTTCCCTGATCGGATTGGGGACCGATCAGGCTATGAACAGAAAGCAGAATTCTGAAACTGTCTGCCTGATTTTTTTCTCTTCTCAATCAGCAGCTAACCCTTCCAATCCAGCTATCATCCTTGATCACTTCTTCCAATTCAGAGATCATCCAGCACTTGACTTCCACTTAATGTTTTCTTTCTTCTTTTTCTTTTCTTTTCTTTTGTTTTTCAGCTGCTCTTTCTTTTTTATTCTTCTTTTCACTATACAGTTCCCAGAAATCAGCATCTTCTTCTTCTTTATATCTGAATCTTTCAGCTTCCATTCAGCCAACTCCCATGGAAAATATAATTGAATGCTTGTAGGCTGCCAAATACTTCAATTGTCCAGATTTTCAGCTTCAATTTCAGATTCAATGTCATAGGATTGGCACATTTTTGCTTATTGGTTGCCAACTGCTTCAATTATCCTCATTCCATTTTTTTCGTGAACTTACAGCTTTTTTTTTTTTCTGCATCACATAGAATTGGAGAACTCAAGGCTTCCTTTGGGAATTCCATTTTTTTTGTGAACTTACAGCTTTCTTTCTTTTTTTTCTGCATCACATAGAATTGGAGAACTCAAGGCTTCTTTGGGATTAGACTTGGCACAATTTTCTTGTAGGTTGCCAATGCTTGATTGTCCTCAATATTTGATAGAATGCTTGCATCCTCCCCCACACTTAGCTCTTTGACCGTCTCGGGTAAAGTAACATTGAGAAACATCAAAGTACCCAAGTCCATGGAAAAGATTATGATGAACATGAAGATTAGGGAAGGGAAATGAAATACAAAGTAGATAAACAAGCAATGTTACAAAAATTGATATGAAAAAGGAAACGAAGTGATTCACCTCTGTAAATATGGTCCAATCATAGAAATATAGTTTTGAAAGAACCTAAGCAAGTTCTAGAGTACAATCACATGTGTGTATCACAAAAATTAGGCCAAGTCCTCACTAGGTAAAAAGAATTCATCTCAAATCATCAATCTAGAGTGCATAACTAAGTAGTACTCAAGCATCCAAGAATTTTCATCCATTGGCTCAAATCCTAAGTTTTAACAACCAAATTTAATTTGCTTTCAAGAGACTCTAAAATTATATAGAGAAAACCTAGAATGATACATTTATTCCAACTCATGAAAGAAATAAGGTGCCAAAAAGGATAAAATGGTATCTACAATGACTCTTTATTCATTCTACACTACCTAAGCATTTATTAGCAAGAACTCATTTTAAAAGAAAAATTACTGCTTGAAAACATGAAAGTAATATATAAAATGAAATAAGAGTGTAAGAAGGAACAACTCCCCTTCAAGTTGGGTAAAGAGCACGGAGTATCCATCTCGGGAGAACTATCCTCACGTAATCAATCTTATAGTGCACAGCTTTCTCCGTTATCAATTTTGCATAAGTATGTTCCGGTGGTCGGAGACGATTAAGGTTCAAAATCCATTCTTGGGTTAAATAGTTACAAGTCAAAGTAAACTCAACCCCTCCCACTACATGCTCTTTGGATGTCCTTCCAGGAGTTTGGAGGCTATTAAGTTGGAGCACCCATTCTAGAATCCTACGGGACCCTGCAAAACCATGAAACGAAAATACCTTCCGCACGCATGCAGGGTAAGAAAGAAATGAAATACAAACAACCTCTACATAGAATGTATCAAGAAATGCATCACAGCCAATAAAATCAATCTTGGGTACCTCTATGAATTTTTCACAATCAGTTTCTATATAGGATGTATCAAGAAATGCATCACAACCAACAAAATCAATCTTAGGTACCTCTATGAATTTTTCACAATCAGCTTCTACATAGGGTGTATCAAGAAATGCTTCACAGCCACTAAAATCAATCTTGGGTATCTCTATGAATTTTTCACAATCAGTTTCTATATAGGATGTATCAAGAAATGCATCACAACCAACAAAATCAATCTTAGGTACCTTTATGAAATTTTCACAATCAGCTTCTACATAGGGTGTATTAAGAAATGCTTCATAGCCAATAAAATCAACCTTAGGTACCTTTATGAATTTTTCACAATCAACCTCTACATAGGATGTATCAAGAAATGCTTCACAGCCAATAAAATCAACCTTAGATACCTCTATAAATTTTTCTAAACAATTAGGAGAAATACTTACCTTGTCGTGCTGAAAAATACCTGAAGGTTCTACAAGAGTAGATGTAACTATGGCCTCCTCCTGGTCATGTAAAGGCTCCACTTCAATCTCAGGTTCTGGTGGACATTCAACTAAGAGAGGTGATTCTTGGGTTCTTGCTTCCACCATGCAAGTCCCTACACTTTCATACTTATCCTCTGAATCTTCTGACATGTCAATCAAAATTGGTGATCCCTAGGGCTCAGTGCAATCCCCGACACCTATAGAATCATTTCCAACACATGCTTCATCAACAATATCTGCAACAACCATATTAAAAAAGTTAGGATCAACAACTATATCATCACAAAATAAAAGACTAGAAGGGGTTCTGTAGAGCTTCAGAATCGAATTCAAGACTGTCACAAGCTTTACTATCCATCTTCTCCAATGCCTCTATCACTAATGCATCTTCAGCCTCATCTAAAGCTAAAACATCCTCTCTGAATATTAATTGAAACTTCATCAGCAATTAAATCTGCCTTAACATCCTCATCTAAAATTCCCATGCTAATGGTAGAAAAATCCTCTCTGGGGTACTGTGGGAAGGGTAAAGGGTCCTTTGGTTCTTCCACCTGAGCTGAAATTTCATAAACGAATCTTGGACAGGAATTTCAGGAGGAATAGCTGCTGTAGGTGCCCTGATTTTGCTGATTTCCTCTTCTTCTTCCACCAAAATTACAAGATCAATTGAAGAAGGACTTAGGCTTGCACTAGCGTCACTTTGAACCGGTATAGAATCAATTTTGGGGCTGTTTTGAGATGGAAAATAAGTTGTTGAAATTTTTTCAGAAAAATCAGCCATTGGAGTGTTTAGACTTAAAACAACTTCCTCATTCCTCAAAGTTATTGCACAATCATTCCCCTTAAGAATAAGAGTAGCTTGAAAAGGTAATTGTCCCGATCCTTGGGCTTGCATTTGATTCATCCCACTAACTAGTTGTTCAATGCGTCTTTCAATGTCTTGAAGAGTGGAATCATCCTTTTGTTGCCTTTGTTGTAGTAGAATCTGCTGTTGTTGTATGATTTGTTGCATAATCTCCTCAAGCAATTGTTGTTGTTGATCAAGCTCACTAGAGTTCTCAAAATCTCCTTGATTGGTGTGGAACTCTTATTGGTCTTGAAATGTAGCATAAGATTGCTGAAAATTATAAGTAACCTGTGAACTCTGAAAATGAAATTGCTGGGGCTGATCAAATGAGCAACTGGATTTTTGAAATTTCTGAAAGTTGGTTTGATAACAAGGATGATGTTGCTGGAAATTATTGCTCTGGAAATTCTGATTTTGAGGCTGGAATTGTTGATTGAATTGCTGAAATTGTTGGGGTTGAAAATTCTGATTTCCAAACTGAAAATTCTGCTGGTATGGTTGGAAAGAGTGCTGTGAAGGTTGAAAACCTTGCTGATCATAATAAAATTGTTGTTGAAAATCTTGGAAATTCTGCTGCAACTGTTGTTGTGGCTGATTCAGAAGTTGGTTTTGCTGAAATTGTTGATTAGACTGCTGAAAATGTTGATAAGGGCGGAATGGTTGAAAATTCTTCTGAAAATTTTGAGAGAGCTGTGAGGGTTGTTGATAATCTTGATACACTTGCTGTAGAAAATTATGAAAATACTGAAATTCTGCCATGAGACTGCTTGAATGAGTAGAAAAATTTACAATAGCTTCTGAAACATTTCCTTGATTATTTTCTGGCTCTGAATGTTCTCTCTATTTCAGGATCAAACTCCTCAAGATTACCACCTGCAGTCCTGGTTAGGTAAACCAAACAAAAATGACAGCAAATGTATATAGAAAGATAAAGCAATTGAAAATAGAACCAAAGAATATAAATATAAACACAAGCTCAAATTAAACAAACTCAACTAGTGATTCCCCGGCAACAGCGCCAAAAATTTGATGGACCCAAAAACTAGTGTCACGAGTGAGTCTCAAATTTAGATATTTATAAGTTGAAAACCCTTAGCTCACAAAATAAAATGAGTAGTATAGGGGTCTCAAGTCATATTTTTCCAAGGACTAGTTGTGAATGTTTAACTCAAGCTTGAGATTGTTGTCATTTGATATTTTGGGTTTTCTAATAAAATGGTGGTTTTTGCGATAAGGAATGAAATAGCAATTCGGAACAAAATGAGCTTAACTAAGCAGAAATGAATTAGGTAAGTGCGGAAACTAAACTTAACCTATTAGACAACTGAGCAATTAAAACCAAACTATAGAATTGAAATGTAAGGACTAATTGCAGGGAACTAAACTTGAATGCAGGTAATTAATTGCAGAAATATGAAAGCTAGAACAAAACCATTGCTTAAGAAACTTGGCTTAAAATGTAGAGGAAACAATCTAAAACAACTTGAAGAAATAAGAGCTTAAAACCAAAATTATCCTAAATTTGAACATCAACCCAGTTCATTGTCAAGACTTTCCATTATCGTCACACAAAAGTCTAGCTATGAACCCCCTAGTTCGAAAACCAACGAAGAAAAACTCCCTTGCTCAGTTTGCTCTGTACTGTCCTTCCTGATCGGTCACGGGACCGATCAGGTCTTCTTCTGATCAGATTGGGGACCGATCAGAAGAGTCCCTGTCCGATCGGAGCGATCGGTCAGTAGCTGAAACATCCCGCGATCTTCTCCTTCTTGATGCACCGAGTGCCGATCTCACTCAAACACCCTTAGATTACTTCGGAGAACCCCTCTAAAGCTCTGATTGCATCAGCTCGATGAAAACAACAACGATCACTGGAATCGATCATTGGACAGCTCTGGCGAAACCCTCACCGAGCTCCTTCAGCTGCGAAGATTGGTTAGCAAACTAAACATGAAATCTTACCTCGATGATCTGAAATCTTGCAAACAAACATGTTTGATGTTGGCCGCGCACGCGATCTGAGAAGAAACGATGAAGAACTGACGAAGGACTAGGAAGAAAACTATGATCTGCGATCTGGCGACGACGACCTCGAGCTCAGATATGAGGAGTCTGTTTTATTAGTTAGAAACGAACGGCTGAGATCGTTCTGGCTTCATCCGATGGTTGGATTAACTCGGATCAGAATCAAACTTCCCAGATCTCCATCAATGGTCAGGATCTACCTCTTAGTAGCTCGGATCTTCCAAATTTGCAATGGATGGCTCAGATTGCTCTGATCTTTGAATGGACGACCTAGGCCCTCTCGAGCTTGATCCAACAGCTGAATTAACTCTGATTTGACCCAAACTTTCATATCTTGATCTGCGGTCTTGATTAAGTCTATCTTGAGCTTGGATTGACAAGAAGCTGATGGATGGCTCAGATCTCACCGTTTCTTGATCGGACGACCCACATTGATCCATCTCTTGATCCCTTTGATCAAAGCCAATTCTGATCTCAAGTTTGATCCAATCTGATCTCGGTCCATGATCATTCAAGCCTACAAAATTAGATTCAAATTTTAGTGCCAAAATATCTCGAATATATAAAGATTTGAATTAAAAGCTAAAATAGAGATAATTCATGAAACCCAATGTAAATGCAAACTTAAGCATATAAAAGTGGATCAAAACATGAATTTGAGAGCCTAAAATGATTAGCAAAATGGTAGTTATCAGTCGCCAAGGGTTTAGGCATCATCTTGACCTAATTTCTTGTTCCCTATTGACAAGAAATTTTTACTACGTTGTTATCCCCTAAGCCCCTTGGAAGATTTTCCTTCTTTCCTCTATATCTTCTTCCACAGGTATCAAGCCGGCGATGCTAGGACAAGGACATTGGCTCTTCAATCAAGTTCGTTGTCGTATTTGATTAATATTTCATGTTATTATTTCATGTTTTTGATGTAATCAGATTCATGCTCATATATCTTGTGTTTTCTCTTTCGAATTTTTATTTTCTACACTACTAGGTAGGATCTAATGCTCAAATAAACCTAGTTATGTTTAATGAACCTCTAAATACTCGCATACAAGCGGTACTTCACAGAACACAAATTCAAGGGAAAACTATACGAATACAAAATTTCGATTAACTCGAAGTTCAACGAAGAAAAAGTATCAACGGCGATGTGAAAATAACAACCGACAAAGAACAAGGCCAAGCAGCCTATTTAGACATAAATAATCATGCTTTAAGATAAAAGAACTACACGAGTACAAAGGAGAAGTACCTGCCTTTATTTGTAGAATGTGTCCAAATTAACCTCTTCACAATCAACCGTGCGAGTCCAACTCAAGGTCGTATATATCAAGGACATAACTTTAACTATTTATACAAATAATAATATAGCTAAACTAACTACTAAACATAATTAGGATCTAATCCTAATTTTAAAATTTGTATAATTAAATCTAAGACAACTATGAGTTCCTTCATTATCACCTTTAGGTTATTAGGTTAAATTTCTGAATTAACGCAAGGAACTACCACAAACACAAACGCCTAAAACATCAACTTAAACCACTTACCTTCAACCCTAGAACAATATGCCAATTCAACCTTGCAAATTTCATTTCAAACAACTCATCTACTGATCAAGACAACCTTGCAACAAACCTATTTGTATCATCCCCAAATTGGTAGGGTAGCACTCGACACAAGCTCAAACGGAAGCACTACTAAAACTCAGCTATAAACTCATAGCAATGTGAAGCCAAAACACTAGAACTACTAGGCCAAAATAGATCACACTACAAGGATTTACAACAAGGTTGAACCATTCTGATCTACACCAATCCTACACCGAATAGGGCAAATTTCTAACATAACTCAAATCCCAAAAGAAATGGGACTCAGAACAACACACAAAAGCCCAAAACAACAGCAACAACTCCAACTCCAACTACATATACAGATCTAAGCAAATGAAGATCAACTCAATTCCAAATCCAAAACCAACCAGATCAAGAATGAGAATTCACAAACCAAACCTAATTCTCCAAGGAAAACTCACGGTAATACCAAGAACAAGAATAGAAAAATCCGAATTGGAAACATAAGCCCTATCTACAACCTACATCCATCAAGAACAGCACCACAAGATCCCGTACTTGCTTGGTCGTCGACGCACGCAACAGGGATGAGGAAGGTCGGCACCCTCAGCGCTGCTCGCATGGGAGAAGGAGTAGTAGTCGTCTTGCACGCGCACGTGGAGAAAAGGAAGGATTTGTCGTCGCCGGCTGCTCACGCGAGGAAGAAGAGCATGGTTAGGGTTTGGGGTTTACGAGCGTGGCTTCAGCGTCGAGGTAGAGAAGGAACGAATCAGGAGGAGAGGGCGTCGGGCAGAACTGAATCGGGAGAGGGATTTAGGGTTTTTATTATTGTTTTGGCATTTTACAAATAAGTCTCCCAAGTTCAGTAAATTCCAACCAGTCCCTAATTTGCAAGATTTCCATTTAACCCCCTAATTTTTCGGTATTCAACAATTTCAGTTGCCATAAAATTGATAGTTGATGTTGTTTAGCGGTGGATTTTTAGTGTTGCCACTAAATATTGATAAAATTAAATTATTCATCGCTAATATTAACGACAGAATATAAATTCCATTCTTAAAATTAGCTTAGAGATATTAACGTTCCAACGCTAATCTTAGCACGACAATTTAATTTCATTGCTAAGTAGTGGCGGAATTAAAATTATCCATCGTTCAATTCGTTGATGAATTACTATTCCGTCATATAATTAGCAACGGAAATTTTTATTATTGTCAATATTTAGCGACAGAGTTTATATTCAAATGTTGTTAATTTTAGTGACGGACAATTTAATTCCGTGACTACTTAGCGACGGAACTAAAAGTTCGTCACTAGATTCATAGATGGAATTAATATTTCGTGATCGTCATAGTATTAGCGATGAAAATTTTATCGTCAACGCTAATATTAGTGATGTAAATTTAACTCAGTCACTAAATTTCATAAAAATTTTGGCGAAACCTTCTTGTTTTCGTATTTTTCCTGTTTACATATATAGAACCAAACAATACACCATCACAAACGATGATTTTCACAACACAGCATTCAACACATTCATAACACAAATAATTCAAACACCATAACTCAGTCACAAATTCACATATTCATAAATGATACATATCAAAATCAAATTCAATAAGTTTTCAAATTTAATCCAACGTATCAAATACAATCCAACAAAAATGAATATCTGAAGTTTAACTAATAAATATGAATTTAATAAATCCAAATAAATTAGGAAAGATAATAAAAACCTAATAGGAAACACATCAACCCACTCGGAAAATAGCTATAGTATCCAATCCAACAAAGTATCATATGATATGTTATTAATAAAACAAGGAAAACAATTAATCATATATTATTATAATTATAACTAACAAATTAAATTTAAACTAAAAAAGATAAACACTATAATTAAAAAATATTAGTTAGATAATTATTTTACACAATGCTAGTTTGGATATATGCTATTTTGGATAATTGTTTTATTTTACTTGTGTGTGTTATTTCCTTCCTGTTAGATTGCTGAAATTTATAGCTACTTGAATCACTGTAATCCTCAAGGGCAAATCCTTTGGAATCAAGATGAATATCACAGATGATGAGGGGAATGAGACATTACGGGACAGGGACGACTGGATAGTCTCATTGGAGAAGAGGTTGTCAGACACAAAATTTAGGGACAAAAGCAGTGAACCAACAATATATAGAGTCCCGGATATGTTGAAAAATGTCGACCCCCATGCCTACGAGCCATCGCTCGTCTCGCTCGGTCCCTACCACCGCGACAAACCTCATCTACAGGCCATGAATCAACTCAAATGGAAGTACCTCAAGTTTGTCCTCGAGAAAAACCCTAGGATGGCCTTGAAGGATTATGTGGATCTGATCAAGAGTCTGGAAAAGCAAGCACGCGCTGCCTATTCGGAGAAAGTGGAGATGGACAGCAACAGTTTTGTTGAAATGATGTTGCTGGACGGATGCTTTGTGATGCTTACAATAATGGAATGGAACAACGCGACGGAGATTTCAAAAGAGAGCACCGTGTGGACTGATGTTTATGTACTACAAGATATCTTCATGCTCGAAAACCAGCTTCCTTTCTTTCTTCTTGAAAAATTGTACGAGTCTGCATTTCCGGATCTCGACCCTCCCTTTCGAAATCAAACATTCAAGTTCATCCGCATGCATACCTCAAGCAACATGAACCCTCTCTCCGACAATGAGACTTTTCACCACATAATTCATTTTTTTCTTTCTTGCATTGACCCGAGAACAAACCATGGCAATGACAATCAGTCCTCCATATTTGGCTTCCTCTGCAACTGTAAGCAAGTTAAAACAGTAGTCGCATCGTTGCTATCAAAGCTGCGCTCGGATGTATTATCGCAGGTGACGAAGATACTCACTGATCGCCCTGGCTTACTATGGATTCCCAGTGCTACAGTATGCAATGAGGCTGGAATTCGCTTTGAAAGAAAAGAGACAGACAAGAGTTTCCTGCACATTACATTTCATAAAGGCAAGTTGCAGATTCCCCAACTTCAAATAATGGACGACACAAACAAGCTATTGAGAAATCTTATCGCGTACGAGCAATGTTCAATGGATTCTAAGTTCCAAGTTACATCCTATGTGATGCTTATGGATTACCTCATCGATACGGCAGCAGATGTCGAATTGCTTCAACAGCAAGAAATCATTATTGCCTGGTTAGGGAACAGCAAAGAAATTGCCACTCTATTTAACAAACTTTGCACGAATGTCACCTATAGGCGACGTGATTTCTACCTTGAGGATGTCTTCACTGCCATGAGGAAGCACCACGACACTAAATGCAACAAATGGCGCGCAACATTGAATCGCGATTACTTTAGTAATCCTTGGGCAGTGATCTCATTATTTGGTGTTCTTATCCTATTTGTTCTTACTATTGTGCAAACCACGTATACTGTTCTGAGCTATTATCAAAAGTAGAATGAGGGAATGCTTGTTTGTTTGTTTGTTTGTTGTTGGTGTTGTTGTTGTTGTTGTTTATAACATATTTTGTGTTGCTTATGAAGCATGTATCATATGCATGTGTATGACGAGATGTGATGTGTTATTTTCATGCTATCCATCCTACCAAGGATATGCCTTTAGCAGAGTTGTTACAACATTTTTGCTTGCGCTTGCTAGAAGAACCTTAAAATCTTAGTTTCCATTAAAAAAAAACAATTCCACTAATTAAATAAATGTTTCAATGAATATTAATATATCTTGAACACTTAGGTTAGAAAATAGCAAGGCTATGTTTTCAAATAGAAATTTGTGCATTCAAAATTAAAATTTTTGAGTCAAATGTATATCATTAATACTTTAGTCTTGATAATTGATCAATGATTACTATATTAATAGTTAAGGTTTAAAATAAATGTATGATAACTAACATTGTAAATCAAGAGTACGTATCACCTTAACATGTCACTTAATTAATATCTAAGTGTCTCAATACTTCAAGATCTATAGATATGAAAAATGCATCTAATGTGGATGCCTATTGGCAAACTATTCAAGGCATTTCGACGTACTTCTCTTCGATATTCGTCAATCCATGAATATGATCCTTGTGCCTTAAATGCATCTTTGTCCTGGTCTCTTCAACTTGCATCTTGAATGTATTCATTTGTGACTAAGAAGTGCCATTTGGTTAGGTAGGCTTCATGATCCCTTCATGTAATTCTACAAGCTTTTCTTAAAGCTATTAGTGCAAGAACAAGCCCCTAGGGCTATGTTACAGTGGTAGGACGATTAATCGTTATCTCAGATATTCGTAATTCGATCCTCAGCTACGACATATTTAAAAAAAATTCAAATAGAGCGCGAACTTGGGACGCTAGGCTTTTGGACCGCCCGCCGCGTACACTTTCCGATTTATCTCGACAGCCAGTGAGAAGCTTCCGTGACACCAGATTTATCACCCTAGATTCGTCTAGTACTTGATTCATTATTTTTTTTTCTTTAGTGCAAGAAGAAGCTCCAATTCGATTTATCTCATGAGTGGGGAGGACATTTGAGTAGATAATCCAAGAACTTTTTCACTTGCCATGTAGTCAAATTTTTACTTCTTTGATCATATGTTCATATCCATGATATAGCCATTGGTGCCCTCGGGAGTCAAGATCATTAATTTCCATTCTCGTGTACCATTGAATTGGCTTTGACAAATACCTCAATTTGTCATTTTCATATCAAGAATTTGTTAGGATTGATATGATTGTGATCGGAAGGCCATTGAAAAAAAAAATGATTAACAAAATTTTTTCAACTAACCTCGGGCGATTGGTCCGGCCTCGCGGAAGTTTCCCACCGGCCGCTAGGGTAAATCGGGAAGCGCTCACAGTGGGCGGTCTAGAAGCCCAGCGTCCCAAGGTTTGCGCCCCATTTGGAGGAAAAATTTCTACAAATACGTCGTAACTGAGGACCGAACCGTGGATGCCTGAGAAAGCGACTAGTCGTCTTACCGCTACACCAAAACCCTGGAGGCGATCGGAAGGCCAAAGAGGGTGAATAGCACTTTGACATGCAATATATATCAAATAAATATAGTTAGAGAAAAATAAACATTTACAAAGAGATTTGAGTTATCAAAAACTTTGATTTCATGCTTCACGACCTATAGACACATTTTTTTAAATTTTTTTTGTCTCCGGGGCTATGGTGCAGCGGTAAGACGACTAGTCACTAACCTAGGTATCCACGGTTTGATTCCCAGCTACGGCGTATTTACAGGAATTTTTCCTCCAAATGGAGCGCGAATCCTGGAACGCTGGGCTTCTAAACCGTCTACCACGAGCACTTCCCGATTTACCTTGGCGGCCAGTGGGAACTTCTATGAGGCCGGACCAGTCGCTTGAGGTTGGAAAAACCTCTTTAATTTTTTTTTAAATTTTCCCACGCGCTAGTCATAGCATCCGGGCTAGTAACCTCGTAATTTACATCCTTCGTATTAGCCCTGGAACGGATTGGCGGAGGCACTGGGGGCGAGCGATTCGACTTTTTTTGCCACCACGACCTATAGACTCTTAAGATTAGTCATCTCTCGAAAAGGCTACTATCGTTTCTCCAATTCTCCTTACCAAAGTCGAAGAGACCTCGTATAAAATCATTTTCAAAAGAAATAAGCAAAGTAAGATGAAGAAGTTGAATATACAAACAATTTATGATTAATGAGGTTTTTTTAATCTCGGGTGATTGATTCGGTCTCATGAAAGTTTTTTATCGGTCGTTAAGATAAATCGGGAAGTGCTCGTTGTAGGCGGTCCAAAAGCCCAGCGCCCCAGGGTTCGCGTCCCATTTGGAGGAAAAATTTTTACAAAATACGTCATAGCTAGGAATCGAACCGCGAATGTCCGGGATAATAATTAATCACCCTTCCGCTGTATCATAGACTCGAGGACGAATATACAAACAATTTACTACTGGATCAGGTAGCAGACGAACCTAGGGTGACTGACCCAGTCCCACGGAAGTTTCCCACCAGTCACCAGGGTAAATCAAAAAGCGCTCGCGGTGGGTGGTCTAGAAGTCCAGCGTCCCAGGGTTCACGTCCCATTTGGAGGAAAAATTTCTATAAATACGTCATAGCTGGGAATCAAAACATGGATGTCTAGGACCGATACAGATGACTAGATGAGGTGAATAGTCAATCACTCGCTTTCATTTGACAAATGATTAGTGTAGTGGAGAATAATATCAAAAATAAGAAACAAAAACAAGCACAATACTATAAGTCGTTTATTGTGATTCATGGTTCTCCCCATGAACTATCATGTCTAGGGCCTCTAATATGTCGATGAATCACTCTTAGAATTCCTCTCTAGTTTTCTTTCTTCATGGATACTTTTAGAGGCAAAGAGGGATAAAAATTGAGTTTTCTAGTAAACACATGAATTCTAGGAATGAAATAAAAATTCGAAAGAGAAAACACAAGATATATGAGCATGAATCTGATTACATCAAAAACATGAAATAATAACATGAAATATTAATC
>JAGFNQ010001495.1:44187-92672 GCA_024364735.1 Boesenbergia rotunda
GTATTTACTCAGGAAATCCATTCCCATTATGACATCATAATCTTTCATGTCAAGCACTATCAGATCGCAGTAAAGTTCCCTTCCTGCAATTCTGATCGGCACCGCACACAGCACATGAGTGGATGTCATTATTTCTCCCGAGGGTAGGGTCGTTAAGAACCTGCAGTCTAACACTTGCGGAAACCTATCTATCTTCTTGGTAAAGGGTACCGAAATAAACGAGTGCGTTGCCCCAGTATCAAATAATGCAGTAGCATACTGACTGGAAATAAATATCTGACCTGTGACAACCATAGAAGCTTCCGCAGTGTCTTCCTTGGTAACCGAGAAAACCCTGGTGTTTGTTAGTGTTGGGGAGGCCTCCAACCTCAGGGTCCCTTCCAACTCGGCTGGCAAATAGTGCAACTTTGCTGGCGCGCCCTGGTACTGAGCCAGGGGTTGGGGAAGGGTCTGGTTTTTGGTAGGACAGTAACCGCCATATGTCCTTCCGCACCACTGGTGAAACACCGGTTCATACCCTTGCGGCATTCCCCGGAGTGGTTCTTCCCGCATGTCGCGCATGGTGGAAACTTGGTCTGTTTATTCGCTGGGCCCCCTTGAGAGTTGATCCATGGCTTTCGTTTACCACCCTGATCCCCCTTCCCGCTAGCGTGGTTGCTCTGCGACCTCTGTCCTCCTAAGCGATGATTAACGGAAAGAACATTAGGGTTAATGAGAGAAAGAATCGAGGATTCCGGTATGAACTTGATTCTTACTTTCATTCATCGCCTTCCGTTGCTGTTTGATATTGTTCAAATAGTGCTCCGTGAGTAGGGCACTACTGAACAGTTCTTCAGCGGTCTGGGGCCTGTTAACTCCACCAGTCACATTCAGAGCTATTCCCGGCCGTAACATTCTTAGCATAATTCGGACCCTCTCTTTCTCAGTACGGACCAACTCAGGGCATAGTCGAGCCAGTCGGTTAAATTTCTTCACCGCCTCATTAACCGAGAGATCGCCCTGCCGGAATTCTGCGAATTCGTCATAGTGTGTGTTCGTGACCCGCATGTTGAAAAACTCTTCAAAGAACTCTGATTCAAAATTTGACCACGCCATCTGACCCACTGGCCTCTTGGCCTTAATCCTTTCCCACCACATCCTGGCATCCCCAGACAGGCAGAACGACGCACACTTGATCTTCTCATGTTCAGGCCAGTCCAGCAACTCTAAGGTACTTTCCATCGTCTTGAACCATGCTTGGGCGTCCCAAGGTTCGCCAGCACCCGAGAAATTCTCCGGTTTCAGCCTTAACCACTGGATCAAATAAGCTTCCTGTCGTGCCACAGTGGTTGGGCCCGGTGGCGGAGTGTGTGTAATAGTAGGTGCCACAGGTATAGTAGTCTGATTCACTGGCGGGGTAGTGGAATTTTCCTGTTGATTCATCAAGGTGTTAATGGTCTGCTGCTGCTCGCTGACCTGATGCTGAAGTTGAGTCACTAATTCCATCAGATCAGGCGATGGGGTTGCCTCGTTAAGTCGGTGACTCTGTCTTCTAGCCATGTTCCCCTTCACCAATACAAGTATGATCAACCTCAGTATTTTGCTACCCCTATATTATTCTAATATCTAATTCCTAAAATAAGATAAAACATCATTCGTCGTTACTTATCGTAACGTACTTTTCATCATCAATACCGTTCATACTTGCATATTCTATAGTCATAGGTATCATCATTCTAGAACCATAATGGAACATAAAATACACTTAAAGGTACTTACTTGGAAGCTGCAGGAGAGGACTTGATGTGTGTGTAGTGAGATGGTAACGACTCTGATACCAACCTGTAACGCCCGCTTTTTTTTTTTTTAAAGCGGCGTTACGCTGACATACTTAAGGCATGTAACATCATACTGCAGCGGAATAACTTAAACCTTACATATACATGCCCCTACTACCATCCCTAATATAATGACATGGAACTTAGCATATGAACGTCATGCTTAACATCATATCATAACATGCTTAACATCCTACCATAAGGTTCATATCATATCATACTTGACATCTTATCATAAAGTTCCATATGTCACTATTCGAGCATATAGGTAGCAAAAATATAGTTCTTAGCATAAACGGTTAACACATTCGATTTCATGGGCCAAGTCACCATCACACACGTACTTCAGGTCCTCCTGCTGCTTCCTCGTTATCCCCTTGCATGATCTGCGGTATAAGGAAAGAAGACTATAAGCACACAGGCTTAGTAAGACTCTTTCCTACTCACTAAAACATTCGTCATTCCATAATAAGCACATAAAACATTATCATATTTACCATACCCTTGACATGGCATGATCATAAGCATAAGTGAACATTCGTAGCATAGCATGAGACATGGCATGAACATAATCATACTAACATTCTAAGCATAGCATGAAACATGGCATAACATAACATAATAATCTTCCTTAGCATGGCATAAGACATGGTATAAGCATGAACGTAGTAGCATGGCATAATACATGGCATAACATAACGTAACAAAAATCAACCTATATGGCTTAAACATAGGCATATCTTCTATCATATCATATGAACACCTTCTTAGCATAATCCTGACATAGATCATTCATGCATATCTTTCATCGTAACGCATAAGTATAAGACATCATTATCTTAACATAATGCATATCATGTATGAATGCATGGGTGGAATGCATTTACATAAGGATGCTTAACTTTTAAAACATACTTTGAAAATGCTTAAACATCATCATCATAACATTTGGGGTCCCCAGCTTGTACCACATACATACATCATAGCGCGCATCCCTAGTAAATCCGAGGTAGCTAGCCCCGACCTACTAGGGTAAGGACAGCATAATCGGTAGTCTCCGAACCGAGGCGCTTCTTAAGGAGCCCATCCCTGTTGCAAAGCTTCGGTAGTGCCAGAACCGTCGACAGCTTCGGTAGTCCATAACCGGGGCGTTCTTAAGGTGCCCATCCCTTGGACCCATACTTCGGTCCGGTACAAGCCCATACATAAAGTAAAATACTTTTCATGTTTCATCATTCATAAGACACTCATGGCATACTTATCATAGCATAACTTGTTACGGCTCGGCCCATCTACCGGCCCATTTACCGGCCCTCTCGACCGTCGTACCGTCGACCATCGACCGTGCCGTTTAGCATATTTATGCCTTAAAGGCATAAGCATCATCTTTCATTCATCATACTTGCCATTCATCATTTTCATTCTTAGACATGGCGTTTGTACACATCATTCATAGAGCATGACATACATTTGTATACATGGCATATCATTCATAACATGACATATCATTCATAACCATGGCATATCATTCATAAACATGACATAACATTCGTAAACATGGCATATCATTCATAACATGGCATATCATTCATAAACATGACATATCATTCATAACATAGCATATCATTCATAAACATGGCATATCATGCATAACCATGGCATATCATTCATAAACATGGTATATCATTCATAAACATGACGTATCATTCGTAAACATGGCATATCATTCATAAACATAAATCACATCTTACCATAGGGCCATTGGGACCCTTACTTGAAATAAATCTTAACTTTTACCCTATTAACCCTTATATGGCCGAAACATGTGGAGTCCCAAGGCCATGTGAAAATTCACATAATCACCATCCATCATCCTTATATCATGGCAACACATAAACATATGTTGAAGTTAAAGACTCAACCCCAATCCTTGGGTCCTTGGGGTTGGCCGAACCATATGGGGCCTCTAGGGTACCCCAAAAATTCCCAAAATTTATACTTAACCTCTACACATCATGAGGGAATATTAAATGACATTATCCTGATTTTTATCATAATTATAGACCTTTGAAACATGATGGCCGAAACTCTTGAACTTAAGGTTCTGGGTTTTGCTTCTTTCATGTTGGCCGAAACCCTAGGGTGTCCTAGGGTACTCCAAAAATTCCCAAAAATTATACTTAACTTATAAACATCATAAGGGAACATTGGAAAACATTATCATGATTTTTAACATATTTCTAGACATTTAAAACATAGTGGACGAAACCCTTGAACTTAAGGTTCTGGGTTTTGCTTCTTTCATGTTGGCCGAAACTCTAGGTTATCCTAGAGTACTCCAAAAATTCCAAAAAATTATAATTAACTTCTAAAAATAATAAGGGAACATTAAATAACATTATCATGATTTTTAACATATTTCTAGACATTTAAAACATGGTGGCCAAAACCCTTGAACTTAAGGTTCTGGGTTTTGCTTCTTTCATGTTGGCCGAAACTCTAGGGTGTCCTAGAGTACTCAAAAAATTCCCAAAAATTATACTTAACTTCTAAACATCATAAGGGAACATTAAATAACATTATCATGATTTTTAGCATATTTATAGACCTTTAAATCATAGTTTCCGAAACCTTTGAACATAGGAACCTTGATTTTGTTTCCTTTCAACATTAAATCCGAAAACTAACCCATATATCATGCTAAAAATCATGGAAATCATAGGTAACTATTATACCACAGGTGAGGGAGTCTTACCTTAGATTTCTTGATTTTTCGAACCTTGAAAGAGGAGAAGGAAGAGGACTTGGTATCTCTTGACCACAACTAGACCTTGTCACCTTGTAGGAACTTTAGATCTTGAGAGATGAGACCCCTTGTGAAGTTTTCTCCAAGGAACTCCTCCCTTTGGTGCTCGGCAAGAATAAGGGATGAAGAGGAGAGGTAATGCACTTGATTGAGAGAAGAAGTAACTCCCAAAACTCCTCTCATTATAACCCATCAAGGAGGCAAATGAAGAGCCTCTCCATGACCCTTCACCTCCTTTTACCTCTTAACCAACCTCCACTTCAATTACTCATAAACAATTCCTTGCTAGGTGAGTTGGTTAAAGCATTCTTGGTTGTACAAGAGGTCCAAGGTTCAATCCTTGGCCCATGCACATTTATTTTTATTTTTATTTTCATTTCATTTATTTTATTACTTTATTTTCTTAAATTCCGAAAATCCCCCCTAAAATTACCCATAATTGCACCAATATTCCTAAATAAAATTCTTTCATATTTATATTAATTTTACCTAATTAATACCCATTTTTGGGCCCATTTAAAGCCCATTAGTACCAAATTCCTCAATTTAGATGGGAACGTTAGGCTAATACTTTTTCATAATCATGTTAATGTGCCCAAATAAATTCATATTTATATTTATACTAATTCTTCCTAAAAATCCACCTATAATCATAGTACTAGGAAGCCCATATAAGGCCCATTAGCACTTGGTTTCCTCAATTTAAATGAGAAAACATGGATTTCCTAGGCCAATGTTCGTATTAATGCCTCTAGGTCCTTCGGAAAATTATCTAGACATACTCAATATTTTCAGAAAATATTAAGAGAATTTTCCGGGTCGTTACAACATTAGCACAATAAACCTAACCAAGAATCTAGTCCACCATTCTAGGACCAAGCATATTGAAGTGCGTCACCACTTCATTAGAGATCATATTGCTAAAGGAGACATTGTACTCTCACATGTAGAGTCAAAATCAAACCTAGCGGACATTTTCACTAAACCACTCCCCGAGAATGAATTCAGTTTCTTACGAAGGGAATTGGGAATGTGTCGCGCTTCATAGGATTAAAAGGCATTCAAAACCCTTCATGATCGATTCGAATTGTTGGGAACAATTATTGGGTAACATGGGGACATCTCACACAAACTATAAGGTTTAACAAAACGTTTTTGTTTGCTAGATATGGGGTGAGATGCTAGGATCAACCTAATTACTTAAAATGTCAATGCATCCCTTGAGAAATTAGGTTGACGAGATAATGATCATTAAGTTGAACAAGTATGGGAAAACCAATGCATAACATATGTGTATTTGGCTCCATGATCATACTTGGACATTCCAATCAAGGAAACTTGATTGGAGACGTTATTTTGAAACAAACTTGGTTAAACATTGAATGGATGTTTGTGTTTGCATTTGACTCCACTTGGTTGGAGCAAATTGATTTGCTAAACCCATAAGGACCTTTGATCCTTGTTCAGGGGTCAATTATAGTCAAGGGAACACCTCTAAGGTCGATAATCTTCCATCAAATCGTATCGAAATTCATTCGGGAATCTGAAACTGAAGTTTCAGAAACGTATCAGTAAATCTCTGATACCTGATTGGTCCATCGACCGATCAGACATAGGGCTGATCGGTCCACAGACCGATCAGGAGTCAGCCTGATCGGTCCAAGTGACCGATCCAGCTATTTCGCGAGAAAGTGTCAAAACTTTCTGTGTTGGCCTGGATCGGTCCCCAGACCGATCTGGCCCCCTATGGTGATCAGTCCACCGACCGATCAGGAGGGTCACAAAAAACCTCACGAACCTATTGTTCGCTCCCTGATCGATCGGCAGACCGATCAGGGGCTTGCCTGATCGGTCACCCGACCGATCAGGACCAAGCCAGACCGATCAGGATGGAGCCTGATCGATCTGGGCGCTCCTGGATCAAACGGTGATCTGTTCGATCACATTAAATTTCGGTTGGTGGATCGGTCCACCAACCTATTAACTCCCTCTTTGCCTTACTTCCCAAGCCCTAGAGCCAAAACCTTTCCCCTCTTCCTGCGTGAGTTCTTGAGATTTCAGCGAGCCAAGCTTCTTTTTCCTGGGCGTGAGCTCTGCTTCCTGCAAATTCTCGCTCCTGCAACCAGCGAGCTCTTTGTCTGCGCAAGGTTTCTCCCTGCGTAAAACCTTCTCTCGTTCCCTTTGAAGTTGCGGTTTTTCTCCATCTGCGAGTGCTGTTGGAGTTCTCCGTTTGCTCCCGAGATTTCTCCTGCTACGTTCAGATCCTCTCGTGTACGAGTAATTTCTCTCAACCAACTCAACAATGGCACCTAAGTAAGGGTCTCCTACTTTCATCTTGTTGATTACTTGAAATATCATAATACTTGATGAACTAACCTTGATGTTTGATGTTGGGGTTCATTTTGGTGTGTGCCATTGATGTGAACCTGCCTATGCCGTGACCTATCTTATTACTGATTAACCTTATCCTTGTGATCTGTTCATTTGAGCCATTGATTAAATCTCCTGATCACAACCTTTTGTGCTGATTAACTTCAAATTCTTATCAAACTGTTGTGTATACCATGATTGTCAACTTATATCGTGATCTTATCAATGTTCGATTTACTTATATTGATCCGATCTGTTGCCATGATCTCTATCCGACATTAGAAAATCGTCCAAGGGAAAAGAACCCATTGAGGGAAGCTCAAAGGGCAAAGTCCCTTCATCGTCCGCACCCTCTCGAAGGCCTCAGCCTTCCTCGAGTTCCCGATTTCCTAACGCTGCTTTTGAGCAAGCGTTTCAGACCCGAACTTTCAAGCTTCTTTCTTGTAGGTCTATCGATAGACCTTTCTTGGCTGAGCATTGTCCCTCTATCCTCGAGGTGGTTGATTTTTACAACCTCGAATTCTTTCTTTCCCTAGAGCGGACAATCAACTATGACCTTGTTTCTGAATTCTACAATAATCTGCAACAAGGACCTCAAGGTGGCTTTGATTTCACTACTCGGGTAGCCAAGAGGAATCTTGACTTCTCCTATGATGTCTTGGCGGAGTATCTTGGCGGTCGACGATCGCCTAATTTCTATTCCATCTACCCAGAGCTTCCTGATCCCTTACTACCTCCATTTGGGGACGTCACCCCCGATGGCATTTATGAGCATTTCTTTGGCCATCCCAGACTAGCTGGCCTAGATGAGTTAGGGCCTGATTTTTCGACCTTTGCGGCCCTCCGACTTTCTCCTATTGATTACATTCTTTTCAAGATAATCACCAACTGCATTCTGCCGATCACCTCCAAACCCTTGACTGAGATTCGTCCGTATCACTGTTTGATGCTCTATGGCATGCACCACCATTTGGATTTTGACATTATGGAGAGCATCTTTCAGTCGATCATATCTTATAGAGAGCCTAGCCGCCGCACTGTTTATATGTCTTTCGGTCACGTCATCACTGACTGGCTTCAGTCAGTTGGTGTTGATGTGACCAAGGGCAGGACAATGCCCATGGTTAGACAGGATTGCCGATTTGGCAGACGCACGTTTTCCAAATCTGGCATCATTGTTGGGCCTGACGATCAGAGTCTGGTTTAGAAGGATGGGCGAGGTCTTGGCGAGCTTCCTCAGGGCGCACATGTTCAGGTACCAGCAGCTCCGGCTGCACATCAGAAGGCGCCCGCTGCTGCTGCTGATTACGACTACGAGCCAGATCCCGACATCCACTGGCAGGTTTCGGAGCTGGAGCTTACGATGCAGCATGAATGTCACATCTTCGAGTTCTGGCGAGAGGAGGTCCGGTCGGAGTTTCGATCCTTCGATCGCCGACTCCATGCTTTAGAGTCCGACGTCTCGGGGATCCGCTCCCAGCAGCAGACTTGGTACGATGAGTGGCGCCAGCATACGTTTCCTGGAGCTGCGCCCTCTGGCAGTACTGCACCAGGGTCCTTCATACCTGATGATGACACGGCTGATGACCCCATGCTTGCCGATGACCCCCCGCCGATGATTGACTGTGGTTGCACTTTGCTTTTGATCTTGTGGTTGTATTTGACTATTTTACGGATCTGTCCGTTCTGACTATTTGTCTGTTATGGCTTTGTGTTGACTTTGACTATATTCTGATGTTGTATGATGCATCTGACTTTATGCCTGATTCCCATGTATGACTTGTTTATTACTAGTTATTGATTTCATGCTATGATTTCATATGATGCATATGATTGGTTTATCATGCTCTATATTTATCATATGTGTTCATATACCATCCAAATTAAATCATATCTTTGTTGTTTTGGAAGAACCCCTAGGGTTGAGGGGGAGTATGTTTAAACTTAACAACTAGTCTACACCCTTTTCGGTGTTTGACAAAGGGGGAGAGTGTGGTTTGGTTAAGTTTAGAATACTACGAGTTTAACTCTTTGTTGTTTTGGGAGAACCCCTAGGGTTGAGGGGGAGTATGTTTAAACTTAACAACCAGTCTACACCCTTTTCGGTGTTTGACAAAGGGGGAGAGTGTGGTTTGGTTAAGTTTAGAATACTACGAGTTTAACTGTTGTAGGGGGAGGATTCTGATTCTCCTACAATAGTGAAATTTGAGACTATTGTTATCAAATCCCTAAACATAAAATTGGGTTGTCAAACAATAAAAAGGGGGAGATTGTTGATGCAGTCTGACCCTGATTGTTGTTTTGGTGTTGACACCGATTTTAGTTTAGGATAATGAGATGATTAAGATTAAATCCTGGTCGGAGACTGGGCACGGATTTGGATGAAATCCTTGTAAAATACGACGATTCGAAAATCCGGACCAGAAAATTTTTCAGAGATTTATTTGGACAACTTCTAGGGTTTCATAAAAGAAAATCTCAAATAAGTTGACTTGTGTAAATTTACCCAAAGTTAAGGGGTCAAGTTGATAAACTAGTTAACTTTAGAGACTGAGGTGTATGGTATAAATTTAGAAGGGTTAAACTGTGAAAAACCTCACACTAAGGGTAATGTTTGAATTTCTGGAAGTGGAGGGGCCTTTTTGCAAAAATCCCCTTTAGGTTTTAAAGCCTTCGGCGGCAACACTCCCCTCGAGCCCTAGCCGCTACAGCCGTCGACCCGATTTCCTTCTCCTCCCCTTCGCGCGTGCCCTAGCCGTAGACGCGCCGCTCCTCCTTCGTCCGTTGTCTTCTCTCCCTCGCGTGACCTAGCCGCCAGGGAAGCCCACGCCGACCCTCTCCTCATTCTTCTCCGTGAACCTAGCCTACAGCCAAACGCCGACTTCCCTTTCCCTTCCAGATCGCCGAGAGCCCGAGAAAACTCTACCATCGCTTCTTAGCATTCCTACAGTTCAAGCGATCGTTGGCAAGGCAGGGAGGCATGCGGTATGGCGATTGGAAATAGCTAGTGTTGTACATGAGATCACTTCATCTAGGTAAGCTCTTGGTGCTTTGAATCTCGACCTTATCTTCTATTGGGATTTATTCATGTTACTTGTAGGATGTTTGAATCTTGAAGAAATGCTCTATTTTTGAAGGTTGATGGTTGCTTCCAGGTTTGCCATGAGCTACTAGGTGGGTGTGGTTCTGCCCTCTGCCGTAAGGCTTGGATACACAGATGGGATTATTGAAGGGTTGAATGATACGGTAAGTAACTAAGGATTAGTTTTTGATCTTGGTTTTGTTGTGTGGGTTGCACTTTGGATGGATTGGGAGGCTGAGAGTTGTTTACGTCCATAGGTGAGTTTTGGATTAACTGTGTTTGGATGTTTTACTGCCGTGGGATATTCCTTTGGGTTTTTCCTATTTGGCGTGTGTGTTATGTGATGGATTGGGTTATAGCAAGATTTGCAATGTTGTAATTTTCTTATCTCTACGCATGAATTTGAATAGGTTTTGTTACCATAGAGTTGGATAGGTTATGTGGCTATTTGTCAATGTTGTGTGGTATGGTTGATTTCTGAATTCCTGAAGGACATGGTGATTAATTAAGAGATTTAAATTATGTTTAATGGATTGGTGTAAATTTTTTTATTTATGGGATGACTTGGTAATCTGGATTGGTTTGTAACCCTTCGAGTTTAATCTGGATTAAATTGGACTAGTTCTATTTCTGATCATGTGATGTTATTGATCAGATTTTGGTGTCCTTATTATGGTTCTATTTTCTGGAATTTAGCTGTGGCTTTGTGTTGAAATGGATCATGGGTTTTTGTTTTGATTTGGTTTGGGTTCTGTGAACATTGAATGGAAATGGAGCTAGGTTAGTGAGTTATCTAATTTTTATGAATGATAACTTTGGGAGTTTGGTTTTGAAATTGGATGTGTTGTCCGAGCTTTTAATCATGTTATTGGAATGTTTGATCTTGGTGGAAATCCTATGGGGAGTTGATATTAGCTTGATGTTTAGATCTTGTGATTGCTTGATTATGATGAGAGTTGTGTTTTGATATTGACCCTGGATAGAAGTTTGGTCTCTTGGCTATTTTGTAAGAGTATGTCTTGTTGGATTTGAATTAGTTAAATCCTCAAGGTGACGGATCTGTCTTGTTTTGGAAGGGTAATTAGGAATCTTTCATTTAATTAGAAGTAATTAAATGGAAAGAAAATGATTAGGTAAACCCTAATATGGTTTAGGGATTTTATGGCAAGTTGCTATTCTATTTTGTAATAGCTATTAAATATGACCTTTGATACAGGACAATGATTTGGACTGTTGAGTTGCAGAGTATCAGACGGGAGGTTCTCTTCGTATACAGACTTCTACTTAGAGGCGGGTACCCTTTGACTTATCTTTTAGATATTGTCATATTACTATGCATGGTTGGTTATAGATAGCAGTATGATTATACGCTAGCCGGGTTTATTATGCATGTCCTGGATACTTGTTAGTTATCCCTGAGCTATTATGCATGTCCTGGATACTTGTTAGTTATCCCTGAGTTATTATACATGTCCTGGATACTTGTTAGTTATCCCTGAGTTATTATGCATGTCCTGGATACTTGTTAGTTATCCCTGAGTTATTATGCATGTCCTGGATACTTGTTAGTTATCCCTGAGTTATTATTCATGTCCTGGATACTTGTTAGTTATCCCTGAGTTATTATGCTGTAGTTTCATACAGTTTCAGGTATTGTCATACTTATCTGTATGCTTAGATATCTTGATGTATCTCTTGCATTTGATATAGAGGGAGGTATGTGTATCTATCATACACCATCCTTGCACTGTTGCATGCCGGCGATCAGCGACTCCCTTGTGGTTGAGCCTAATCGTCTTCCGGTACATGATATGCCGCACGCCACTCATGGGTTAGTGGATACCGTAGATGTGTGCATTTGCCTGTATTGCTCCGTTCGGCCACTATGGGAGGGTGAGCCGGGCGTGGTAGCAGCCAGGGTCCCTTCTCTTACTGAGACCAGAGGAGATGAGAGCGGAGCTCCCTCATATATACATGGGGTAGGGGGTGGTCCTCCGCCAGCATCCTGTCCACCGGTCACTCAGGAGCAGTGATGGCAGGGTGCGTACAGTGTCACAGCTCTACCCATCGGCGGACCAGATCGCTGTCTCGGTGCTGACTGGATTAGGGGGTGACCATGCATTGCATCATGTGCATTACATTTGCATTGATTGTTTGCTGCATTATTCTGCACTTGTTTGACATACATATACTGGAGACTTGTTATTTGAGATTATATGTCTATTGGTGCTCCATGGTATTGATTCCTCTTTCAGGTTAGATGGATTCTAGTATGTATCTTGATTCAGTATCTTCAGTATACCTTTCATATTGTTCATATGAGACTGTATCAGCGTAGACTCCTATTGTTATTATAACTTTCTACGCATATCTGTTGGGTATTCGCTGAGTTATGGACTCACCCCGTTGCCATATATGTTTTTATTTCAGGTTGAGATACTTGGAGTCGCCAGAAGAGCCCAGCGGCCAGTCCCTACCCATCGCGACGATATAGGTTGTTTTGTACTTGGTAGTGCTTATGTTTCATTTTTTTGTTTATTGGATTTGTATATGTCTGGGGAGTGTTGTTTTGTACCCTAAGGGGTTTATGTATTGATTGTTTTGTCGTAAGTCGGATCGGTCCGCAGTCAGGTATAATTTACTTAGTTGTCTTGTACTTTTATGTGGTGTTTATCTATTTTGGAGGCCTGAGGCCAAATTAAATTGCGTGGGGATGTCTATTATGTTGTATGTATGTGTAAATTGTCCGCCGGACAGGGGAGATGCTGTCCGATTTTATATTGGATCAGCGGCTCTAGGGTCTCGGGGCGTGACAAGCTCTTCCCACAACATTTTGCAAGTAGCAAGAGACATCATAAGACGAGCCTCAACCTTTTTGCCCTGAAGCAAAGCCCTAAGCAATCCTTGCGGGCTTATATCAAGAGGTTTAACTAGGTCGCGTTGGATGTACCCACTGCCACTCCGGAAGTGTTGATCAACGCCTTTGCCCAAGACTTTCAAGAGGGGGAGTTCTTTAGATCGCTGATACGGAAACCCCCGAAAGACTTCGAGAGTCTCCTAGGCAAGGCCGCTAAATACGTGGACGTGGAAGAAGCACAAGTCATTCGGCGTCGGGAAGTCGGACCCTTACCAGTGACTCCTCATAGTCAGAAGACAACACCTCTCGGGGGACCCCTCCGTAATCCCCGAGCCATGGGGCACAGAGCCGGAGCCGAGCGTGGCATAGTTCAACAAGTGGCTCATGGGTGCCTCCCTAATAAGTGACAGCCCTACTGCTCATTTCATTATAGTCAGACTCACAATACTCAAGATTGCTGGCAGGCCGAGTGAGGGCAAGCTCGCCCCGGTCGAGGAACTCCCCAAGGAACGCCTCAGGGAGGAGCTCGAGGAAGGGGGAGGTTGCAACTAGAAGGGCGAGAGACAAAGACCTGGGCGGCATCCCCCGCGGTGAGACAGTTATTCTCGACTATAACTCCCGCGAGCAAGGTGAAGTGAACGAGGAACAAGCGAACCAATAGAATGCAGTACAGGGCTCGGTCAATGTTATCTTAGGCGGTCCCACCTATAGGGACTTCAACCGGGCCCGCAAGTCTCAAGTCAGACGCTTGGAGATTCACCAGGTGGGGACTAGCCTTGCACATGCCAGAGGACCCCAGATCAGTTTCAGTCCGCAAGACCTACAAGGCGTGGAAGTCCCGCATGATGATGCGTTAGTCATCACTGCTATCATAGCTAACTACCAGGTCCACCGGACCATCGTGGACACTGGTAGTTCGGTGAATATTCTGTACAAAAAAGCATTTGAGCAGTTGCAGATTGAAGCCAGCGAATTGCAACCTGTAGCCACACCCCTCATTGGGTTCACTGGGAATGAGGTTCAGCCGATCGACCAGATCAAGTTGGCCATTTCACTCGAGGAGGAGCCCCTGAAGAGGACCCGATGGTCAACTCTCTTGATAGTGGATGCGACATCTGCTTACAATGTTGTCCTGGGCAGACCCGCACTCAACGAATTCAGGACAGTAGCATCCACTTTCTATTTGAAGGTGAAGTTCCCGGTGGGCGATCAGCTAGGAGAAGTGAGGGGTGACCAGAAGGTAGCACACCGATGCTACGTGGATGATGTTCGAACAGAAGTGTGGAAGGCATTCTGAGTCCCGCCGACTAGCTGTAATATGGTGCAACCCTCTCCTTGGGTTGCACTGAGAGAGCAAAAGAAGGAGGTTCAGCTCCTTCCGACCGAGAAGAAACAAAGGTGAAGATAGCACCAGAGCTAGAGCCTGATCTCAAACAACAACTAGTGAAGTGCCTGGCCGAGAATCAAGATGTATTCGCATGGTCGACCTGAGATCTGAAAGGCATCCGGCCAAAAGTCATGGAGCACAAGTTGCATGTTTACCCTAACACTAGGCCCGTGAAGTAGTGGAAGAGAGACTTCAGTCTCGAGCAGAACAAGATAATTCAGGCCGAGCTGGACAGGCTCTTAGAGGCAGGACACATTCGGGAAGTGCAGTTTCCAGCCTGGTTGGCCAACGTAGTGCTGGTATCCAAGCCTGAGAACAAATGAAGGGTCTTCATCGCTTTCAGAGATCTCAACAGAGCATATCCCAAAGATTGTTATCCACTCCCTTGGATCGATCAGATGGTGGACTCCACGGCTAGGAGTGAGCTTATCTGCACGTTGGATGCCTACTAAGGATATCATCAAGTGCCACTATCCGCTAGCGATCAAGAAAGGTTAGTTTCATCACAATCGAGGGTACCTATTGCTACACAGTTATGTCGTTCGGACTAAAGAACGCAGGAGCTATGTACCAGCAATTGATGACCAAAGTATTCAAAGATCAGCTGGGGAGAAACATTGAGGTGTATGTGGATGTCATTCTCATCAAATCCGTCCGGGCGGCAAATTTGATAGTAGATGTGGAGGAGACCTGCCGCACCCTCAGAAGGTATGGTCTAAAATTAAACCTAGCCAAGCGCTTGTTTGGAGCCATAAGTGGGAAGTTCTTGGGTTACATCTTAACTGAGCGAGGCATCGAGGCTAACCCCATCAAGGTGAAGGCCCTGCTGGAAATGCCACCACCCAAGAATCTGAAGGAAGTCCAGCGGTTGACCGGGAGAATCACGACTCTTTCTTGCTTTATTTCCAGGTCAATCGACCACAGTCTGCCCTTCTTCAAGATTCTGCGCAAAGCCACTAAGTTTCAATGGGATGCCGAGTGTGATCGGGCCTTTGATGAATTGAAGTCTTATCTTGTCAGTCTACCTATCTTGGACAAGCCTGAAGAGGGAGAGATTCTGCATGTATATCTTTCGGCCACGGAGGGAGCGGTGAGTGCAGTGCTTGTAAAACAAAAGGAGGCTGAGCAACAACCCATTTATTTTTTTGGGCACTTGCTGAAAGAAGTCGAGTGTAGGTATAATACACTCGATAAGTTAGCTTATGTGCTTGTGCTGGCTGCTCGGTGCTTGCGCCCTTATTTCTTGGCTCATCCCATCCGGGTGTTGACTAACAGTACCCTCGAGAAAGTGTTAGTCAATCCGGAGGCCTCTAGTCGAATGATCAAATGGACTACAGAGTTAAGTGAATATGACATCCAGTACCTGTTGGTGCAAGTTGCATCAGTGATGTCCTCCTCTAAAGTGTTTTAATGTTTGACAATAGACTTAAGTCAGTGATACATTGAACAGACAAAGGGGAGTTAAGAGAGAAGTAACAAAGTGGAAGAAAGTCCTAGTAAACCTAGGCAATAAGTCCTGGTTCGAGGAATTGGACACTAAGTCTTGATCAAGGATTGGGCACTAAGTCCTGGCAAAGGGCTGGGCACCGAAGACCTGCTCGAAGGGTTGGGCACCGAAGACCTGGTTCAAGGAATTGGGCACGAAGACCTGGCCGAGGGTTGGGCACCGAAGTCCTGGACTTAGGGTTTGGGCACGAAGTCTTGGTCCGAGGGACTGAGCAACTTAGCTGAGCGATGACTAAGGACAGAAGTAGAGACGGGTCAGGGTTCGGACGTCTCGAGATCCGGTAGTATCGGAAGCTAAGCAAAAGTCCACCCGAAGGACTGGGTGGCAACCGTCTCCTGAATGGAGTAGGTGAAAGGCGCGTTCTCGGGGGTGGGAACTTGCGTCGGTTCGACCTAGGGTTTCGTGGAAATCCGAAGTCCGAACCAAGTCCTTAAGACTAATATTGTATGTATATTTGTTTTGTGTTTGTGTATCTTGCAGGTACCAAGAACCGGAGACAAAGCAGGCGAGAGGCTGGAAAGCAGCCAACCCAGGCGCCCCTATTGATGGGGGCGCCCAGATCAAAGAAGGAAACCCAGTTTTGGGTTGAAAGCCTTGAAGCCAGGTGCCCAGTAAGGTCCAGGCACCCAACCCAAAGAGGAAAATGACAATTTCGTGAAGTAAGCAGAATAGGCTTCCATTCAGGCGCCCGGGATGATACGGGCGCCCAAGTTGAATGATGTATTTGCTGTTTCGAGTTCGAAACACAGATAAGTCTTCACTCAGGCGCCCGGGAGGTCCCAGGTGCTCTGGTCAAGGGTTTTATCAGCTGCAACGAGTTCGGCGCAGGGATAAGGTTTGACCAAGTCGATAGGGGCACCCCCAACGTATCAGGCGCTCGAATGAAGCCTATATAAGGGGCTTCGACCCCTCTGCTATAGACACAACTTCCAAGATCTATTCTGATCATTCTGACCGACGACAACGCGCTAAAGACGAGGCTCTACGACAGGGAGGCTCCAGGAGGAAGTGCGCGACACTTCGGAGGTCCAGATCGGCCGAGCTTCAGACTTTGTTTTGTTCAGTTTGCTTTTATTTAATTCCGCACTTAATTTTCAATATTCATGCTTGTAATTATCAACTGTAAACGGGTTTTCTCCGCCTCCGAAATTTCGGAAAGGAGACCAATAGTGGAATCACGCCGAGTACATAGGCCTTGGACGTACTGACCTGGGGGTCGGGAACCAAGTAAATAAATCCTGCGTGTCTGTCGTCTTGCTTTTATTTTTCTGTATTTACTTTTCCGCTGTGCTACTAATGCTCTGAGTCTAGAACATAGTTCGAAAGTTTTACGAAGATTTCCGCGAGAATTTTCACAGTCGATATTCACCACCCCCTCTATCGACGGCATCCGGTCCTACAGTACCTACCCCGGATTGCTATTAAAGCTCAGGCGTTGGCCGATTTCCTTAGCGAGCTACACACTGAAGAAGAGGAGGAGACATGGAAGGTCTATGTAGACAGCTCGGCCGCTCGGTCAGGAAGCGGTATTGGAATTCTCTTAATTTCCCCAAAGGGGTATCATCTCCACTTGACGGTGCGGTCGGAGTATCGGGCTTCCAACAATGAAGCGGAGTATGAAACTCTCCTGGCTAAGTTACAAGCTGCTCGGCACGTGTGAGCTGCCCGGGTCATGCTTCACTCAAACTCTCAGTTGGTGCCCCGACAATTAGCGGGACAGTTCGAAATCAATTGTGAAAGGTTGCAGACCTATGTAAATGCATATGAGCAGTTGAAGGCCAAGTTTCAGGAAGTACATATACTCCAAATTCCTTGAGAGGATAACCTAAAAGCCAATGAGTTGGCTAAGTTAGCCAGCGTCGTCACTCCTTGGGTCTTCACCCATCCCTTACCTCAGACCATGCTGGTAGCTCAGGTCGAGAGGGAGACAGAGACAGAGGTTGAAGGCGACTGGAGGGCTCCACTCATATCTTATTTGTAGCAAGGAACTCTCCCGACCCATCTAGAGCAGGCTCACCTGCTGAAGAAGAGGGCGACCAGGTTCACCTTGGTGGGAGATACCTTATACAAACGAGCTTTCTCAAGGCCGCTGCTCAAATGTTTGGGGGAGGAAGATGCAGATTACGTACTGAGAGATACATCTAGGCTCCTACAGCAGTCATTCAGGAGGTCGGTCAATGGCTCGGAAGGTGTTGCTAGCAGGGTTCTTTTGGCCGACACTACAACGGGATGTGGATTAGTTGGTCACTTCCTGTGTCTCCTGTCAGAAACATCAAAACCTCTCTCATCGACCAGTTGAAGTTTTGAGGGCATCTACTGTGTCTTGCCCCTTTGATTAGTGGGGTATGGACATAGTAGGGTCATTCCCAGTAGCAGCGACTCAGAAGAAATTTCTACTGGTAGCCATGGATTATTTCTCAAAATGGGTGGAAGCAGAGGCTCTGGCCCGCATCACCGAGCATATAGTCATCAAATTCTTGTGGCAAAACATTCTGTGTAGATATGGGATACCGCATAAGCTGGTCTCGGATAACGGTCGCAGTTCCAGGGCTGTAAAATTCAAGAATGATGTGCAGCCTATGGAATCAAGCAAGCATTCACCTCAGTAGCCTACCCGCAGAGTAACAGTCAGGCGGAGGTCGCCAATCGGGAAATCTTACGTGGCCTCAAGACTAAGCTAGATCATATGGGTGGGACCTGGGTCGATGAGTTACCTAGTGTTCTATGGGCTTAGCGAACTACTCCCAAAGAAGACTCAGGTTGTACCCCTTTCAGTTGGTGCATGGAAGCGAGACAGTAGTCCCAATGGAAGTAGGGTGTGAGTCCGATCGAAGGCACCTCTATGGAGAAGATAATGCAGAGAAAAGACATCTAGAGTTGAATTTGATCGAAGATATTCGAGACAGAGCAGTAGTCGAATGACTACTTATCGTCAAAGAATGCAACGAAGGTACAACCAAAAGGTCATACCCAGGAGTTTCCAAGTCGGTGATCGCGTATGGAAAAAAGTCAAGCCAGTCAGGGAGGTGAGTAAGTTGGAACCCCAGTGGGGAGTACCCTTCCTGGTGGTCGAGAAGTTGGGGTCATGGGCTTACTACCTGCAAGATGCTCAAGGAAAAAGGCTAGGAAGGCCATGGAACGCCATACATTTAAAATTGTATCATGATTAAAACTCGGGCAACTCTTGTAATAACATTAGTTGTAAATATGAGAATAGTGATCAGGACAGCCACGGCTTGGCGTCCAGACTCTCGCTCATGTGAGTTATAAGTGGGTCTACTCCCACAAACCCGCCGACCTCGATGCCGGTCAAGCGTGGTTGTCCATGCTCTGTCGGGTGAACCGAGCGGCGTCTAGACTCTCGCTCATGCGAGTTATAAGTGTGCTTGCTCCCACGAACCCTCCAACCTCGGTGCCGGTCAGGCGTGGCTATCCACGCTCAATTGGGTGATCCGAGCGGCGCCCAAACTCTCGCTCATGCGAGTTATAAGTGGATATGCTCCCACGAACCCGCCGACCTCGGTGCCGGTCGGGCATGGCTGTCCAGGCTCAGTCGGGTGAACCGAGTGTCGTCCAGACTCTCGCTCATGCGAGTTATAAGTGGGTCTGCTTCCATGAACGCACCGACTTCAGTGTCGGTCGGGCGTGGCTGTCCACGCTCGGTCGGGTGAACTGAGCGGCGTCCAGATGCTCGCTCATGTGAATTATAAGTGGGCTTACTCCCACGAACCCGCCGACCTTAGTGTCGGTCGGGCGTAGCTATCCAAGCTCGGTCGGGTGAACCGAACGGCGTCCAGACTCGCTCATGCGAGTTATAAGTGGGTCTGCTCCCACGAACCCGTCGACCTCGATGCCAATCGGGCGTGTTGTCCACGCTCGGTCAGGTAAGCCGAGCGGCACCCAGACTCTCCCTGACGAGTCCTGGCCAAGTCTATTCTCATGAATTCGTTGACCCTAATGTCGGTTGGGCATGACTATCCCTGCCCGATCAGGATGACTGAAAGACATCGAGACCCGACTCACTGAATTGTGAGAGAGCCAAGTGAAATAGTTGGATAGTTGAGCAAGGGTCTTAGCTAGCCCGAACAATGGGGAAGACCGAACGATCGGTCCCAAGCGAACCTGTGTCCTAGGGGGCACATGCGATCTTTATTTGTAATGATCGTCAGACCTTGGCCGAGGGCGAGCTAGACCCCGAGGGTGTGATGGCTGAGGTCCTGAGTGAGGGCCACTGGATGTCGGAGCCGGCTAGTTGATATGGCTGACCAGCGACCCAACATTCGGGGTTGACTGTCCAAAAGACTTAAATGACTTATGAGTTGTGTCTATAGCAAGCCCGAGCTCGAAGGAGTGTTGACAAGCGAGGGACAGACTAAAAAGGTAACATTAGTTATGTTCTACTAAACAAGAAACAGAGTGGTTGAACAAAAATGCATCAGCGCAAGAAAAATTGAGAATAGAAATTAACATTGAAATAAGGCCCGAGACCATTGGATTAATTACAGGCCCGATAGCCGAGTCAAAAAGAAATTAAATCACACTTCAAGTAAAAGGTGGAAAGGCGTCTGTAGGGATGACCTCCTGCACCCGAATAGGCTTCATAGTATTGGGAGGCAGATCTTAAGGGATATGCCCGGCCTCTTTCAGCTGCTGCAGAGTGCTCTGGATGCCATACTTGAACATGTTGGTCGTTCGGCAAGCCAGTTGTCGGTAAAAAGGCTCCGACTGGAGATACTCCAGTCGGTGTGCTTCCAGCCGGGCCGACTCTCCCGCCTTGTAGGACGCTAGCTCCCCGTTCAGCTGATTGATCTCAGCGTCTCGCTCGGTCACCTCTGTAGCCCGAGTCGCCAGCTGAGATTCCAAGGCTTTGTAAGCTTCCTCTTTGGCAATCAGCTTCGTCTCTTTATTAGTCAGGGCCAGCTGAGTCGAGTGGTGGGTGGCTGCCAACTCTTTTAATCGTTCAGCCAAAGCCTTAGCCTCAGTTGTTTTCTTATCTAAGTCCGAGCGGGCGCGGGCCTGGCGAGTTAGAGCTGTTTTCTTTTGGGCCTCCATGTTCTCCAAACGGAGGGTCAGTTGGTCTATGTCCCGGGAGGCAACTACCAGGGTGGCATGTTCCTTCTCCGCCCGAGCGTTAGCCTCTTCTAGTTGTGCCCTCAGAAAGGCAATTTCGGAACGAAAGAGTTCCATACCCTCCTCACCGGGAGGGAGGGTGTTGTGGCCTAGCTGGGTTTTCAGCTCTTGCACCCTCTGCTCCACCGCCCGGCGCTCCCTGGTGTTGCGAACCAGGGACTGGGTGACTGCCCGACATGCCACCCAAAACTGCACAAAAGTAAATATTAGGAGCAAGGCAATGAATAGCAAAATGGAAAGAGTCTAACCTGAGTTGCGTCCATGAAAAAGTTTTCGGCTAAGTTTAGCGGGCTCTGGTCTTGGGTGGTTAACACCCCCTGATCCTAGCACCCGACCAGCCGATCGTGCAGATTGATTGGCTGGGGTTGAACTACCTTAGTCAGGTTGACTGTTGACGGGAGCTGTAGGTCAATTGGGGGCCGGGGAGGAGACCGAGGCGCTGTGGTGGAAGGAGCCAAGATATCTTGCCTTGGGGGGTCGGTCAGGGCCCCCGAGCGAGGTGGCGCCGAGCTAGAAGTCAGGGCCCCCGGGCGGGGTGGCGCCGAGCTGGAAGCCAGGGCTCTCATGCCAGAGGGAGTGCGACCGAGTAGGGGAGACGTAAGGTCATGAGCCTCCTCGACTAATTCCCGAGTCAGCGACGCGCTTAGGGAAACGGTCGCCCGACGGTGCTTCCTCGATAGTCTCTCTAAGGCTGGCTGCTCCGCCTCTGACTCCAACACGGGTGCTTCCATCTCTGAGTCCACCACTAGTGGCTCTGTTTCAGAATCCCCCACCTGTGGCTGCACTCCCGAGTCACCCCCGACGTTCTCGGATTGCTCCAGGGCTCAATGCTGCTAACTGGTGGCATGACCCGCTGTGCCAATTCCTCCGCCGCCTTGGCGTTTAGCTCTGTCTCATCAAGACCGAGCTCTTCAGCAAGTACTGCACTCCACATGGTTTGAGTTGCAACACAGAAAAAAGTCTTAGTTAGAGTTAAAAAATTCAAGGAAAAAGCAAGAACTTATCGAACGAGCCGGACGGAGGGGTAGGGATCTGGCTTAGCTGGAAAATGTACAGCACCGCCTCGCTCAGCAAGCGACCGACATGGATGCGAAGCCCCCGAGCTTAGAGTAAGACAACTGAAACGTTGGCTCCGAGTGATAATTCTTGGGCATAGGTGGCTGAGTGGGTAGGTCCTCTACCCATTCAGTAGGCCAGTTTGGGGCGGGAGTAGTATTCACAAAAAAGAAATGGGTCTTCCATCCTTGTTAGAAGAATGGACCTTGTCCAAGAAGGTCGATTTGGCTTGTGCCTGAAAGAAAAAATTGTCAGGCTCTTGCTTCTTGGGGTAGTAGAAAAAGTGGAAGATCCAAGGGTCTAGAGGAATGCGGTATATAGAGAACATAACTACAGTATCGCAGAGAATCTGAACGGAGTTCGGGGCTAGTTGGGAAAGGGTTATTTGAAAATATCTACAAATTTCTTTTATGAAAGGGTGAAGAGGGAATCTCAGCCCGACCAATAATGGTCCCTAAAGATAGCAAAATACCCTAGGGGAGGTAGGTGCGGTCGGTCGCGACGACTAGGAAGGGTTAAGTGGTGGTCGGCCGGGATCTGGTAGTCCGACCGGAGGGTTTCAAGGTGGTCGCGGGTTAGGGTCGAGACAGTGGTGGTGTACCATATGCCGACCGAGGAGGTTGACTCGGCCATTGGGTTGGGGTCAGGAGTTGTAGTTATAAAACAATAGGCAAGGGAAAGGAGTACCTAGGGGTCGGGTCACTGGAAATGAAGAAACGCAGATCATCGGAGGATCGTCAGAGACAATAGAAAGTCGAGATTCACGGTGGTCGTAGGGCGGAGGTCGGAGAGGAGAAAAGATGAAAGCAAAAGGCAGCTGAAGAAGACAAGAACTGCAGAGAGACGCCTATTTATACTACGGTGAAAGTCATGAGGGTCGTCAGATGCACGAGGTGAAAAAAGCGGGAGTAGATCCCGACTGTCGGTTTCCCGCCCTTACTAATGCTTCGAGAACTTCACCCTGACTTCGCACGAGCTCCTGACAAGTGACACCTCGTTGTCAGGAAGGCCCAGTCGGGGCAGGACGCATGGCGAGAACATTAAATGGTGATATGACTAAGGATTCAGCCCATAATGATTATGATTCGGGGGCCATAACGGGCTCAGGAACCGAGGATGACCAGAAGGTCCGATCGGGCGAATAGCCTAGTCAGTCGAACTCATCGCCTCCTTCGACTAGACTTGAAGGGGAGGCTTGTAGTCCGGTCGGGAGTTAATTTGACTCGGTAGGAAGCCCGATCGGGGTAAGGACAGTTGGGCGCACAGGGTGTTAACATTGCCTGAGGAATGCGCTTGGGGCTACGCGGATCTGGCCCGGTCAGCGATAGCCAGTCGGATGAGATCGGTCGGCTGAACCCGACCGAGAGGGTTCAATCGGGCGGACGGAAAACACGATTCCCTTGAAAAAGGGATACCGAAGGTGTAGTTGACTGCCGGGCGGACGATCCCGATCAGGCAACCCTGACCGGACGGCTCGATTGCCCTGCCAATGAAATCACACTGCCCTAAGAAGTGACTCACGGTCTGTGGCTGGCTGTTCGGTCGAGCATACTCGGTCGGTTGGTCGGACTGGCAAGCACCAGGAACGGCTGAACCCAATCAGGCGACTTGCCCACCCAAGGGTCGTTGACAGCCGAGTGACCGAGCCCCTTCGGGTGACCACTTTCGGTCGGTCGGCCAAGTTCGGGTGGATTCACAGCTACATAATAAGACAAGCTAGGGTAACCGCATTGTCTAAGTAGTTTAATTAGATTAGACTCCGTCAGATACAGATATATCCCCTCATTATAAAGAAGATACACCTGCCATTAACCTGTGAGTACCAAACATTAATGAGGATGGAAGTGACAGCCTGGAATAGACCTCTTGGCAGCCATGCCAGACCCTCGGGGAAACTAAGGCTGCCAGGGGATTGTGTCAGAAGATTGATTTTTATGAGACAAGACAGGGGTCTTCCTCCCCTATATAAGGTCCATTTGGTACTTCAGAAAGGGGATTCTGTTGGATTGATTTCTCAACCTCCCCTAGCTTTCTGTAACTCCGCTCTATCAAAAGCCATAGCAACTCTTCCGTCTGACAGGTCATCTGAGCTAGAGCCCTCTCCACTTGTCGATAGGATCAATACAATATAAAAAAATTTAGTTAATTGATAAAAAAAACTTTATGTTATAAATTAAAAAATATTTCAAATATTTGAAATTAGGCTACCCAATCCATATCCAATGATGTCTCAATCCCCTCCTCTTCTGCCCCCACGGGCCGGATCGGATGGTAAAACGCCTGCTGTTTGAAACGGAGGTCATGGGTTCGAGGGTCGTCAGTTGCGCACGGGGATAAAACCCTGGTCTGCTGGCTTTAAATCCCCTCGACCCCAGGCGCCTCGCCACACCAGTGATAACCGTGATTTACCTCCCTCTGGATTCCTATGGGGCCTAGGCCAGGGGGCCGCTGAGGTGGTGGTTCCACCTTTTAAAATCAATCCTCTCCTCTTCTTCTACAACTTCTTCTGTGTTATTCATCTTGATTGCAAACGATTTGCCCTTGAGGATTATAATGATTCAAGTAGCTAGCTAGCTATAAATGCAGCGATCTAACAGAGGAAGGAAATAGCACACAAAGAAAGTAAAATATACAGCACAAAGGATTTCTCCTTGAAGATTATGATGATAGAGGCAGGAAATAGCACAAAGGAAAGGAAGGAAAATGGTAACTAAAAAAATCAACCTTACAGAACTTTCGCCAGGCTAAAGTACTTTCTTTCCTCCGAACAATCTTAAGCTTGCTTGCTAGATTGCTTTATGGATTGCTACTTTCTTACACAAAGCAAGGTCCTATGAGACGACAGAGTTGAGAGGATTAGCAAGGAAGAGCGCCTAGCATTGATCAGGGAATCAGTAAAGACCTCTTCTGTTGACTTATGCGAAGCATGTTGAGATTATTATAAAGTGATTATTATCAAAGCATGTGGGCCCTTTTTGATTTAATGGAACAGATCAAAGTTTTACTTATCCTTTTGTGCATCAAATAATTGACTCAAAACCACTTGATTGACCAAAAAATAGCTGCAAATCACAAACTAAGATATATATTTATATTTTGGAGAGTGTGAAGAGTTCATACGTGAACTTAATTTGTGATCTGAAGTTGAAAAAAATTATAATCATGAATAAAGAGAAGGTGAACGAAGAAAAACGCCTATTTGATTTAGATAAAAGAGAAAATTAGATATGCCTTTTTTTTAAGTCTCTTATGGAAAAAGAGTAAAAATAAACCCTACACATGCCATTAACAAAATGAAACTAATATATAAAAAAAATCATATAATAAAAAAATATAGTAGCCTACAAAATCATATTTTAATTAAAATATATATATTATTGCAAAGATTTCTAATGTTTTATTCTAGAAGTTAGGTTCTCTAAAAGTTTTTTACGATAATAATTATCTGAACATGCATATGAGACCCTTGAAAAACATATAATATGTTTTGGTCATATTAAAAAGTTGAAATGCTGACAAAAACATATTTTAATTACCAATAAACATTAATCTCAAAGTTTGTCATTTCTAATTGGCATCATCGTCTATTTTTTTCTCCCTTTAACATAGAAGATATTACCTTATGATTATTTGAGATTCAAGGATAGACCACTTAAAAATCAAAACACACTCCTATTTATAATACAAAAAGAACTCAATTATATGTTATAATATAGAAAAAAATATTTTGCCTTCTATCACTAATAATTTAGTTTAGACAAATTATCATGATTTGCCCTTTAAAATTAAAAACCTTTTTTGTGATTATTTGAGAATGAAGAATAGGCAAAATAAAAATCAAAACAACTTGTATTATATAATCTAAAAAAAATTAGTTAATTAACAAATTGCCGGTGATTGTGGTGTTCCAGTGCTGGAGAGTGAGATGAAAAGATGCTTTGCGTCGGGGCAATAAATTAGTGTAAAAAAAACGTTCTTTTTTATTAGAATAATTAAAACTATGCCCTTTTTTTAATTTAAAAAGTAAGTCGGTCCATTCCATCAACTCCCTCTCTAAAACAGTTTAAACTTTGAAATTAGACGGAGTTGAAATCGATTATTTTAAAGGAAAATCTGAGCAGACGCACCCTTCGAATTTGGTTCCTGTTTCCAAATGTATCCAACTTTCTCACTCACGTGTTGTCCCATCCTGAATTCGCTGATCAACTTTTGCCCCCGGACATGACAAGTTGGTAATAATTTATTTGGGTGATCCTTCACTTCCCGAGTTCGATTCCTCCTTGATAGAACGTACAAGTATGTTGACGGAAGAAATCGTCACATGCTGTTGCGTGGTCGGGCCATCGAGTACCTATATCATCAGTGGTGAAGTCGCTATGTGTCTCCGTTCCGCGATTTACCCTCGTTGATCGGTGGAGACTCTCGTTAAAAGCTGTGGGACAAGATCGGTCAGCCAAACGGATTAATCGGGCGCAAGCCTGGATACCCCTTATAAATAAATTTAAAAAAAATTAGTTAGAGTTTCTTCTCCTATACCGCCTAATTTATCATCTCCGAAGTTTTAGATTTTGTCTAACGCTATCAACCAAAGAAAAAAAATTATACTTGACTTTCAATTCTTCACACAACATACATATTTATCAACTATTGAACTATGACTATTACAACGCTATAGCAATTATAATTTTATAATTTCTACAAAACGTATTCACCTAATATTAATATTTCACAACTGTATAGTTGTTATAATATTATACCAATTGCAATTTTAAAATTATTATAATTAAATTTATCATATTTATTTAATATTCATATTATAATAATTATGAATCGTAATTGGTATTTCATAATTACTACTAATCGAACTTGACTTATTATCATAATAGTCATATTGTATCAGTTATAGTTTCATAGTTATTACAATAAAGAATTTTAATTTTGACATTGTATATATATCATAAAAATAATAAAAATTAAGAAATAAATGGGCACTTACGATTTTTTTTTTGACGAGTTAGTTAATACATGCGAAGAAACTCAAAATCGATCGACTTGAAAAAGTTGACAGAGAGAAAAAGTTGAGGAGACGATCGATAGGCGGTGCAATGAAGTTGATCAATAGATGAGACAAGGCGGGTGAGCGAGCGATTTTGGATAAATTTTAAAGTAGTCAGAAGAATTTCTATCTAATATTTCTTTTAAAAACAGTCGATTTTAACTTTGCTCGATCAGTTTAAAATTTAAATTTAAAATGAATATGTTAGAAAGTAAAATCAGTTGAGCAGTGCATTTGAGAATAATGACTGAATGAAGTGGGATGTCATATTGACCAAAACAAAAAACCAAAAAAAAAAATCCTATCGGCATGCAAAGAGGTTGATCCCGTGGATGACGAGGGTTGAAGGTTGATTGAGAACCAATTCTGATGAACTGTGAGAAAAGAGACCGTTAGGAACTGGGAGGAGGGTTTCCGATGTAGACACTCCGACGGTCAACTCAACACTCTAGTGAAGAGAAGAGGAGCAAGAATGGAAAAGTAATACTGTGCAACCTACCTGCGCATGGAGCCATGAGGATCCTCATATAGGGAGTGAGTAGATCAAGCCTGCCCGAGCGGTCACATCACATTAAAGATCTGATCTCATAGCAGAATTTGGTTGTCAAAAGGTGAAGCTGAGCCGTAATAACTCCGGTCACCAATCAACTCTGAATGTCTTTTCGTCTTATTACTAATAATGACCCTCTCCTCGGGTGATGTGAGCTCCTATTCTTGTCCCCTCACAGTAATTGACTAATTCGGTAAATCCTTTCGTACGTCTTGATGTCTTTTTTCCATTAAATAGTATCTTTTGTAAGATATTTTTTACGGATCCTAGCCTCTTTCAACCCTGTGTCTGCTCAGCCGACCGGACAGTCGGTTGAGCGAGCTCATCGGGGGGCATAAGGGAGCCATCAGGAGCTACGAGGATGCTTGATTTCCGTTCGAGCGGGCTTGTCCTGCCGGCTGGTTTGTGCGGCCAACTGGCCGCTAACTGACTTGGGCTAGTCGTCTAGTGAACCTGAAGTCGGGCCTTGCATGGCCACAAACGACGGCAAATACCGGTGGTTGGGCTTTCCTTACTTGGCCTAATCAACGAGTCGTACTGCACGTCATCTAGCTGATTGCCCGACTGGTTTGGCCGAGCGTATTCATGGCTCGATTGACAGGTACTATGCCGCACCGTTTAGCTGACCACCTGACCGGTTCAGTCGGGTGCTTGACTACTTCAATCCTTGTCAGCCAGGAAGAAAGGACCAATTGAATAGGGGTCCACCATCTGACCGGTTGACCAAGGGGTCCACCATCCAACCGGATAAAAAAAACTCTGATTTCAATAAGAAAGAAGCCTTTTAACTTTTATCCGACAAATTATTGAAACCAATGCCTCTTGACTTGGGGGCGGCGGCGGCCGTGCTGCGGGGTCACTATTTCACCCATGATAAGTACCAGACAAGGTTAAAAACCCATTTTATCATCTTATTTTCCAACTCGGAGCACCATTACCATTTGATGTATTCAAAGCCGAGTCAGACACAGGCCTGCGATCATTACTAAACACTAATCTCTCTGAATCTGTAAGGAAAACAGCATGCAGTGGAGACTGTGGAGCAGAAGACTAGAGGAGGAGGAGGATACTGGTGATTATATTGGAGTGTTCCAGTGATGGACGGTGACGTGAAAGATCTTCATGTTTGGGCAACAAAGAATTGAATCATAGTCACATGTACAAAAGTTTTCACTAGCTCTTGGGTAACCTGCTAAATCCGCATGGGATTCATAAGTGAGGCCAAACATTTATAGTGAGGAGATTTGGTGATCCTTTGGATGTGGATCTATTTGATGACAATTATAGAAGCAAAGAGGCATGGGGACAAACAACACCAGGGCAATGATTACTTGTGGGCTGTGGCAACTGCCATGCCAACCAAAGAAAAAACAAAGCCCAGACAATTAAGCTTCTAAATTTTAATGAAATATCTCATCAGTTTACTAAATTATTTCAATTACCATTCAACTTCATTTTCTTTTATTTTATATACATAAAAGATTCTGTTTTAAAACAAATATAATTTTTTATATTTAAAATTAAAGTTAGTTAACAAGAATATCTTAAAATTATTATTTTTGTATTTTTTTAAAAATGTTATAGTTAACCATTTTCAAAATGTTAAGATAATTCATGTATTTATTTGGACATTTTTATATATCTTTAATATCAGTATAAATTTAACAGAAAAATAAATTACTTAGATATGCTTTTAACTCTGATTAATAGATAAATTTTTAAATTGACATAAAATAAATAATTACATGGTACATGGATATAAATAGAATTATAAAAGGTAATTCTTAAAATTTTATAAAGTATTCAATGGAAAGAGAAAAATCATTTCTATTAAATAGGGATAATTTGACAAAAAAAAAAGATTTAACGTGCCTTTTTAATTAAAAAAATAAGAAAGACGATTTTTTAAAAAATAATTGTTGTTTTTTTTATTTTTTACTATGAATTTTGACATTAAATCCTTTTATTTTTTGTTATTTTTCTACTGCGCTTCTAGAACGGTGTTTTATTTTTAAATATTAAATACGCTAACATTGAATTGGTTTGGTCTTATGTAACTTTTTCACAAATTATTAGAGCAAATGGGAAAATGCTCCCGATGAATAATTTATAAGTCTACGCTCCTATGATTGTAATTTTCATTTAAAGTAAAAATCAATCAAATCATAAATATTTAGACATAACTTAACACTCGTCTATATAACATAGCCCCAGCTAGCCAGACTACAAAGGTATTTTATTAAACCACGTGAATAAATTTTAATATTACCCTTTTTCACGTCCAAATCAAAAGAAATTTAAACCTTTCATAACCCTAATCTCCCGGCCATTCCTTTGCGGATATTTTTTTGTTTTTTTTCATGCATCCTGCTGTCGTCCTCTCTTTCTCTCTCTCAGATTTTGCTGTTCCATATCTCTGGTCCTGGAGCGGACTGACGGTGGCGCTAAGGGTGAGCGTTTCGCCACTTCTGCCACATATCTTCTAAGATAGATCGACTGCTTGTTGATCTCAGTATAGGGCATCCTTTTTGTTTCCCCTTTGTAGGCACTCTGTTACCCTCCTCGGTCCTTTCCGCCAAGGTTACGAACCACCCCTTCCATGGATTCATTTCGAAGGAGATTACTCCATCGCTTACGAGTCAGCCGCTGGTGAGTTCAAAAGGTTGCTCCTTTCCACTGGCCTTTATGTAGGAAATAGAGGAAAGCTCCGACTTTTAGCGCCTCCACTGCTGTTCTCGTCGGAGGGGCCGAATGTGGTGAACGGAGTCAGGAATTTTATACCGAGGGGGTGAAAGTTGCCATAGGAATTTTTAAAGGGTCGTTTGGATATTATTATGCCTATTAGGTGGACTTATTTGTAAGTTGTATATATAAATACAATGTAAATCCCTAAAGTGATCTAATTTATATTTATTAGATTTTGAATTATTGAATACAGGTTCAATGTGTAAAGCCTATTAGTCTAATATGTTATCATCTATAAGACGATAACAGATTGAATTCCTATATAAAAGGGAAATCTCTAAAGGTTTAGGTTATCATCTTTATTTAATTTCTTATTCCCCATCGACAAAAAATTTTTACGCCGCCGTCATCCCCCAAGCCTTTTGAAAAATTCATCTTCTTTCCGCTGCATCTTCTTCCACGAGGATCAAGTTGGCGATACTAGGACATCACAATGACTTTTCAATCAAGTTTCCTTATCGTATTTGATTTATATTTCATGTTATTATGTCATGTTTTCAACGTAACTAGATTCGTGCTCAATTATCTTATGTTTTATCTTTCGAGTTCTTATTTCATTCCTAAAATTCACGTGGTTAAGAGAAAATTCGTTTCTATCAATTGCTTTGTTTTGTCCTTTTTTTTATAATTTCATGGCAATAAAGTTTAAATTTTTCATGGATTTGTTGTTGGTATGCTAAAACAAGTTTTCCTAGTGTAATATAATCTTTTATGGTCAAAAAATATCTAAGAAAATTCTAAGTTAGGCTTATTTTTTGAAATTTTTCATATTTTTGTAAAGAACACTAAAATGGCAGAAGAGCCACCACTATTTAACTTAATTTTAGGTTAAATCATGATGGTATAATTGATTATCTTAATCGACTAATCAACTATTAAACCTAAAATAACAAAAAAAAATGATTAGTGAATTGCTATCTTGATCGATTAAGAATCTTTCTCAGTTAATTAACAACCTTAATTTTGTCAATACCAATGGACTGAAATAAAGCTTTCAACAATCAAATATTAATTGATTTGATTTTCTTTTAATCGATTAACATATACGGGAAATCACTGTTTCACAATTCCTAATCGATTATGATTTAAATCCTAATCGATTAGGATTTGTATGCATAACAATAAATGCCATTAAGGTTACATTTGATAAGGTATAATCAGTCTTCTAATATAATTAGAATTACATTATAAAATTGATTACTATATTTGATATAGTTTTAAAATTATAATATAATGTAATCTACATTACAAAAGCTAGTAAAAGTATTGTAATCTAGATTACAAGGCCAGCAACATATAATCTGGATTACATTATAGACTCAATTATATTATAAACTGGATTACATTATCCCTAACTAAACGTAGCTTAAATGCTATTTCATGTATATCAATTAGTATATAATTAACATTAATGATTTAATTATAGAATTTAAAGGAAGCTTTAGTTTTTTTTAAGGGTTGGTTCGATATATAATCATGGAGTTATTAAGGCTGATAAAGAAATTATCTAATCGATTAAAGTTTTTAGTAATTTCTTAGGTCTATTTACACAACATGCTACTAAGTTGAACTATTATGTCGACCCAAAGAAAGTCACCTTACGTAGGTTTAGTATATTTTGAATTGGTAGACGTATATCCAGTGGCGTAGCCAGAATTATCGATCAGGAGGGGCGATTTTTGACTAAGAGAAATAATTTTCGAAAATTTTAAACCTTAGTGTAAATTGATCAACATTAAAACTTAGGCATGATATATCAAATATACACAGGACTTAACTCAATTGATCGACACCAAAACTGTCCGGGTACTTACATAACTTTGGTTCGATCATAATTGGATCAAATCAACTCCAAATCGATTCTGATTTGAACCAATATAACCCTTAGATACAAAACATCAAATATACACAGGTCTAACTTAATTCGGTTGGTCAACAACAAAATTATCCGGGATGCTTACATAAAGTTGGTTCGACCATAATTTGACCAAATCAACTTCAAATCAATCACGGATTGAACCAATGTAATCCTTATCTCTGTACCTACCTATCATATTTATTTTGAATCTGATCCAATTTTAATTTAGCGTTTTCACTTGATGTTCTATGAATTAGTTCATTCATTTATTCATATATTTTATTTTTAAAATTCAATATTTATTATTCTAAATCAAGATATTTCCTTGTAAAAGTTATACTAATGGATAGTTTAGGTCTTGAGGTTTCCAAATATATAATGAATTTCAATTTTTGGACGATGAACGATGATAAATTAATCCGTTAAAGTGTTGATATATATATATATATATATATATATATATATATATATATATATATATATATATATATATATCAAAATGTCAGGGGGTGCGACCGTACCCCCTGCTACTAAGGTGGCTACACCACTACGTATATCTACACTGAGTAATCGGTCTAAAAGAAGATTACTTTTATATTGGATATATGTTCAAGGTAGTTTAGAACTGTTGAATAAAATTTATTTTTTTTCTGATCTTGTACAAAATATGTCGATCCAAAGGAATACATATTGCGTGACATATTAAAGTTATTGTAAGTTATGGACCAATATACAACTCATAAAAGTATCATATTATGAGCATAATGGGTTGACCTCAAAAAAGACACATTGCGTGGCTAATTAAAGTTTGAGTTATATCAGAGAGAACTGCTAACAAATAATATTTTAGTTCACAGATTTAAATATAATGTTATATTTGATATCTTATAAGGAGCCCATTTATATTCATTTAAAAATTTTATTTTATTTGCATAATTTTGTATTTTATTATTGGAACTTACACATATTCTTGGCTTATTAAATAAATTTCTCTTTTTAATTTCAGTGCAATTTGTTACTGCAGTATAATAACATTCCAACACTAACTAGTTCAAATTTTGCTGAATGGAAAGAATACGTGATTATAGGCTTAAATTGCATGGACTTAGACTATGTATTAAGGAATGATCGCCCTATATTTTTGACCAGTGCTAGCACTATAGAGTAGAGAGCTGAATTTCAACTGTGGTAGAAATCAAATCGCATGAGTCTAAGTATCATGAAGCTTTCCATACCGACAACAAATAAATGCTCAATAACAGAGGAAGGAGATGCTAAGAGTTTCTTGAATCAACTAGCGGACCAATTCACCTCAAATGAAAAGGTCGAGACAACTAAACTTCTTACGAAGTTGGTAACCATGTAGTACAGTGGTAAAGAAAACATAAGGGAGTACATTATGGAAATATCCAATATAGCGACAAGTCTAAAAGCACTAAAACTCGATATATCTGAGAGTATGCTAGTGCATTTCGTCTTGATATTTCTGCCTACACGGTTCACTCCTTTTAAGATATCGTCTAATACTCAAAAGGAAAAGTGGACATTAAATGAGCCTATTGCTCAATGCGTTCAAGAGGAGGGGAGATTGGAGATTGAGACATATGAAAGTGCTCACTTAGCATTTGGTTCTCAAAGTACGAGCAAAAAGCGAAAGAGAATTAATAACAATGGAAAAGGAAAACAAATCACAGATTCTATAAACAATGACCATAAGGAGCACAAGAAGTAGAATAAGGAATCCACTTATTTCTTTTGTAAGAAGAAAGAGCATATGAAGAAAAACTACTTCAAGTATGCCAACTGGCATATAAAGAAGGTAAACTTCTCAACTTTGTTAGTTTGGAAGCCAATTTAGCTATTATACCCACTGACACTTTGTAGATAAATACCAGTATTACTATTCACATAAGTGTTACTATGCAGAGTTATCTCAGAAGTTGACTTCTGCTTTATGGTGAAAGATATATCTATATGGGGAATGGAAAGAAGGTTGCAGTCAAGTCTATTGGTATTTTAAAGCTTTATTTAGGAACTAATGTTTATTTGGATTTAGAAAATACTTTTATTATACAGTCTTTCAGACGGAACTTAATTTCTATTTTTTGTTTGGACAAATCACATTATTCTTGTTCATTTGGAAATGGAATGTTTAACATTTTCTTTAATTCAATTTTGATTGGCAATGGTTCCTTGGTTGATAAGCTTTATAAATTCAACACTTTTACTCCTATAGTTGACAACGTAATAATGTATAGAATAGGTACGAAACATATATTACCAAACGAGAATGCTTTTATGTTGTGACATAAGCGTTTAGGACATATATCCAAATAACAGCTAGACATGTTAATGTCACATGAAATTTTTGATTCCCTTGACATGTCAGACTTTGATGTCTGCATAGAGTACTGTGTTAAGGGGAAGACAACAAACAAAAAGAATAAGGGGGCTAGCCGTTGTAGTGACATTTTAAAGCTAATACATATGAACATTTGTGGATCATATAAGACATTTTGGAATGGACATACATATTTTATTAGCTTTATAGACGACTATTCCAGAATTGACTATCTGTATCTTATTCATGAGAAGTCGCAATCTTTGGAGATGTTCAAAATTTTCAAAGCCGAAGTTGAACTTTAACTATAAATTCTCATGATTATTTTTATCTCCAAGAGTATGATTTTGACATATGGTTAGAAAGTGATCCTATATTTTTCCAAGAAGTTAAACAATGTTTTAACCCTAAAAGGTGGATTAATACCATGCAAGAAGAGTTAAAGTCTATGACAGACACTAACGTTTGAAAACTTGTCGAACTGCCTGAAGGTAAGAAGCTCATTGATTGTAAATGAATATTTAAAATCAAGCGAGATTCAAGGGGTAATGTCGAAAAATATAAGACTCGTCTTGTTGCTAAAGGATTCATTTAGAAGGAAGACATTGATTACAAGAAGACTTTTTCACCTGCGTCGACGAAAGTCTTGGATTATCTACTCAAATGTCCTCCCCACTCATGAGATAAATCGAATTGGAGTTTGTTCTTGTACTAAAGAAAAAAATAATGAATCAGGTAATAGACGAATTTGGGGTGATAAATCTGGTGTCACAGAAGTTTTTCACCGGCTGTCGAGAAAAATCGAAAACTGTGCGCGGTGGGCAGTCCAAAAGCCTAGCGTCCCAGGTTCGCGCTCTATTTGAATTTTTTTTTACAAAATATGTCGTAGCTGGGGATCGAATCATGAATATCTGAGATAATGACTAATTGTCCTGCCACTGTATCATAGCCCCAGGGGCTTGTTCTTGCACTAAATAGCTTTAAGAGAAGCTTGTAGAATTACATGAAGGGATCATGAAGCCTACCTAACCAAATGACACTTCTCAGTCACAAATGGATACGTTCAAGATGCAAGTTGAAGAGACAATGGCAAAGATGCATTTAAGGCACAAGATCATATTAATGGATCGACGAATATTGAAGAGAAGTACTTCGAAATGCCTTGAATAGTTTGCCAATAGGCATCCACAGTAGATGCATTTTTCATGTCTATGGATCTTGAAGTATTGAGACACTTAGATATTAATTAAGTGACATGTTAAGGTGATACGTACTCTTGATTTACAATGTTAGTTATTATACATTTATTTTAAACCTTAACTATTAATATAGTAATCATTGATCAATTATCAAGATTAAAGTATTAATAATATACATTTGGCTCAAAAATTTTAATATTGAATGCACAAATTTCTATTTGAAAACATAGCCTTGCTATTTTCTAACCTAAGTGATCAAGATATATTAATATTCATTGAAACATTTAATTAACTAGTGGAATTGTTTTTTTTAATGGAAACTAAGATTTTAAGGTTCTTCTAGCAAGCCCAAGCAAAAATGTTGTAACAACTCTGCTAAAGGCATATCCTTGGTAGGATGGATAGCATGAAAATAACACATCACATCTCGTAGTACACATGCATATGATACATGCTTCATAAGCAACACAAAATAGTTTATAAACAACACCAACAACAAACAAACAAACAAGCATTCCCTCATTCTACTTTTGATAATAGCTCAGAACAATATACGTGGTTTGCACAATAGTAAGAACAAATAGGATAAGAACACCAAATAATGAGATCACTGCCCAAGGATTACTAAAGTAATCGCGATTCAATATTGCGCGCCATTTGTTGTATTTAGTGTCGAGGTGCTTCCTCATGGCAGCGAAGACATCCTCAAGGTAGAAATCAGGTGGGCTACAGTAGACATTCGTGCAAAATTTGTTAAATACAGTGGCAATTTCTTTGCTGTTCCCTAAGCTGCCAATAATGATTTCTTGCTGTTGAAGCAATTCGACACCTGCTGCCGTATTGATGAGGTAATCCATAAGCTGCATATAGGATGTAACTTGGAACGTAGAATCCATTGAACATTGCTCGTACGCGATAAGATTTCTCAAGAGCGTGTTTGTGTCGTCGTTTATTTCAAGTTGGGGAATCTGCAACTTGCCGTTATGAAATGTAATGTGCAGGAAACTCTTGTCTGTCTCTTTTCTTTCAAAGCGAATTCCAGCCTCATTGCATTCTGTAGCACTGGGAATCCATAATAAGCCACGGACAGGGCGATCAGTGATTATCTTCGTCACCTGCGATAATACATCGGAGCGCAGCTTTGATAGCAACGATGCGACTACTGTTTTAACTTGCTTACAGTTGCAGAGGAAGCAAATATGGAGGACTGATTGTCATTGCCATGGTTTGTTCTCGGGTCAATGCAAGACAGAAAAAATTGAATTATGTGGTGAAAAGTCTCATTGTCGGAGAGAGGGTTCATGTTGCTTAAGGTAAGCATGCCGATGAACTTGAATGTTTGATTTCGAAAGGGAGGGCCGCGATTCGGAAATGCAGACTCATACAAAGTTTCGAGAAGAAAGAAAGGAAGCTGGTTTTCGAGCATGAAGATATCTCGTACTACTGTATTTTGAGTCCAATAGGTACTCTCTTCTGAAATCTCCATCGCGTTGTTCCAGTCCATTATTGTAAGCATCAGAAAGCATCCGTCCAGCAACATCATTGTCACAAAATCCTTGCTGTCCATCTTCACTTCCTCCGAATAGGCAACGCGTGCTTGCTTTTCCAGCTTCTTGATCAGACGCACATAGTCCTTCATCACCATATCAGGGTTCAGCTCGAGGACATACTTGAGGTGCTTCCATTTGAGCTGATTCATGGCCTGTAGATGAGGTTTGTCGCGGTGGTAGGGGCCGAGCGAAACGATCAATGGCTCATAGGCTTGGGGGTCAACACTTTTCAAGATATCCGGGACTCTGTATATTGTTGGCTCTCTGCTTTTGTCCCTAATTTTTGTGTCTGACACCTTCTTCTCCAATGAGGCTACCCAGTCCATGTCCAGTGATGTCTCAATCCTCTCATCTTCTTCAGTGATATTCGTCTCGATTTCAAAGGATTTGTCCATGAGGATTAAAATGATTCAAGTAGCTATAAATTGCAGCGATCTAACAGAAGAAGGAAATAGCACACAAGGATAGTAAAGCAATTATCCAAACTAGCATTGTGTAAAATAATTATCTAACTAATATTTTTTTATTATAGTGTTTATCTTTTTTTAGTTTAAATTTAATTTGAGTTATAATTATAATAATGTATGATTAATTGTTTTCCTTGTTTTATTAATAACATATCATATTATACTTTGTAGGATTGGATACTATAGCTATTTTCAGAGTGGAATTGGATGTGTTTCCTATTAGGTTTTTATTATTTATCATTCGTAATTTATTTGGATTTATTAAATTCATATTTATTAGTTAAACTTGAGATATTCATTTTTGTTGGATTGTATTTGAAACGTTGGGATTAAATTTGAAAACTTATTGAATTTGATTTTGTTACGTATCATTTATGAATATGTGATTTTGTGAATGAGTTATGGTGTTTGTATTATTTGTATTATGAATGTGTTGAATGTTGTGTTGTGAAAATCATTGTTTGTGATGGTATGTTGTTTGGTTATATATATATATATATATATATATATATATATATATATATATATATATATATATATATATAGAAAAGATATGACAACGAGGTTCCGTCAAAATTTTAACGAAATTTAGTGACTAAGTTAAATTTACATCACTAATATTAGTGTCGACAATAAAATTTTCGTCGCTAATGCTATGACGATCACGAAATAATAATTCCATTTATGAATCTAGCGACAGACTTTTAGTTCCGTCGCTAACTATCCACGAATTAAATTGTCCGTCACTATTATTAACAACATTTGAATATAAACTCCGTCGCTAAATATCGACAATAATTAAAATTTCCATTGCTAATTATATGACGGAATAGTAATTCATCTACGAATTGAACGATGGATAATTTTAATTCCGCCGCTACTAGCAATGAAATTAAATTGTCCGTCGCTAATATTAGCGTTGGAATATTAATATCTATCGCTAATTTTAACAATGGAATTTATATTCCGTCGTTAATATTAGAAATGGACAATTTAATTTTATTACTATTTAGCGACGGAATTAAAAATCCATTGCTAAACGACATCAACGATCAATTTTATGGCAACTGGAATAATCGGTCACTATTTTATTCCATAGCTGATTGGTTTTTTTTTCCTTGCTGTGTCACCCACAGAATAATGTTATTCTGTCCACGGTGTCAAATTTCTCCTTGAAGATTATAATAACAGAGCTAGGAAGAAAATAGCAAAAAGGAAAGGAAGGAAAATGGATCAGGAGACTGAGATAACAATCAATTAAAAAACTAACCTTAGAAAGATTTCGCTAGGGCAAAGTTGCTCTATCTTCCAGCTGCCGACCCATACTTTGATCGGAACAATTTCAAGCTTGCTTATGGGTTGCCACTTTCTCACACAAAACAAGGTCTCTTATATATGTGAAGACTGTTGAGAATATTATTATTATTATTTATATCAAAGGACGTGGTCCTTGAACACCACGAAATTTTACTCTGTCCTTTAGGCCATTAAATAATTTTGAGAGCCGATCCTAAACTTTGAAAGATCCGGTACAGGTGGAGAAACAAAATAAGCCTTTTGTATTTATATAAAAAAATATTTAAAACGATACTATATAAATAATTTAAGACATAAGTTAAATTTATATGTATGAATTTTAAAATTTAAAGGAATAAAAATAAAAAAATCGATGAAAGAGAAAGAAAAGGTCTACTTTATTATTTCGGATATGTATTTTTTGGAACATTTTATAAAGAAAATTTATAATATTTTAAAATCTATAATATAATTTTTTAATTTTTTTAACACAGATATTATTTTATATATATATATATATATATATAAAAGCTTCCTTATATTTTATAATTATTTTTTATATATATCAAAAAAAAATTTTAAAATAGGCCCCACTGGAGGTGGGGCCCGGTGCGCTGGCCCCGCCATGACCACATCAGGGCCGGCCTTAATTGACTCATAACTACTTAATTGTTCGACTAAAATAATTGTAAATCACAAACGATTTATATACGGTGCATTACTGTTTCTTGCGCTCTATAGAAATTGCCACAGTACAATCCCAATCAAATTATTTTATTATTTTTTTCCCTTTGTTTTATTTGAATTTGTCTTTTATTTTTTTGGGAAAAATCGGTGAAAACTCGCGAATCCAAATGTAAGTTTTGCATGCAATTTCTATTCTAAAAATTTTTTACATGGACTCCCTAATGTGATTGATAAAATGATTTTGTGTGCTATTTTTTATAGGTATAAAAAAATAAAAATTTAATATATATTGTAAAGATTTAAGTATAAATTATTTGAGATTGAGTATTAATTTAAGAAATTTAAATATTATTTGAAAAAATTGAGTATATATTGTTTCAGTGTATAATAAAATTCTCAGTGTATATTATAAAAATTTTAGTATCAATTGATTTAGATTTAGGGAGTGTTTGGGAGAGCTTCTGCTACCTGCTTTTTAGATTCTGGCTACACAGAATCACTTTTGAGTGTTTGGGAAGGCTAGATTCTGCTTTAGCTTATGTTACTTTTGCTCAGAAGTTAGAAGCAAGAATTTGATGCTTCTACCTGCTTCTGCTTTTTTATTTATGATATAACATTACAAAATAATATTTATATCCTTAAATAATATAACATTTTACCTGATTGTCACTTGACCTAATCTTATCTCCTCAATCATATTGTACTAATATTTATTTTTAAATAAAATTTTATATTTTTAAATAAAATTTTATATTTTTATAAAATTTCAATCATATTATACATTTTTAGAATTATATATATATATATATATATAATATTTATATAAATTATATTATTTTTATTTTTATTAATTTTATATATTTTTTCAAATGTTCAAATTATAAAAAAATTAATTTTAATACTATATTTAAAATATAATAATAATTATATCACTATTTAAAATATAATAATAATTACGTGATAATATCAAAATTATATTTAAATAATTAAAAAATAATTAATTTATATAGTTTAAGTATATTATTGTCATTCAATTAAAAATTAAGCTTGGAAGCAATTATTCTCCCAAACACTCAAACTTTATCTTGTATCAACTTTTGACTTCTATTTTCAAACACTGCTTACTTTAGCTTCTTACTAACTTCAAGATAATCACTACAAGAATCACTTTTCAAAAAGTAAAAGCTCTCCCAAACACTCCCTTAATATTATTTGAAAAAGTTTGAGTATAAAATTAAAAAATTAGAGTATGTGAGGTTGCATCAAAATCATGATGGAGGGGCTACGACATCAAGATTTTCACAATAGAGATTATCGAAACTTTATACTTAAATTTCTTAAATTAATACTTAATATAAAAAAAAATTTATACACAAATTTTTATAATTAAATTAATACTAAAAAATTTTCAGGGATGGAGATTACATGTAAGACTCACGTTTTGGATCGGGGAGTTTTTTTAAAATTAACTCTATTTTTTTCTTTGTTTTCCTCTCAACGCTTCCGCCGCCCCCTCTTCCTTCGTCGTTGCTGCCGGTCTTTCTTCTACTTCTTCTTTGCTGTTGCCACCCGACGTCCCTCCGAAACTAAAGGGCTGGTTTTAATAAGCATTATAAAAAGCCAAGTTAGGTTTTCAACAACTCCGTTTCCCCCCTCCCTCTTCTTACTTCTTCGTGTGCGTCGGCGAACAAAGAAAAGGGTCGAACCCCTTTGTGCAGTGGCCGCCCAAGGAAGCACCGCCGGAGCTCTCCCCTTGCCGTCGTCGATCTTCCTGGCCAGAGCCTTTGCCGTTGGTGCCCTGATCACCACTGGTAGCCCTACAGCAAGGAACAACAACAAGGTTGCTACTTTCCAATGACCATAATATGGAGCCTCTAAAAATAACTGATCACTCTCTGAATAACTACATGTGAGGTCAACTGTCCAACTGATTTCTGATACTTGGTTAGAGCATATAATAACCCCTATGCCGACATGAACAGGACTTTTATATCCATAGAGGTGTCGGCTAGTTCAATTCCTAGCATATTAAATCAATTCTCTTATCAGTGATAATTAGTGAAAATATCTTGACAAATTGAGAATAAATCAGTAATAGAGAAATACGAAATCCTGCTAGGACTGCCGGGGTAGATGCTGCCCTATGAGCTGAAATTATTGTCAGTGATAAGTAATAAAAGAAAATCCTCACGAAGAGTTGTGGTTCTGATAGTGAAGAGGAGTAAATCATATTTGAGATCAAGAAGTGAGCCATGAGTATGACCTGAAGACAGATTTGAGGACATCCGGTGCTGTTGATACATGGGATCACAGAGGCGAACCACATCATTCAGAGGCTAGGAGAAATAAATAGATCAAGAGGCGGGATAGATTAGGAGAATATGGCGGGAATCTCCAGGCTGTCAGTAGAGAAGCCATCGACCAAAATAATAGTGAAACGGAGAAGGATCAGTGGAAAAAGCACCAAACATCAGTCCGTCGACAACAGAGAGTTAGATTTCAGGCTCCAGGGGCGAATAACCTCAGATTCCGACAAACTTGCATCTTGAAGGAGAGAACAGGGCAATTTTGTGAAGGGAGGAAAACCACTATTTTGCTTATGGAGAAGCAACCACGTTTTCTGCTTCTGCCGTTGGTGTATGTTGAGCCAAGAGAATTCGTGGCCAGGAGAATATATGACTGGGAGGATTTATGAGTGGAAGCTTGTACTGTTTAGAGGGGAAGTTTGCATGCTGTGGGCTAACTATTAGGGTTAATCCCTAATGTACCATTTTACAGATACATCTGGTCGTGTACTTAAAGTAGATCATCAATTCTCTGAAGAGCAATGATAGGGAGAGTGAAAATTGGAAAGTGAAAATCATAGTGAATGATGTGGCATGACGTGGCACTTTACATGTACACGTCCGATTATCGCTTGGACACCATCGGCGGCCTTCGGCCGCCTTGAATCAAACTATACCCTGTGAGGCATGGTGAACCCGTCGGAGATCGTGCATGTAAGGTGCCACGTCATTCACTATGATTTTCACTCTCCCATGTTCACTCTCCCAATCATTATTCTTCTCTGAAATTCTTTAGCGTGGATAGATAACAGCTAGATAGGATCTGCTTTCTTTTATTAAAAAAATTATTTTTAGTAATGCTTGTTCTTTCCAAGCATATTTAAGGTTTTCTGTTAATTTTCCTTTCTGTGCACAGAATATTGTGTCATCTTCCTAGTTAAGATTACCTTTTGAAGTATCAGAGAAAATGTGGTATCTTTTTCTCACTTCTGGCTTCTTTCTTTGCAGGTATTGAAAGAGAGTTTCAAAATTTATTCTGCTATTAATGATGGAATCATTAACCTTGTTGATAAGGTATAGCTTATGACATTATCTTTATCTTCAGTAGTTGCTTAACCCAAAAAAATTCCTATGATTGCTTAAAATGAGGGGATAGGCCTATGTGCTGTTTGTTCCTTTTGCTAATGTTGCTATACTTTGTGAAGGTATTTGAGATGCCAAGACATGAAGCAATTAGAGCCCTTGAAATCTATATAGAACTTGGTTCTATTTCGTTGGGGTTTCTAAAAGAAAGCTCTTTCTTTCAGGCAACATGCCTTTCTGGATTTTATGAAGTTTGTCGTGGATTGCAACTTGCTAGAAATTTTCAGTTTCCAAACTTGAGGGAGGTAGCAAAGTTATTTGAGTTGTTCTAATTGTTAATTATCTTATTTTTGACGATGTAGTCCAGAACTTCAAATTGTACCCTTTTTCCCTAGCCTCCCCAATTATTTATTGAAGCTATGGAAGAATACATCAGAGAGGCTCCAAGGATGGTTTCTGTTTCTACAGTTTTGTCCAGTTCAAATTATTGTTATACGGATTATTTTCAATTTTGTTCTCAGTTATTCATCATGCTTTCTGTTTCTCAATTTGATGGATTTTCACTGATCTTTGCTCTTTTTTTTTGGGGGGGGGGGGGGGGGGGGGGGGGAATACATTACCCCCATGTTCAAGGTTTTATGTGTTGCTGATTGCGGGTTGAAATCAGTTAAGAGGTAGTAATATAATTGTCATTAGAAGGATTAGATGTTTGGAATTCAGATCTTTTTCTTTGATAATAAAAGTAATGATAGGTAAAGGTTCATAATAGTAGGAAAAGATATGCTACAAAATTCACAGTGCTAAATGTTCTTTCCTGATCTTCGAGGACGACAAACTGAATTAGCATTGATGTATTGACTTCACCCCTATTGATAAATTTTGATGGAAACGGAGACGCGGGGGGGGGGGGGGGGGGGGGGGGTGTGGTGTTAATTTAGATATGGTTAGATTGTTTGATGAAATCATCACTTTCTTTTGTCTGGAATAGAATTAGCTTGAGTTTGGTCACTTCTGACAATTGGCAAAAAATGAATATTATCAGAAAGATATCCCTGAAATTTCTGAAAGCAAGTCTAATACTGTGGGCATTGATGATCTTTAGATTGTTACAAATACAGAAAATTAAGCTATGTAGAGATTGATGGGACTCGTGCCCAGTGACAAGTGTGCAAAAATCACAGCTTATATAATCCATGTAGAAGAAACAAATGTACATTTTTTCACTTTTACTGCAACCTTTGAACAATAATTGGTCATTGGTTGTTGCTCTCGAGAATGATATTCTGTATGATGGATATAATAAAGATACATTTTGTCCTAACCATTTGGCATGTTTCAATCATTGTTTGAACCAATGAACATCAGTTTTTTTTTTTGGCCTTCTTCAATTTCCCAATAGAATTAAACAACCTAATGAACATCAGTATTGTGAGTGTTCGCGTTGAAATAAAGAATATCAGAAATTTCCTGAATTGTACTCCTTGTTACAGAGAAAGGAGGAAAAAGTAAGTTCACAAAGATATTTCACAATGATAGCTTATATGATGAGGTAGGGAATGCAGTCGAGTTGATAGTCACTGCTCAATGACACTTCTTTTTGGTAGTAGGAATTTTGTTGGTGTCATATAATAATGTGCATATTTTTTGCCAGTTTCCTTCTTATTATTCGACTTGTGCACCAATTTTATTTTGTAGAAACACGTATGGCTGAAGTTGTTAAGGGTTGTATGTAATCTGAAACCATGTCTGTCGAATATAAACTATTTAACTCTGTTCACTGGTTTCTCGGTATTAGTTGGCTAATTTTCTTAACAAAGTAGTTGACAATTTCTAGTTTTGAACCAGGAATACCTAGAGAGGCTTCTTTTGACATACAAAGTAGAAGCAGTTCCTGAAATGGTTAATGATGAAAAAGCATCCCTTGATGAAACTGAATCTGCACCGTCCCCTATTGAAGTTACCACCCCCACTCCAACGCATAATGTTAAATACTGAATTTTTAGGGTTGAAAAGGTAAGTTTTCGAAAATAAAGGGCCTAGTTGGAATTATCCGAACTTGGAGGGCTTTATTGCAAAAAGCCAAAACCTATATTAAAACCCCTAAAACTTTATTTCCCGAAGCAGTTTTTCGCCCGTTTCCCCCTCTTTCTGCCACGATGTCGTTCCCTTTCGGTTTTCGCCCGACTCCGTCGCCGCGGCCTGCACGCGCCGCGATCAGCGAGCGCCGTCGCCGCCCTCCGACTTCTCCTTCCCTTCTCCTTCTTCTGCTCCGGTGCGCACGCTCAGAGCGCCGCCGCTCCTATCGAGCCCTAGCCGACACACAACCGTCACGAGTTGAGGAAGCGACGCCTTGTGTTATTCCTGTTCCTGGTTTCCCTCCGTCTATAGGTAGGTGAGAGGTTAATATCTCTTTGGTTTGTGTCTTTCCTCCCGATCGCTGCAAGTGATCATCCCCTGTTGGTGTGCCCTAATCGCTTTATATGTGCAGCTTGCCCTTGGGTTCCTAGCAAGAGAGTTCTCTTAGAGTTTCAGGGGTCGTGCTTAATTGGTGCTACTTGCATGATTTTGGATGAAACTTGCCGTGTCTGATCAGAGGGGGAAGAAGGTTTTTGTGTGTGTCAACTCAGGTAAGAAAGGTGCCTTAGTGTTGATCTATATGGATTGGTTTCGGATTTGTTTACCACAGTGTAGATGGATTGGTATGTGATGAAAACCCTATTGGGAATTTACTCTATTTGGTATTGAAATTGGAATCGAATTTAGGGTTGCTGTGTTGATTTGGTTTGATTGTTGTGTCTGTTTAGTAACGAGCTGCTTGGAAGATTAAGTTTGTTTAGCTAATTATGAGTTAATTAAATATGTATTATAGTTAGGATTTATCCTAATTATATTTCGTATTTTCGTTTAGCTAATTTGTTAATTTTATAATTAGCTAAACTTTATCATTCGGTACAGGACCTTGAGTGGGATACGCACAGTTGATCGTGAAAGGTCCTCGTTACGAACTTCTATTAAAGGCGGGTACTTCTCCTTTGTACTCGAGTAGTTTTCTTTACCTTAAAAGCATGGCTTGTTATGTCTTATAGGTTGCTTGACCTTGTTCTTTGTCGTTATTTAAAACATCGCCGTTGAGACTTATTCTTCGTTGATCTTTGAGTATTCCAAATTCGTATCCGTACAGTCCTCTGTTGGTTTTCTGTTCTGTAAAGTACCGCTTGTACGCGAGTACTTAGAAGTCCATTAAACACAGATAGGTTTATTTAGCATTAGAAATATCCTACCTAGTAATGTAGGTGCATAACCGTTGGTTTTCGATTTCCGGTTGGTTGTATCGATGTATGTTTTATTCGTTGGATTTTATTGCATCGTTGGTTTTCCGGTTGTTCGTGCACGTATATCATGCACCATACTTGCATATTGCATACTACGACTGTTGGCTTACATTGGTTAAGCCGTTGTTAGTCATATTGTTGCTCGATTCACTCAACCACATATTGTCATGGTAGTGGTTAGAGTACGAGTGTTTGTCCTGTCATGCCAGACAGTGACACCCTCACCGTTGTTTTAGAGGGATGAGCTGTTGGTGGCTCACCCTCACCGTTTGTTTTCGAGGGATATGTTGCAGCTGTATAGCTCCCCCGATGTACCGGGGTTGGAGTGTAGACTCCCCAGCATCCTGTCCACTCAACCACGCCTTATGTGGTATTATTATTGTTGTTGTTAGAGTGGTACAGTTGTCACAGCCCTACCCACTCGGTCACACAGATGGGATGTGTTGACGGCTTGACTGGCGTCAGGGGTGACACATGTCATTGCATCATGTGCATACGTATTTCTTTTATGCATTGTTTGTGTTTGATGCACTTATATGAGCTATGATTGTTGTATATGTTTGACATGCATGTATATCTTGATATTATTGTTGTCGAGTTGTTTTATACTTGCTCAGTCGTTATTCGGACTTTATACCATGTCGATTTACATATGTTATGCATGATTAGGGTTCTATATTTTCTTATGGACTGTACCTGTTGGATTATCTACTTGGTTATCTTGTATCATGCCATGCTTATTTGTCTACTCATATACCCGTAGAGTCCACCCCGGACTCACCACCCCTGCTTTCCTTTTTGTTGTTTCAGATAGCAGGTAGCGGTATAGCTTGGAGCCAGGAGATGATCCAGTTGCTACTCCCTCAGTCCCACCTTGTCGGTTTGGTTTAGCGTTTCTATTTCGGTATTGTGTTAGTTTTCCGTATTTCATTTGTTTATCAGTTATCGGATGGTTTTGTTACCATTATGACAGAGACTATTGAGTTCTCGTGGTTGTGATGTTCTTTATTGTTTAAGGTGGCTGAGCCATCCGTTATTATTTGTTATGATATAAACTGCGTGGACGTGTTCATTTTTTTATTATTGTGATGCCAGCCGCTTATGGCTGAGCTATATTGGTGAGATATTATGTATTATTGCCTCATATTGTCCGCCGTACAGGGGAGATGTTGCCCGATTTTCGAGGAAGCATGTGCCTCTGGGGGCGTGACACATAAGGCAGACAGTTCAGACACTGTAGATTTTCTTGTATGCTTTTGATGAGAATACTTGTGTCTTTACACTGGTTTTACTTTGGTGGATATATATATTTTGGCTCATTTTCCCTCTCCTTCACTTAAATTTCCACCCAAGCAAAACCAGCTTAATGTTTCCTCTTCATTTATTCTTCCGTTTTTGGTATACAGGGACCAAGTGAAACAAATACAAAAACACCAGTGGTAGAGGAAAATAATTCATCAGCTCTAGCCATTGTTCCAGCCGGCTGTACATTCAACTATCTTTTCTAAATCCTTTTAATATATTCATCTTAGATTAGTTATCAGGTAACCTGGAGGCAATTACAAATATTTGCAGGTACAACTACAAACTCGGGAACTATTCAGGATGGAGCATTTGATCCATCCGGATGGGAACTTGCTCTGGTGACTACTCCAAGTAACAATAATTCAACTGTTCTTGAAAGCAATATGGTATGTCTCGGTAGATATGAATAAACTCCATGGTCTTTTGTTGTTTTTACATTGGTAGTACTTAAGTTTGAATTTATTTAGTTGTACCAGTGTGCTTTTTGAAGTGTTTATTTCTACAATTGGTTTAGTATTCCATATTTTATGTAATTCTTTTGGGTGGAAAAATGAGAAACACCAATGTAAACAATCAAATATAGCAAATGGGAGAATCTGTCTAATTTGTTATAACAAACTTCGATTGGTACATTTAGAAGCTGAACGGTTGACAGATTTTGAGATTTTACTGAACTTAATAGTTTACTGTTGAAGTTAATTGTATAACCACTCACTACA
>JAGFNQ010001496.1:0-18182 GCA_024364735.1 Boesenbergia rotunda
CACTAGTTGTGAATTCATCACAAATTCTCTCATGCTGTGAATTGTATTGCGGACATTCAGTAAATGAGTTTAAGATCTCAATCAAATACACAAATATGTATACTCAAATAGTGAATATTCATTTATTAAAATAAATGATTACAATCATAAGGCGATTGCCTTAGGACACTTCTCTCATATTACTAACACTTAGGTCGTCGACCTTTGACCGTGTCGTTACTCACAAGAACTTTCCACCCCTGGCCAGTGAATTTTTGCCTTCCTTAGGATTCGAACTCTAGACCTCCAGGCTATGTACTAGAGTTTATGAATCCTGATAGCCAATTGATTCGAACTCTAAACCTTCTGAGCAACAAAAGCATGAGCACTCTGACGAAAGAGCCCCTCTGCCGCTTAGATTTCTGTCAGAAGTTCCGCCAACGAATATGTAGGTTTGTTCATATTATAGTTCAGGCGAAACTGCTTAAAACTCTTAAGCAGAGACTGGAGAATGATATCGACCTGGGTTTCCCTATCGATCTCCGCTCCAAGGACTTCATCTCATTTAATTGAGCCATCATCTTGAAATCATGATCCCTCACGGGTGTTCCATCGATCATGGTGGTCGTCATCAAGTTCCTCATTGCCTCCGGCCTTGCGGCCCAATTCTGATATTCGAAGAGTTCCTTGAGATTGAACATTATATCATAAGCAGTGGAAAAAGCCTGATGTTGATGTTCCAATACATTTGACATATAAGCCAAAATGTAACACCGCGCTATCTCGTCTACTTTTATCCACTTCCTATAATGCTCCTTCTCCACTTCGTCAGAATTCTCGCTAGGCTTTTCAGAACAGAACTCGAAAAGTACAAATTTGTACTCCTCAGCAGTTAGGACAATGTCCACGTTTCATTTCCAATCAATATAGTTAGGGTTCGTAAGTTTATTTTCTTTTAATATTACAGCAAGTGGGTTGAAGGTCATTTTTGAAAATCCTGAGAATAACAATGATCATAAACATTAGATTTCAAAAATTATTGATTCCTCGAACAATAAATTTTTTAAATCAACCAATACCTCAAATCACCAAGAATATCGTATGCCACGATAGTGTGGACGTATACGAATTCTACATTTGTAAGAGAAGGTTTTACCCATTAATTTTATTATCTTGTCAACCTAACTTTTTGACAAATAAAATTAATAGTTAGTTCCTCTTCGACTCTACAAATAATAGCAGTGACTCCGATGGGAGGATAATATTATTTGCATCTAAGTGTTCACCATTACACGATACTAAGATAATTATCTAGGATTATGTGTCATCCGATGGGGAAGATTACACGCTCCTAAATAACTTCCTATAACCATGTCTGACCTAGTGATCCGCGAAACAAACTCATCTTATATGCAGGAAGGCACTCAGAGCCAACACGGAAGTTTATTCGCATCACATGTCAGATTTGTAATGGAGGTCATGGGACTCTTAGAGTCCCTCTCCAACTTAGTAATTTAGAATTGAGGAATTTTCAAGCACACACACACGCATATAAACAAAAAATAGTAAATAAGAAAATCTAATTTTCCAACTATTATGGATTTTTGTTCTCCAATATGTCTCCAGTCGTGTCGTCACCTCGTCTCCTCCTCTAATCACTATGCGCAAGCCTCGTCCATGAAGGAGCTCCGAGCCGAAATAAAAAGTTATCTTAATTTACATCCATCGATCCTATACTCCATGAAGGAGTGTACAATAAATCTAGATCGAAAGTAAATCAAATGCGTGGCTAAATAATGTCATATTTAATTATAAAAATTAAATACTAAATTTAGCCTCGTCAACCCCGAGGATTCAAATAAAATTACACACATGCACACACAATCACATACACAACATATTAAGCCATAATAGTCGGATCTCATGCCTACAACCAAAGAGTTAGCCTACGCACATCCTACTATTATCCGGCATAATAAAATATATGATAAAGTGCACAAAAGTCAACCAAATCCAAAACACACACAAAATTGGAAACCATTGGCTCTGATACCAATTGTTGGATTCCTGGTCACGCATGGGAAACCTCTCCATGTCCCCGGATTAAAATTTTTCAATCCGAATGGAGAACAATTTCTCACACGACTGACTTATCATCGTGCTAACCGATTCGAGCGGCCGCTTGAACAAACATATTGTTCTAGCAATCAAACTCGTCCAGCCGATTAGCCGCTGAATAGACGATGAGTGGATCGTCAATTTTTGTGTTTATCATTGGGGTCCAAGATAAAATATAATTAATTAAACAATAATTAACATGCAATTAATTATCCAAATCGAATTGCTTAGTTACCCTAAAGCTCCTCTGGAGGTGGCACACAATGATAAGCAATGGCTGGACTATCGGTAGAAACATCCGGCAACTAGTGGTCGTGAGTTGGCTGTGGTGGCTGCGAGCAATAGTGGCCAGAGTAGAAGAGAGGCGGCAGTGGTGGCTGGATCCGAGGTGGAGAATCAAAAGGCCGAATGAATCGGGAGCTAGGGAACAGATAGAAGCGAATCTCCTCTGTTCCGCCACCGAGTTGGCTGGAACTGTTGCAACCCCACGAGAGGACCTACACAATTGACGATGGTGTACAGGATTCCCAGTGGTGTGGCTCCACAAGAGAGGTCTGACGATGAAAACGCCCTCGACAGTGGTGGATCAGGGAGATGGGCGACGCGAGAGAGTAGGGAGTGGTGGTTGATCGATTGGCTAGGCTCGACATAATTGAAAGAGGTGACGGCCCAAAGAGAGATCAGCACTCTCGCTCGTGGTCGGAGATGGCCGACAATGAAGGCTCAGGGAAAGAGGGATCTCGCGAGAGGGAGAGCATTGGCGGCTGTCACATGGCCATGGGCACCGCCATCCTCCTGGCCTCACGTGATGGGAGATGGTTGCCGATCAGGAGATGAGGTGGCGGTGAGCTGAGGTCGTGAGAGAGAGAGGGGGCGGCAGCTTGCGACGTGATCGGGTATTAGGGTTATGAAATTGAAATAAATTGAATTTCAAAAATTAAATATTTTCTTTAATTATGATAGATTAAACGAGCTTTCCTCTTATACGTTTATCCTCATATATTATAAGGGTGCATTTGGTTGGGGGTTATCCTTGATAACCATGGTTATCCATCAAAGATTATCAACGAAAATCTTGTTTGGTTTAGATAATTAGCAATTCCCAAGTAATGATCGATGCCCGACACGTCAGCAAAAGAGTCATGCAACCAGGAATCGGAAAACCTTAGCAAAATAAAGTTTTTCTTGATTCCAGGGTTATGAAACTTATCTTTTCAAAATTATCCTCCATATTTACATTTAAGAAGAAAATAATCATTACAATTTATTAACTTCCGAAAGAATTATTCGCGGGCGACGACTGACAACGATGGTCGGCGACCATCCTCGACGCTCGACGACCACCGCCAGCGGTCGACGGTCGGCGACCACCACCGATGACCGACGATCGGTGATCGGTGACCAACGCCAACCGGCGGCGACCGACGACCAGTGGGCGGCGACCGGCGACCACCCCTGGCAGCCGGCGGCCGACGACCACCACCGGTGACCGGCGTCTGCACCGATCGTTGGCAGTCGACGTCGACAACCGGCCGGCAACCACCGGCGATCTACGCCGATCGCCGACCTTGGGCGCTAACAGCTGGTCGCCGGTGTTGGACATCGACTGCCTACACGGACACCGACGATCGATGTCGACGCCGACATAGATGTCGTCGACGAATATTTTTTTAATTTAATATTTTAATAAAATTATCTAAATAAATTCAAAAGGGCAATATGGTAAAATATTATATTATGTTATTGATTATTACCTCGAAACAAACAACATTTTATCTGATTACCTAAATTAAATCAAATAAATTCAGGTTATGTTTCATTCTCTATTACCTTAGTTATGTGATTACTTGGTAATTACATAACTAAGGTTATATATAATAACTTGAACCAAACGCACCCTAAAGATTTTTGGATGAGAGACCTTTGGTAGGGGAGTTATCATTGATAACATTGGTAGGTTATTAACAACGAACTTGTTTGGTTTGTTTCATTTTCTATTTTTATTTTTTGTAAAATCATATTTTCTCATTTTCTGGAAAATGATTTTATTTTATTCTTTAATTTTCCAGAAAACACTATATCTTTTTCTGTAAAACAAGGTTCGAAAATACAAACCAAACATGTTTTTTAAAAAATCGTATTTTATACCGAAAATGAAAATGAAAAATAAGTGTACCAAACACAGCTGTATTTTTTCATTTTCTAGAAAATAATTTTATTTTATTTTTTATTTTTCTAAAAAATATTATATCTTTTTCTAAAAAATAATCTGAAAAATATAGACTAAATATGTTTTTTAGAAAATTATATTTTCTATGAAAAATAAAAATAAAAAATAAACATACCAATCACATTTTCATAATTCTAGGATTAATAATTTTTTTCTTCCAAAATTACCTTCAGCACCTCCCACGCGAAGCTACCCGCTCCCTCTGCCTCCGCATAAGATGAGGCACCTTCGAGCAGAGCTGCTTAACCATCAACTCGTTCTGTCACTGGAAGAGCCACCCGATCCAGTCCGCGATGGCCGACATCTTCTCCTTTTTCTCGACGGTGCACTTGGTGCGAAATTGCTTCCTTATCGTCGTCGCCTCCATCTCGGGGCTGCCGCCAACGACTCTCTCTTTGCTCGACGACTCTATCTATCTTCAGGCTCACCATCCACCTTGGCGTCGACATCGGCACGGCTTGCGACGTCGGCGAACTCATAGGGAACGCCCCCCGCCGAGCGCTCTCTGTAGCCGCAGCGGCGACAGGGGCAACAACAGCGACAACAGAGTTTGGCTTAGATGATACGGATGGACGTCGGCCGTGGAGGTGCCATCGTCGCCATCCTTACGGTTAAAGGTGGGGTTCTGGTTGTGGTGGCGATGCAGACTCGGACTGCGTCGAGAAGAAATTATTGCACAGTAAAAATAATTAGAAATCAAATTTGATTTTTTTAATTTAAATTTTAATTAATTGATTATATCCCCTCCTAATTTAATAAGATAATTTGAATAAATTCTTTTAACCCTAATGAATTAAGGGTAATATAATAAATATTAAATTATGTTTACCATTGAACCAAACGACGTTAAAAGTTTTTTTTTATTTTCTATAATCTTAGTTATTTAATTATCTAATAATCACATAACAAAAATTATATATAATAACCTAAACTAAACCTACTTTTAGGATTATATTTTTCCTTTAAAATCAAAAAAAAAACTTAAAAATTCTATATGATTATCCTTAACTAACTCTTTATCATTTAATTATTGTATCTCATATGTTTATATAAATTAATCAGCAAACATTATTAAAAAAATTTAAAATTATGGTACAAGAGACATGATCATTGATTAATTTAGCAAGGAAAGAATAAATATCTAATTGTATCCTGAAATTATAGAAAATAATTTATTGGACATTTTTGTTTTTTTTGGGTGTATAACTTGATTTATTAATTAGATTGTCTTATTGAAATTTTAAATTTAGGTAAAAGTAAGGTGTGAGGTTTTTACATTTTGAAAGAAATGCAAGAATAAAGATATTCTAATTAAGAAAAAAAATGTATAGCAGTAGTCAGTAAATAAAATAAGAGTAATTGAAACTTTATAGTTGATTCTCTACTTCTATTTCCTTAATGCTGCATTGAGATGTTTTTCAAAAAAAAACCTCAAATTAAAAAATTATTCACGTTATAATTTTTTAGGATTTTAATAAAATTTTAAAATACTATGTAACATATTCATGGAAATTCCTTAAGTTTAAATTAAACTTTATGAGTACTAAAAAAATAAAAAAAATAGAATATATTAAATTAAAATATTTAATATAATTTTTAAGAATTATATAATATATGTTAGTATTACTTAAGTTTTAAAAATTAAAGATAAGAATATGTATCTCATAATAAATACTAAAAGTATTAAATAACATTTATCCCAGTAATAATATTTTTCAAAAAATTTTAGTCCGATCCTTATCTACCCGATGGAAGTTTTATCTTGACACTCAATTAGTTTTGACGCAGTGGATCGATAGCGAGTATTGTCGTATGATGATCTCAAGATTAATATTGTGGATCGATAGCAAGTATTTTCATATGAAGTTATGAAGATTAATATTTGATAAAGTTAATATTTCGGAATGAGTCGACGATGATGTTCAGTCATCGGGGGTCTACCCATGTGGAAGTCGCTGTAGAGGGGAGGAACTCTGTGCCCTATGAGATCAACACGAACATTACGGGACAAGTCGGAATGTGTCCGGCGGAGTCCACTCCGACACTCAAGTCAGTGTTTTGTTGGAGAATAAAGACAGCAAGAAGGAAAAAATATATGTAGAGTTGAGAGAGAGTAACTTTTTTACCAGAGGGGTTGGTCTACCTTTTATACTGAGGGTGGTGGACTTGGCATCCTTCTCCGTTCGGTGCCACGTCTCCGTGATTCATGTCACGTTCTCCCCTTCTTTCGACGGTTACTGGATAGTCTTTGAAACGGTCTACGTCATTACTACACTTCGACCCGTTGCAACATTTAAGGGTCGTGATGACTCCTTGTGACGGGGAAGCTTATCCATATATCCGTGGGAGGACCATTGCTTGAGGTCGAAGCTAACTCGGGCTCCGCTTCCCCAAGGTGAGCTTAGGGCCTTCTGACCCGGGTGAGCACGGGCACTATAATTCCCGAGACGCTCTCAGGACCCCACCCCTCGGGGTGGTCCTGAGAGGGGTCTTTTGGCTATCCTTCCCGGGCGTGCTCCCCGAGGCGAATCTTGGGGCTCGGGAAGGAGGATCACTTCAATCCGACGTGTCAGGTCACGCAGCTTCTTCATCCCCCGTGTCTGCCATGGGCTACTCAACCCTATCACAAGTTCCTCCCTTCAAGTCTGATCGAAGGAAGTGTGGTTGACTGATCGGACTAGTGCGAAGATGAAGAAGCTGAGTTCCGGCGGGACTTTGTGTCCATTACTACCCTTTCATTAGTTATAAGAGACCTTCGGATTATAATCTTCGTCCCGAGTTTCGAGAAATCCTCCTTTTGGTTTCATCCTTTCCCAAAAAAGGCTCCTACGATTCTTAAGGTATTATAAGGGTGCCTGTCTCTCCGTCATAAAGGCTCATGGCGCATTTTTGATGGAGACAAAGTACCTTCGCGAATGCTTCACTGCCACGTGCTTCAACGACCATCCCTCGAATTCTTACTGGCATGCGTTGCTGTAGTTGGCTCACATCGGTGGACTGTCCCAGGTGCGGCGGTTTCCTCCTTTCCACGTGCCTCTTCCCCATTGCGCCCAAACAGGCGGCTTCCTGGGTATAAGAAGGGAGGATGGGGTCGTTTAGGCCCACTTCTGACTTCGTGGCTGGGTACGCTTCGACTTCCTCTTCTCTTATTAGGCTTCCTTCACGCGTAAATAGTTTGTCTCTTTCTTGTCGCTTCCCTCAAGAACCATGGAAGGATACCAAGCGGAATGGTATGAGTCTGCCTCTTCAAGAGTGAGGTCGTAGGCTCTACAGGCGGCCACCGAGCCCTGCGGCATCCCAGTTGAGATGGCGGTGGTTACCCCAAGGTAGGCCAGACGCCAGTGGAACCTCCTACAAGCATGTCAACCTTCTTCTTAGGACAGATGGAGTTAGGGCTTCGTTTTCCTGTCCCCCCTTTTTACATGAATATATCTTCCTACTTTGATATCCCGCTCCACCAGATGGCTCCTAACGCCTTCGCTCAGATGGGCGGGACGTATATTGTCTTCAAGGTTTTTGACCTCCTCCTAACTCCTCATCTTTTTCACTCTTTCTTTACCCCCATTGGTTCTACGGGGGTCTTCAGCTTCTCGGCCCGACCGAGCCATAAGCTTTTAAGAGGGTTTCCCTCTTCACACAAAGGGTGGAAGGAGAAGTTCTTCTTCATCCAACTATCTGCATTACCCTTCTGTCCTCTTCGCTGGATAGAGGCTCTCCCCAATCCTCCTTTAGGAGATTTTCTTCAGAGTTCTGCTTATCGGAGTGCTAGGAATGTACTCTCTGGCATGGAATTTAGCGGTCCCGGGTTGGTGCAATGTGAGGAACATATGTTCCGAGCGGGCCATAGCCCTAAAGCGACCCGAATCAGCTCCAACCTTGGTATGTATGTCTCCCTGATTAATGCTTGTTAATTCTGACTGATGTTTTCTTGTTTGTCTATTGCAGAGGAAGTCATATTTGCCAAGGTGATGGGCCGACTTATCAAGCGAGAGGAGGCCAACAAGGAGACGCTAAATCCTCCCCCGGTCGTTCCTGAGGCACCCCGTGCGCCTGCCCAGTCCTTGGAGGGGGCTGCTGATGTAACGCCCGCTTTTTTTTTTCTTTTTCGTAAAGCGGTGTTACGTTAACATACTTAGGGCATGTAGACATCATAAGGCAGCGGAATAACTTATTTCATACACATACATGCCCTACTACCATCCTTAACATAATGACATGGAAACTCGGCATATTGACTTCATACTTAAACATCATATCATGTCATACTTAACATCACATCATAGAATTCCATAAGTCATTATTCAAGCATTCAAGCATATAAGTGACCAAAGTAAAGTTCTAACATAAACGATAAACATATGATTTCATGGGCCAAGTCACTATCACACACATGCGTTCTTGCCCTCCTGCTGCTTCCTCATTGTCCCCTTGAATGATCTGCGGTATAAGGAAATAAGACTATAAGCACGCAGGCTTAGTAAGACTCTTTCCTACTCATAAAAACCATTCATCATCTCATAATGAGCACATGCAACATTAACATACTTGGTGCTCTACGTAGAACATAACAACTTGAATCACTTATCATATACGTGACATGGCATGAACAACATAAGTGAACATTTCTAGCATGGCATGAAACATGGCATAAACGTAAACATAGTAAACATTCCTAGCATGGCATAATACATGGTATGAACATAAACATAATAAACTTTCCTAGCATGGAATAATACATGGTATCAACATAACATATCAAACATCCTTAACAGGATATAGTGCATGGTATACACATGTCTATAAGGTATAAACCAACCTGTATGGCATGAACATAGACATACTTTCTATCATAGCATATAAGCATCTTCTTAACTTAATCATGACATAGAACATTTACTCTCATGCATATTTCTTAATATGAAGCATAAACATAAAACATTATTAGCATAGCATAATGCATAACATGAATGAATGCATGAGTGGAATGCATATACATAAGGATGCTTAACTTTTAAAAACATACTTTGAAATGCTTAAACATAATCATCATATCATTGGGATCCCCGGCTTGTACCACATACATACATCATAAGCGCGCATCCCTAGTAAATCCGAGGTAGCGAGCCCCGACCTACTAGGGTAAGGACAGCATAGTCGGTAGTCCCCGAACCGAGGAATTCTTAAGGAGCCCATCCCTGTTGCACAGCTCCGGTAGTGCCAAAACCGTGGACAGCATAGTCGGTAGTCCAAAACCGGGGCGTTCATAAGGTGCCCATCCCTTGGACCCATACTTCGGCCCGGTACAAGCCCATTCATAAAGTAAAATACTTTTTATATTTCATCATTCATAAGGCATTCATAGCATGACCATGTTACATAAAGCATGACTTAACACATATTTATCCTTTCATTATTCATACTTATTTCATAGCATCATGATGCCTGGAAGGCATGGGCATTATCTTCATTCATAAACATGGTATGCATCTTTTTTCATAAACATGACATGCATCTTTATTCATACAACATAGCATGCATCATTATTCATACAACATAGCATGCATCATTATTCATACAACATGGCATATATCTTCATACATAAAACATGGCATGCATACCTAAACATCATTTCTATTCCTAGTACTTGCATAATCCTAGCATATAAGGTAAGCATTACATCGAACATGACATGTTTTCATAGATATTTATCCTACTACATAAAGCTTGTATGATCATGATACATAAGGTAAACATTGCATTTCTTGCCTAAGCATGGTATCTATCTCAAGCATACATAGGTAGGATTTCCATAACATTCTTCCTACCATTCAAGTACATGGCATAAAATGTAAGACATTCATAGTAACCCTATTAAGCATGACATCCAATCATAACATATAACATAAACATGGTGCTTAAGGTTAGGGTTATAGGTAACCTAATTTCTACCACATGCTTGAACCTTAATATATATATATATGTATACTTCATGATAAAGCATAAATCATCATTCTTCGACCCCTAACTCTTTCCAAACCCTAAGTTCCTTTGCTTGGCCGAAACCTATAGGGATGGATTCCATCATTTAATTAATCATGTAAGCTTGCATAAGGTAAAGAACCAATCACACTTTACTTATAAGACCATGGGAGACCATTAGGGCTCATAATTAGGGTTATCCCTAACCTTTAGCCCTCTTTCCTTGTGCTGGCCGAAACCCTACAAGGCCATGGGTACATGGAAAAATTCCATGGAAACCCCCAATCAAACATTAACACCAAACATACTCTACCATAAGCCATTGGGACCCTTGCTTGGGGAAAATCCATAACTTTTTGCCCTAGGTCCAACTTGGCCGAAACTTGTGGGGGTCACAAAGCCTTGTAAAAGTTCACATAAGCCCCCCTCAATCTCCCTTATATCATGATAATACACAAAACACATGCTTGAGGGTTTAGATTCAACTCTACCCATGGATTCATGGGATGGCCGAAACCCTAGGGGATCCTAGGGTACCCCAAAAATTCTCAAAAATTATGTTTAGTCTCTAAACATCATGAGAACACATTAGAAACATAATAAAGATTTTTAGCATCATCATGGACTCAAAATGCCTAGTGGCCGAAACCCTAGGTTGAGGTTCAAGCCTTCTTTTCTTTTTTTCTCAACATAAAATCTCAAACAACTTCATATTATGCTAAAATCCAAAAAGGAACTAATATAGCACAGGTGAGGGAGTCTTACATTGGTTGATCTTGATTTTTCACCTTGATTGTAGAGAATCAAAAGAACTCCTTAGACCCTAAGTCACCTCTAGCCCTTGTAGTCTTGGGAAACCTCTAGATCTTAGAGATGAGACCTTCTTGTGGAGTATTTCCAAGGGAAAATCCCCCCTATGGTGTTTGGCTAGAATGAGGAAGGAGAAGGAGAGAAAATGCAATTGATAGAAGAAGGAAGATAACTCCCAAACCCCCCCTCTTTATAACCCATTAAGGAGGTAAATGAAGAGTCTCTTCATGACCCTTCATCTTCTTCTATGCCTTAACCAATATCCACTTCATTCCCTCATAACATTCCCTTACTAGGTGAGTTGGTTAGAGCATGCATGATGGTACAAGAGGTCCAAGGTTCAATCCTTGGTTCATGCAACTTATTTTTATTTTATTTTCTATTATTTTCCCCCAAAATTCCAAAAATTCTCTAAGAATTCTCCCATAATTATGTTAATATTTCTCATTAAAACCCCTTTATATTTATATTAATTTTTACCTAAAATTCTCCAATAATTATGGTACTAGAAAGCCCATATAAGACCCATTAGTACTTAGTTTTCTCAATTTAAATGAGAAAATATGGATTTCTAGGCCACATTTTGTATTAATATTTCTAGCCCCCTCGGAAAATTATCTAGACATGCCCAATATTTTAAGAAAATATTAAGAGAATTTTCCGGGTCGTTACAATCCCCCATACCTCGTGAAAGTTCGTCCTCGAACTTAGAATAGCTCCGGGTACTTACGCCTCATCTCGTCCTCGCGTTCCCAGGTAGCTTCCTCGAACCGTTGACTTTGCCATAGGACCTTGACTAAGGGTACCTCCTTACTCCTCAGCTTCTTGGCTTCCCTATCCAAAATCTGGATGGGTCTGCTCTCATAGCTCAGGTCCTCCTGCACTCATACTGTCTGTGGCTCGATCACTTGGTCCATATTTGGGATACACTTTTTAAGCAGGGACACATGGAATACGTTATGGATAGCTGACATCTCTGGAGGCAGCTCTAGCTCATATGCCACTTTACCGACCCTTTTCAGAATCAGGTATGGCCCCACATTGCGCGGACTTAGTTTCCTTTTCTTCCCAAATCTTGTCACCCCCTTCATAGGAGCCACTTTGAGAAATACCCAATCTCCAACATTAAATTCCAGTGGTCTACGTCGGACATCGGCATAACTCTTCTGCCGGCTCTGAGCAGTTTCTATCCGTTGTCGAATATTCTGTATAGCTCGGGTGGCGCTGTCGATAACATCAGTTGTGAGCCCCATTTCCTTCTTTTCACCACCCTCGTACCAACAGATCGGAGACCTACATCTCCTCCCATACAAGGCTTCATAAGGTGTCATTCCAATAGTAGCTTGGTAGCTATTATTGTAAGCGAATTTTGCTAAGCATAGATATCGACACCAACTACCCTTGAAATCCAGGGCACAAGCTCTCAACATATCTTCTAGTATTTGATTCACCCATTCAGTTTGCCCGTCAGTCTGAGGGTGAAAGGCGGTGCTAAATCACAATTTAGTGCCGAGAGACTTCTGAACGCATACCCAAAAGTGCGAGGTGAAGCGACCATCTCTATCTGAGATGATGGTCTTGGGAACTCCATGAAGCCTAATTACTTCCTTAACATATAATTGAACCAGTTGCTCAATCGAATAAGTCATCTTAATCGCCAAGAAATGAGCAGACTTTGTCAGCCTGTCCACAATTACCCATATTGCATCATATCCATTTGTAGTCCTGGGAAGCCCTGAAATAAAATCCATAGAGATGTCTTCCCATTTCCACTCCGGAATTGCGAGTGGCTGCAAAACTCCCCCGGGTCGCTGATGTTTTGCTTTTACTTGCTGGCAAGTCATGCAAGTACTAACATACTGAGCCACATCCCTCTTCATTCCAGACCACCAGAACCTCTCCTTCAGATCCTGATACATCTTGGTGGATCCTGGATGCATCGAATAAGGGGTTTCGTGGGCTTCCGTCAGTATTTTCCTTCGAAGCTCTGGATCATTAGGGATACATAGACGATCCCTAAGGTATAGTACCCCCCTTTTAGCGATATGAAAACCATCGCCCGATAATCTATGCACATGCGCATAGATCCGTCTTTCTTCTTCACAAACAGTACTGGAGCTCCCCACGGGGAATGCCTAGGGCGAATAAATCCCTTATCTAGCAACTCCGGTAGCTATTCCTGAAGTTCCTTTAATTCAACCCTCATAGCGTTATCATTTCCTTTATGTAATTTGATACCATTGTGTGATATGATAGGTTACTCATTGTTAATATCAGGTTCATCAACATCAGATGGAACCACACTCTCGACAAATTGTATTATGACTAACTTAGACCTTATTGGTTCACAAAACTAACCGAACTCAATGAAATAGATGGGCTGCCATCACGCCTATCACAAAGAACATCATGGCAGTCACTGCCACTCCTTCGTCCATCTCTCCTTGGCCTGCCTCAGGATCTTCTACTGTCTCCATCGGATCCTCTTCCTCTATCTCGGGAACCTCCTCAGCCACTTCAGGATCTTCCCCAAACATCCCGGGGTCTTCCTCAAACATCTCGAGCATCTCGGGGTCTTCTTCAAACACCTCGAGATCGTCCTCGCTCATCGGGTCTTCCTCAAACATCTCGAGCATCTCGGGGTCCTCCTCATACATCTCGGGGTCCTCCTCATACCTCTCAGGGTCCTCCTCGTACATCTCGAGGTCTTCCTCCGAATCCCCCAGGTCTTCCGGAAATACGTGATGAAGGAGTTGCCTACATAATTCCGTATATGGGATACGACATTCATGCTGTCCCCAGATCTGATGTGCAGCCTCCCTTGCCCGATTGGGCAATGAACGAAGCAGAGCTCCGATCCTATGATCATCCATGACTGGGAACCCTTCCTGCTCAAGTTTCCAGAACAGCCGATCCAATAACCCCATGTTGCCTTGAATTCCACGGGTCGGAATGTACTCAACTTCCTCTATCCGGTTCATCAGCTCGCGGCACATCTCAGTGTAGTTCTCATGCAACATCTAGAATTGAAAAAAAATGACATAGTTAGTGCTAAACCTGCCCAAGCCAGTACCAAAACCATTTCTTTTTCAATTCGCAAATATATACAGAGAAAAACACAGCAACTCGGTTTCTTCTACCCTAGTGATGAAAATATGTAATCACTTTTCCTACCCTTAAATTCTAAATATTTGATTCATAAAAGGAGATAAAATACCGTTCATGGTTACATATCCTAAGGTACTTTTCATCATAACTACCGTTCATACTTGCATATTTTAAAACCATAAAACATCCTAGAAGTGCTTACTACTATAAGATATGTAAAGAGGTACTTACTTGGAAGCGGCAGGAAGAGGGCTTGATGTGTGTGTAGTGAGATGGTTACTGCTCTGATACCAACCTGTAACGCTCATTTTTTTTCTTATTCGTAAAGAGGCGTTACGTTAACATACTTAGGGCATGTAGACATCATAAGGCAGCGGAATAACTTATTTCATACACATACATGCCCTACTACCATCCTTAACATAATGATATGGAAACTCGGCATATTGACTTCATACTTAAACATCATATCATGTCATACTTAACATCACATCATAGAATTCCATAAGTCATTATTCAAGCATTCAAGCATATAAGTGACCAAAGTAAAGTTCTAGCATAAACGATAAACATATGATTTCATGGGCCAAGTCACTATCACACACATGCGTTCTTGCCCTCCTGCTGCTTCCTCATTGTCCCCTTGAATGATCTGCGGTATAAGGAAATAAGACTATAAGCACTCAGGCTTAGTAAGACTCTTTCCTACTCACAAAAACCATTCATCATCTCATAATGAGCACATGCAACATTAACATACTTGATGCTCTACTTAGAACATAACAACTTGAATCACTTATCATATACGTGACATGGCATGAACAACATAAGTGAACATTCCTAGCATGGCATGAAACAAGGCATAAACGTAAACATAGTAAACATTCCTAGCATGACATAATACATGGTATGAACATAAACATAATAAACTTTCCTAGCATGGCATAATACATGGTATCAACATAACATATCAAACATCCTTAACAGGCTATAGTGCATGGTATACACATGTCTATAAGGTATAAACCAACCTGTATGGCATGAACATAGACATACATTCTATCATAGCATATAAACATCTTCTTAACTTAATCATTCAATAGAACATTTACTCTCATGCATATTTCTTAACATGAAGCATAAGCATAAAACATTATTAGCATAGCATAATGCATAACATGAATGAATGCATGAGTGGAATGCATATACATAAGGATGCTTAACTTTTAAAAACATACTTTGAAATGCTTAAACATAATCATTATATCATTGGGGTCCCCGGCTTGTATCACATACATACATCATAAGCGCGCATCCCTAGCAAATCCGAGGTAGCGAGCCCCGACCTACTAGGGTAAGGACAACATAGTTGGTAGTCCCCGAACCGAGGCGTTTTTAAGGAGCCCATCCCTGTTGCACAGCTCCGGTAGTGCCAAAACCGTGGACAGCATAGTCGGTAGTCCAAAACCGGGGCGTTCATAAGGTGCCCATTCCTTGGACCCATACTTCGGCCCGGTACAAGCCCATTCATAAAGTAAAATACTTTTCATGTTTCATCATTCATAAGGCATTCATAGCATAACCATGTTACATAAAGCATGACTTAACACATGCTTATCCTTTCATTATTCATACTTATTTCATAGCATCATGATGCCTGGAAGGCATGGGCATTATCTTCATTCATAAACATGTTATGCATCTTCTTTCATAAACATGACATGCATCTTTATTCATACAACATGGCATGCATCATTATTCATACAACATAGCATGCATCATTATTCATACAACATGGCATATATCTTCATACATAAAACATGGCATGCATACCTAAACATCATTCCGATTCCTAGTACTTGCATAATCCTAGCATATAAGGTAAGCATTACATCGAACATGACATGTTTTCATAGATATTTATCCTACTACATAAAGCTTGTATGATCATGATACATAAGGTAAACATTGCATTTCTTGCCTAAGCATGGTATCTATCTCAAGCATACATAGGTAGGATTTCCATAACAATCTTCCTACCATTCAAGTACATGGCATAAAATGTAAGACATTCATAGTAACCCTATTAAGCATGGCATCCAATCATAACATATAACATAAACATGGTGCTTAAGGTTAGGGTTATAGGTAACCTAATTTCTACCACATGCTTGAACCTTGATATATATATATATGTATACTTCATGATAAAGCATAAATCATCATTCTTCGACCCCTAACTCTTTCCAAACCCTAAGTTCCTTTGGTTGGCCGAAACCTATAGGGATGGATTCCATCATTTAATTAATCATGTAAGCTTGCATAAGGTAAAGAACCAATCACACTTTACTTATAAGACCATGGGAGACCATTAGGGCTCATAATTAGGGTTATCCCTAACCTTTAGCCCTCTTTCCTTGTGCTGGCCGAAACCCTACAAGGCCATGGGTACATGGAAAAATTCCATGGAAACTCCCAATCAAACATTAACACCAAACATACTCTACCATAAGCCATTGGGACCCTTGCTTGGGGAAAATCCCTAACTTTTTGCCCTAGGTCCAACTTGGCCGAAACTTGTGGGGGTCACAAAGCCTTGTAAAAGTTCACATAAGCCCCTCTCAATCTCCCTTATATCATGATAATACACGAAACACATGCTTGAGGGTTTAGATCCAACTCTACCCATGGATTCATGGGATGGCCGAAACCCTAGGGGATCCTAGGGTACCCCAAAAATTCTCAAAAATTATATTTAGTCTCTAAACATCATGAGAACACATTAGAAACATAATAAAGATTTTTAGCATCATCATGGACTCAAAATGCCTAGTGGCCAAAACCCTAGGTTGAGGTTCAAGCCTTCTTTTCTTTTTTTCTCAACATAAAATCTCAAACAACTTCATATTATGCTAAAATCCAAAAAGGAACTAATATACCACAGGTGAGGGAGTCTTACATTGGTTGATCTTGATTTTTCACCTTGATTGTAGAGAATCAAAAGAACTCCTTAGACCCTAAGTCACCTCTAGCCCTTGTAGTCTTGGGAAACCTCTAGATCTTAGAGATGAGACCTTCTTATGGAGTATTTCCAAGGGAAAATCCCCCCTATGGTGTTCAGCTAGAATGAGGAAGGAGAAGGAGAGAAAATGCAATTGATGGAAGAAGGAAGATAACTCCCAAACCCCCCTCTTTATAACCCATTAAGGAGATAAATGAAGAGTCTCTTCATGACCCTTCATCTTCTTCTAAGCCTTAACCAATATCCACTTCATTCCCTCATAACATTCCCTTGCTAGGTGAGTTGGTTAGAGCATGCATGGTGGTAAAAGAGGTCCAAGGTTCAATCCTTGGTCCATGCACCTTATTTTTATTTTATTTTTCCTTTTATTTTCTATTATTTTCCCCCAAAATTCGAAAAATTATCTAAGAATTCTCCCATAATTATGTTAATATTTCTCATTAAAACCCCTTTATATTTATATTAATTTTTATCTAAAATTCTTCAATAATTATGGTACTAAAAAGCCCATATAAGGCTCATTAGTACTTAGTTTTCTTAATTTAAATGAGAAAATATGGATTTCTAGGCCACATTTTGTATTAATATTTCTAGGCCCCTCGAAAAATTATCTAGACATGCCCAATATTTTAAGAAAATATTAAGAGAATTTCCGGGTCGTTACAGCTGACTCGTCTCGTGGGGCAGCTTCACCCGAGAGGGTAGAAACTACTGTTACATCTTTGCTGGCTCCGGGCCGAGGGTCTTCAGATCACCAGGTCGACCCTGCGGCGGGTCTTTCTTCTGGAGGTGGCTCCCCCCCAATAGTTGCTCGTCCCGAGGGAGTTAGCGAGCCATCCTCTCCTCCTATAGCCCCCTCGGTAGTCCAGCCCCTAGTCGATAGAAGAGGAGACTCCCAAAGGGTATGGGCCCTAGGTGGAAAAAGTTACATTCCGG
>JAGFNQ010001496.1:18448-58411 GCA_024364735.1 Boesenbergia rotunda
CTACGTCTGGGTTGCTAATCCCGGCCAAGTAACCAAAACCCTAATACCTCGCGATGCAGCCGATGCCCGAGGTACTTAGGCTTAGTCTGGGTTGTTGCGCCCCACCACATACCCAAAACCCTAATACCTCGCGGTACGGCCGATGCCCGAGGTACTTAGGCTTGGTCTTGGTTGCTACGCCCGACCATGTACCCAAAAGCTTATACCTCGCGGTGCAGCCGATGCCCGAGGTACTTAGGCTTCGTCTGGGTTGCTACGCCCGTCCAAATACCGTGTTGCTACAATCTACCCACCAGAGAAACAAACCAGGATGCCTCGTGATATCCCGAGCGCCCTGGACAGGGGGGCGCTGCTGAAGCAATGGTAACGTAGCATACTCATCCAAAGGAATACAAGAAAGACGTTCAAAAGAATAATCCAGGCATCCACATACACGGGGTAACAAAAATATTAATTTATTTATATGAAAAATACACAAAGAGTTATCAAGATACATTTAGGATATCTTGTGGAAAAAAATAAGAAAGGGGGGGGCACCCTTCTACTAGGGTCTTTCTTCTCTGCGACTTCATTCCTGTAGGGTCGCTAGGCTTGGAACCAATTTCAAAGTATGCGGTGCACAGGAGTCCGTCGATGTGATCCTTGAAACTTTTGCCTCCTTCCAAGTACGACATCCTTGTAGTCTGTAACAGATGAGGATGCCTGAGTTAACACATGGGTAGCACGGCCCCATCTGAAGACCTTGGCCACCTCTTATAGCAAAGAGGAGCCCGATACAATGTTCAGAAGGAAGAGGAGGGGGAACAACAACGACAATTTCTCTCCGGGTCATGTAAAGACTCAAAGAAGAATTTCCTTAACAAGAGAAAGCAGCAACTACAATTTTTCTCGGATATAGGAACAACGAAAAGAAGAAAGAGAAAGAGAGAAAGTCACAGATGCATTCCCTCCCCTCTTGATGATGACGTCTCCCACAAACACCATCCTATGCCCAAATCACGAGGATAACGAGGATTGGGAAGAGGATGACGTCTGGGGGCGCGCCGCCACGGGTCAACTAAGGGGAGGTGATCAGCAGGATGAGTCATTTCCTCCATGCCCCGTGGCGGACCATGTAATATCTTTTCTGAACTCCTTAGATAACCCGGGAGTCCCACATCTGCCAAGATCTTCAGAGAGACCCCGAACATCATCTCCACCATGCTCCCTAGAAAAAATAGTGAAACAAAGGCTTCCCCCTCCGCGAGGCTCTCCAGCCAGGAATACTCCCCCAGTTCTGGCATCAACAACTGTGGCCACAGGGGGCAGGAAGAGCACTGGCATCAGGCCAGGAAGAAGGAAGAATTCAGAAGGGATGATGAAGATGCTTCACCCTTCTACCCCCTTTTATAGGGGCCCCTGCCACTCCGTATATTTAATGATGAAATGACGCAAGAATAGCAATAGACGCCGAAGTGTCACTTCGATCAACACGCCCACGTCGCGCCTAGGAACCAACGACTCTTTATGAGTCTATTCAAGAGATCATGTGTGATGCAGAGGCGACGGTTCGGGAGCTGTCCACACTCATAAGAATAAAAGGTCAATGGGGGTCCCACATGGAAATAGATACATGCCTGGTGGTAGGGCTTGCAGAATGGTCATGAGGGACCCACACCCAGGATCAACCTCGAAGTAAACAATTATCCCCTGCCTTTCTAAGCCTGTGCTACAAAGGCATGAGACGGGTGGAGCCAGATACAGGAACATACACAAAGAGAAAATGGTAAGTTAGTACAATATGTTCACGCTAATTCAATATTGGTACAACGGGACCCGTCCCCTAGTAAACATAGGGTCTTACAAGCCCAGGTCCTTGGGAGAAAGCCCCTCTCTAACTCGACCATCCCTCATAAACGCGGGTCGGCATCGGGAGGTAGAAACTGATCCTTCTTCAGTTGGTCGACAGCCCCGTGGAAGCCTTGGTGCAGGCGTTTCATTACCTGGTTGGCGATGATAGAGAGAAATTCTGCTGACTCCAAAAACTTCGTCTTAAAATCCGCCTCAGCTTCCCTTGGGCTAGAAGCTTTAACAACCCAAAGAGCGTGGAGATCGGCCTCGGTAGCCTCATGTGAGCACTTCAACCGTCCCAACTCAGCAAACAACCCATCTTGCTCAATTAGAGCCTCCCTAAGTCTGTTCGACGTGGCTCTCACCTCCGACCGAGCCTGGGCCAGATCATCATCCAAGACAGACGCGTGCTCCATAGCCATCATAAAGTCGGCTGAGCTGTTGCGCCTGATCCTGAACACGGGAGTTCAATCTTTCAACCGAGGCTACCATAAGTCAGATATCACCCGATAACTCCTTCTCTCTCACCTGGAGCTGGTCTCTCTCCTGCGTCACCTGGAGCAACTCCTTGGTAATGACCACAACTTTCTCGGGCGCCAAGCGTTCTCGGTGTTGGGAATTTTGAAGTTCCCATTCCTTGTCTTGCAAGAGGTTCAGCAGATGCTCGACCATCGCACGGATAGCTTTGCTGACCCCCGCCTGTATCATTCCGGCTCGATGCTCGTGGTCAGCTGCAGCCTCCGCCCTCAAGACCCGACGGAACAAGGCCTCCACCCGGGGCCAGGAATACATATCTCGGCCGGCTGTTACGCAGTCTTTAGCTGCCTGGCATTGCATCAAGGGGTCAGAAAATAGGCAAGAGAATATCCAATGCAACAGTAACCTGTACCTTCAGAAGAGTCTCCCGAAGAGTGGTTAGCGGGTCAGCCGCGACTCGTACGGCTACCCCTCCAGGAGTACATGATATGTTACCCCGTCCCCTCGGGAGACGTCGAGCTCTGACCGGGGGGTGGGGGAGTCGTTGGACAACTGGAGTTTCTGGTGGTAGACTGGAGGGGTCGGAGTCACCCTCCTCGGAGCTGGAACTCCCTTCAGACAAGATCCCCTCGGGCGGGACCTCTTTCAACTGCACTGGGGGGAGGATTGCATGGAAGCCTCCAATGCTGCATCCAATTTCTTCTTGAGGCGATCCAGTCTCATCCGGTATTGGGTACGCACTACCTCCTTACGCTTCGAGGCCTCGGCCGGATCGGTTGTGGGAATACTGGGAGCTGCGCCGACCCTCCCTGGAGTTGCGGCCAAAGGGATAGGAGAAGGTGCGAGAATAGGCGCTCCCCCTCGGAAGGAGCAACCACCTCCTCAGGCACAGAGGGAAGAGGGTCGGGCCCCCCGGAATGTAACTTTTTCCACCTAGGGCCCATACCCTTTGGGAGTCTCCTCTTCTATCAAGGAAATCAATATTTGGTATCTATTGGATTTTCACAAAACAATCTCTACACAAGGTATATCAAATAAATTCATCAGAGTCAATAGAATCATCCCTAGGTACCTCACTGAATTTTTTCTGAAGAAAGGGAGAAATACTTACTGAGCGTGCTGGATAATACCTGAAGGGTCTATAATAGTAGATGTTATCTGTGTATTCCTCCTGGTAATGTTCATGCTTCTTCAAGCCTCAGGCTCTGGTGGACAATCAACTGGTGATCCTTGGGTGCTTGCTTCCACCAAGCAAGTCCCTACACTTTCTGGTTCATTCTCTAAATCTTGTGGTGGTCCCTGGGGCTTAGTGCAATCCCCTACACCTATGGAATCATCTCCTCTTGCATGCTTCTCCTTGTAATATCTGCAGCAACAGTGTCAGAAAAATTAGGACCATCAATAATGCTATCATCAGAAAATAAAAGTCTAGAATGGTCCTGTGGAGCTTCAATTTCTTCTTCTTGAGCTGAAACATTGAAAATGAATTTTGAGTAGGAATCTCCGGAGGGATGCATGCTCTAGGTGCCCAGACTTTGATGAGTACGTCATCTTCCTTCTTCTATCAAATGTGCAAGATTACTTGAAGAAGGACTTGGCCATGCACTAGGGTCACCTTGAACTGATATAAAACCAACTCCGGGGGATTGTTCTGATTTTTGGGCTTGCCTTTGTTTCTCTTGTTGATGATATAGTAAAACTTGTTGAACTATCTCCTCCACCCTTTGTTGTTGCATAACTTGTTGCAACATTTCCTCGACCTTCTGTTGGAGCACATTTCCTGCACTAGAACTCCATAGCCTCCTTGGTTAGCATAGCTCCTTGATTGACCTTGAAAGGATGAAGTAGGCTGAAAATTTTGAGCTTGCTGATTTGGTTGAAAACATGGCTGTTGGGGCTGATTAAAGGGCTGATATTCTTGGAAACTTTGCTGGGAAATGTAGCCTTGAAAGTTCTGATTTTGGTCTGGAAAATTAGGTGCGAAGGCTGAAAATTCTGCCCTTGAACCCTTGATTGTAGGGCTGTGAAAACTGGTTCAAGGGCTGTGTAGGCTGATAAAATGGCTGGTTTTGAGGCGGATCTTGCTGAATGGTTGACACACTTGCTGCCCTTGATTGTATTGCTGGAATTGAGGTTCAAAATGCTGAAATGGTTGCTGAAAATTGGGCTGAAATTGCTGAAAACTGGGCTGAAAATTTGGAAAATTGGCTGCCCGTTCTGAAAATTCTGTAAATTCTGGAAATTGCTGGAATTTGGCTGAAATTGTTGGAAATCTTGTTGTGGTGGCTCGAATTGTTGAAATGGTGGCTGAAACTGAAAGTTTGGTTGCTGAAAATTAGGATAGGGCTGCTGAAATTGATCATTCGGGTGCTGAAAATTCAAATGGGGCTGCTGGAAATCAAAATATGGCTGCTGGAATTCTTGGAGTGGCTGAATTGGTGGGCTGAGGTAGCTTCTGGTAAGTAGATGACTGAGCTTTACGTTCTAGTTGGTAGTCCCACTCCTTTATCACATTTCTTATCTCCTCCAGTGCCTACTATTTCTATTGTTCTTGATTCATTTTGAATTTGCAGCCCTGTCACAAACAAACAAGAAAAAATGGCAGCAACCGTATATGAAAGATATAGCAAAATGAAATAGAACCCAGTGATATGTCCAAAAGTATACAAGCAAAAATCAAACAAATCAACTAGTTGGTTCCCCGGCAACGGCGCCAAAAATTTGACGGACCCAAATATACTAGCTAATTTGTCACGAAGGTATGGGTCTATCAAATTTAAATGTAAATGAATAGCTGGAAACCCTTTTACAATCAAAATATGGAAACGTAGTAAAGGGGCCACAGGTCGTATTTTTCTCGGGGCTAGTTGAGGTTTGTTTGATTCGCGCTCGTGTTTGTGTGTCGTTTGTGTTTTCGGGTTTCAAATCAAAATTGGGTTTTGGGTTACAATCAAAAATGAAATCACAATGAGAATAAAGGAACTCAACTAAATGGGCTAAACAAATGATAGCAAGTTATTAGCTCAACCAAAAGAATCACTTGCTCGTCTAAGCCCTCAATGCAATTTTTTGGAAACTGATTTCTGATTTCAAAAGCAAAACAAATGCCGAGCAATGAAACAACACAGCAATGCAAGCAATTTTCAACAGCAAGCCAACTTGAATCAAACGCTCTCTATAAAATTCAGCAATCAAACTTTAAACAAACACTACACAACTAGCTACAAAAATTGCCTAAACTGCACTTGATACAAATGCAGAATTCTAGCACTTGGCACGCAACAGAGAATTGCTCAAAGAATGATTCAAAGACTGATGTGCTGCAAATTTGTTTCCAATTGCAGAAATGGATGAAAGCAGGGATGACAATTTGCCAATTCAGTGATAACTTGTTCAATTCAGCTAGGAATATGAAGCTTAAGTAAATTGCTGTGCAAAGACTGTAAGAACTCGATGCTAGCTACATTGCAGAAATAAAGATAGCAATTTCAGACACAGCTGACAGAAGAAAGAAAAAATCAGAAACGCAGCAGAGAGTTGCAGAAATGAGCAGAAATTGGCAGAATTGAGCCAATTGCAGAAATACAGCAGTTACTTGGATACAAAACAAGCAAATGATTGAAATGGATTTGCTATTTTGATGATCAGCAAGGCTTAAGTGGAATTCCCATTTCATGGACTCGAAATTCAAAAGCTAATGAACTGAAATTTCTGAATAATCTGGGTTTGCACGAAATGGAATTCAGATTTCAGAAATTGAATGCTACAACACATTGGATGAAAAGTTCAGCAAAAACTGATCCCAAAGGCTATAGAATTCGAATTGCAGAGCTTCCCTGATACAATTTCAGAACTACAAGTTAAACAAGCAGAATGACAGTGATACACAATTGGAGAACTGATACGCACAACATGTGCAGGAATTTCAGAAAAAGAAACAGAATTCAGAAATGAATGATACACAGCAAGTTGTCAGAAATGCAGAACAATTCAGACCAACAAAGTGATCTAACTCAGTGCTGATGCTGAACTTGATACATTCTCAGAATTGCTGAACTAAAACTGCTAAAAATGAATCAATATGCAGGACACGAGGCTGAAACGCAAGTACAGCTAAGCTGAAATTCAGAATTAAAACTGATCGAGAAACAAACTCAACTCTAATGCATTGGCAACTAAATGTGATCTTCAATTGCAGGGAATCAACGAAATACTAATCGAATCGGAAAGAAACTGTAAAAATCAAAAACCAAGTTGGAATTTCAGAATATGGCTGATACGCAGCTGAAATTTGATACGCAAGCTGTAAAACCTGAAATTAACCGAAATGAAACCTAATGCTCACTAAACAACTACCTACTGATTAACCTTCAACATTTAAACTCTAATTAACAGAGAACAAATTCAGTAATCGAAATTAAACAACTGATACTCAAAACAGAAACAGAACATTGCAGAAATGAAGATTACAGCTACAAAAACGAAATTAACTAAAGTAAACTAAACCCCAATCTCTTCCCGAGCTCACAATCTTCTTGGTTGTCAATCAAGAGTGAGCCTCGAACCCGCAAGCTCAACAAATCAGTGAGAAAACTCAATCTGCGCTTGAATTCAGCTCAACTTGCTCAAATCTGAAACTTCCATTCGATTTCTTGGATTTAACTGCGTCTGCGTGCGATGGTGAGTTGGGGATGCTCCAAGCAATCTAGGGAACCCCTCTAGATAGCCCAGATGGATGGAAGTGGAGCACAGCCGATCCGAAGTCACCAAATGGTAGAACTGCGGAAACCTCTCAACAGCCCTATTTCTTGGGCAAATTGCGGCTGGAAACTTCGCGGATGAGTCTTCCTAATGATCTAGAACATGATCTAGTGAAGAAATTGAGGTGGCCGCGCCTCGGATTGAAGAATTAAGCTAAAAACAGTGAAGAGAAACAAACGAAGAAGGAGCTGCGGCGGAGACGCGACGAAGGAGAAAGCCTGGGAAAATCTGATTAAATAGCTATCAATGGACGGTTGTGATTAATTTGAGAAATCCAACGGTTGATCTTCATCTGATCTGACCCAAACTTTGAGGATGTTGATCTGGGGTCAGGATCTGCCTTGTGGTAGCTCGGATCCTCCAGATATGCAACGGATGGTCCAGATCAACTCAATCTGTGAATGGACGCTCTAGAGCCCTCCTTGCTTGATCCAACGGTTGATTTAGCTCCGATTGGGATGAAACCTTCAGATCTTGATCATAGAGCTTGATCAACCCTAACCCTAGCTCGGATTGCTTCAGATCGTCCCGGATGGCTCAGATCTAACCGCTCTTGAATCGGACGGCCCGGATTGATCATAGGCTTGATAATTCGATCCGGTTCACATCCGACTCAGGTTTGACCCAGTATACCCTAGGTCCAGGATCCTTTCATGCCTACAAAAATATATCAGAAAATTAGTGGCCAAATAATCCAAAAATATGTAATTTTTCAATTAAGTCCAAAATAATAGAAAATCCTAAAACCTAGGGTAAAATCACAATTAAACAATAAAAACATGGATCAAACATGGATTTTAGCACTTAAAATAATCAATAAAATGGTGCTTATCAACCATCCTCTTCCCAATCCTCGTTTTCCCCGTGTTTTGGGCATAGGATAGTGTTTGTGGGATACGCCGTCATCAAGAGGGGAGGGGTTGCAGCTACGTCTTTCTCTCCTTCTCTTTCTTCTTTTCGTTGTTCCTGTATCCGGAGAGAAATTGCAGTTGCTACTTTCTCCTATTAAGGCAATTCTTCTTTGCATCTTTACACGACCCGGAGAGAAATTGTCGTGGTTGTTCCCCCTCCTCTTCCTTGTGAACGTTGTATCGGACTCATCTTTGCGGGAAGAGGTGGTCAGGGTCTTCGGATGGGGTCATGCTACCCATGTGTTACCTCAGGCGTCCTCATCTGTTATGGACTACTAGGATGGAGTACCCGGAAGGTGGCAAGATATTCAAGGAACACGTCGACAGACTCCTGCGCACCGTATACTTGGAAAGTGGTTCCGAGCCTAGCGACCCTGCAGGAATGACGTCGTAGAGAAGAAAGGCCCAAGTAGAAGAGTGCCCTTTCTTTTTCTTTTTCCCACTAGATATCCTGATTGTATCTTGATAATTCTTCATGTATTTTTCATATAAATAAAGCAATATTTTTGTTACCCTGTGTATGTGTATGCCTGGATTATTCCTTTGAACACCTTGCTTGTATTCCTTTGGTCGGGTATGCTACTTTACCATTGCTTTCGTAGCGCCCCCTGTCTTGGGCGCTCGGGATATCATGAGGCATCCTGGTTTGTGTCCCCTGGTGGCTAGTTTGTAGCAACCCAGACCAAATCTAAGTACCCCGGGCATCGGCTGCACCGCGAGGTATTAGGGTTTTAGGTACTTGGTCGGGCGTAGCAACTCAAACCAAGCCTAAGTACCCCAGGCATCGGCTGCACCGCGAGCTATTAGGGTTTTGGGTACTTGGTCGGGCATAGCAACCCAAACCAAGCCTATGTACCCCGGGCAGCGGCTGCACTGCGGGGTATTAGGGTTTTGGGTACTTGGTCGGGCGTAGCCACCCAGACCAAGCCTAAGTACCCCGGGCATCGGCTACACCGTGAGATATTAGGGTTTTGGGTACTTAGTCGGGCGTAGCAACCCAGACCAAGCCTAAGTACCCGGGCATCGGCTGCACCGCGAGGTATTAGGGTTTTGGGTACTTGGTCGGGCGTAGCAACCCAGACCAAGCCTAAGTACCTCGGGCATCGGCTGCACCGCGAGTTATTAGGGTTTTGGGTTCTTGGTCGGGCGTAGCAACCCAGACCAAGCCTAAGTACCTTGGGCATCGGCTGCACCGCGAGGTATTAGGGTTTTGGGTACTTGGTCGAGCGTAGCAACCCAGACTAAGCCTAAGTACCCCAGGCATCGATGGGTACTTGGTCGAGCATAGCAACCCAGACCAAGCCTAAGTACCCCGGGCATCGGCTGCACCGTGAGGTATTAGGGTTTTCGATACTTGGTTGAGCTTAGCAACCCAGACCAAACCTAAGTACCCCGAGCATCGGCTGCACTGCGAGGTATTAGGGTTTTGGATACTTGGTCGGGCGTACAACCCAGACCAAGCCTAAGTACCCCGGGCATCGACTGCACCGTGAGGTATTAGGGTTTTCGGTACTTGGTCAGGCCTCAGGCATCAGCTGCACCGCGAGGTATTAGGATTTTGGGTGCTTGGTCAGGCGTAGCAACCCAGACCAATCCTAAGTACCCCAAGCATCGGCTGCACCGCGAGGTATTAGGGTTTTGGGTACTTGGTCGGGCGTAGCAACCCAAACCAAGCCTATATACCCCAGGCATCTGCTGCACCGCGAGGTATTAGGGTTTTGGGTACTTGGTCGAGCGTAGCAACCCAGACCAAACCTAAGTACCCCGGGCCTCGGTTGCACCGCGAGGTATTAGGGTTTTGACTCTTAATTAGGCATAGATGGTTGAAAGAAAGCATCTTCCTTTATTACTTGAATTTGCTGCAAGACAGCCAAAATATACAAAAGGGCATTCATTATATAATGTAAATCTTACTGGAACAGGGTGGGTCAGAGACGGTTGCCTAGCCTGGACCTCTCTAGTCCTGGTGCTTCTCTTTACATGCATGGCTTTCTTCAACTAGCCTTCAAGACCCTTGGGTTCTTCTGGGACTCTGTTCGGACTTCCCCACTGTAGCACCATCGAGATACCAGCTGGTCTCCCCTAACTTCAACCACTCGGTCGCCTACTGGGAACTTTATCTTCTGGTGGTAAACAGAGACCACTGCCTGGAAAATGCTGAGCGCTGGGCGGCCCAGGATGGCGTTGTAGGAGGAGGGCGCATCCATGATCATGAAGGGAGTCCTTCTGGTCTTCTCCAGCGCGTCACTTCCCAAGGAGAGCGAGAGGGTAATCTGCCCTATCGGTTATACTCGATACCCCGTAAAGCCAAACAGCGGGGTAGTGACCGGGAGCAGCTCATCTTCATCGATCTGAATCTGGTCTAAAGCCGCCTTGTACAAAATGTTCACGGAACTCCCCGGTCCACAAAGATGCGCTTAACGTCGTAATTAGCAATACGGGCTATGATCACTAAGACGACTTCATGGGGAGCCTCCACTTCTTCCAGGTTGGCTGGTCCAAAAGATATTGTTGTTGGTGCCCCGGTTGGTTTTGATGTGATCAACCAAGTTAGGTTAGGTCCTGTTGGTTTTAATCCCTCTGCTAAGTGTGCAGGAACTTAGGTACGGAGGAAGTCGAGCGTAAGATGCAGCGGACGAGAAGGATAGTGCGGGGAAGTGAGCCGACAGGCTCGGTGCAATCTGAGGGACGTGGAAGTTGCGGAAGAGTACGTCGGTGGACCAAGAAGGACGTGCGCGACGTCCGAGGGACGAGAAGCCTGGCGGAAGCACGTTCGAAGGGCGAAAGGCCAGAGTCGGGTTCGGGTGAACCTAACTCCGGTTGGCCGAAAATCACCCAATCGACGGTTTGACGAAAAGTCAACTAAGTTGACTTTTATCAAGTCAACATTTGACTTGCAATTAAAATAATAAAGTTTTAATTATATTAAAAACTTTATTTAAAGTATCAATTTAATTAAAGGTTTTAAGTAAATTTATTTTAATTAAAGTTGTTTAAAACTTTAATTAAAATTTCAATTTAATAAATTGTTTTTAAGTAAACGTTGGATTTTAACCACTCTTTCAATTTAATTAAATCTTCCTGCACAGGGTGATCATTTTAGCTTCGTACGTGAAGCTCGGTCAAAAGCCGTGAAGCTCGGTCAAAGCTTCTTACGTGAAGCTCGGCATTTTAGCTTCGTACGTGAGGCTTCTTACGTGAAGCTCGGTCAAAGCTTCTTACGTGAAGCTCGGTCAAAGCTTCTTACGAGAAGCTCGGTCAAAGTCCGTGAAGCTCGGTAAAAGGCGATCACTTCAGCTTCTTACGTGGATGCAATCTACATGCTCGGTCAAAGGAGATCTTTAATTTTAAAATCTACGATCAAGATGAAACTCAATCTTGTATCAACGGTCAAGATCATATCACTCAACCTATAAATAGGCTTAGAGATTCAGAGTCAAGTATATTCAATTCTTTCTGTAATTTCTTTAAGTCTAAGTGTGCTTCAGTTGTAAGGCTTCTCCGCCACAAGGAGATTTTCTGATTGAGCGTTAACCGTCTTGGAAGCAACAACCAAGTTGCAACCAAGTTTTTCTTAAAGACGAGTGCCCTCTTGTTTTATTTTTTAACCGTCTATTCACCCCCCTCTAGCCGGACCAACCCGATCCTACAATTGTAGGGTCGAGTTCCTGACTCCGGCTGTTTCTAATGGAGTAATTTTCTAATTGCCTGGTATGAGACTTCCATGCTCGGTTGGAGTCCCCTCCAGTAGGTCCTCCGGAGATGACTCCCACATGACTCGAGGGCGGACCACGCATGGGTGCCTTGCGCTTCTGGGGGTCTCTTTCTAAGGAGAGAGATCTTCGGGGTGCAGGCCCCCGACTCCTACCTCACGATCGTGATCGGGACCGATGTCGGACCTCGTTTTCCCCGGCATGCTGTTGCCGAGGAGAAAAGCTTCGCCTTAGCGACCTTCTGCGATACTCGACTTATTCCACTTTCTTCGAGGTTTGGTATCTACCTCCTTGCTGAACTTCTTCTTCAAGGCGTGACACTCCTCAGTGGAATGTGTCGAGTTGCCATGGTAACTACAGTACCTTGGTGATGGCTCCGACTGCTCTGTGTCTATCATCTCAACCAACCGGCGCCTACCAGCCCACTGGTCCTTCCCAGGGTGAAGGTTTTTCCCCGAGCTGGGGTCGGGGGCTCCCTCCTGTCTGATCGGGGAGTAGCCGGAGGGGGGCTCTGACTGGATCTTTGCGACGGATGTACTGTACTTCTTCCACATTGACATGCTTGACGGAGCATCCCAGCAAATCATCGAAACTGGCGGGGGGCTTCTTTACCAAGGATCGGAAGAAGTCCCCTTCAACGAGTCCTTGGGTGCAGGCACTGACGAGTATCTCTGATGTTGCGTTGGGCATGTCTTGCGCCACCCGGTTGAACCTCTGGATGTACTCCGTGAGTGGTTCCTTAGGCATCTGCTTGAGGGCGAATAGATTAAGTGTCGTCTTCTGGTTGCGATGACTGCTCGCGAAATGGTGAAGGAAGGTTGTTTTAAACTCCGCAAAGGAGTTGATGGAACCTTGTAGCAGCCTCTGGAACCACCATTGAGCTGCTTCGGATAGGTGTTTAAGAACACCCGGCACTTCACACCGTCCGTATACTGGTGCAGGAGTGCAACATTCTCGAATTTACAAACGTGATCTTCTGGATCCGTCTTCCCATCATAATCGGGGATCCCTGACCCGCGGAACTGCTTTGGCATGGGGTCTTCGACAATCTCGGATGAGAGAGGTGTAGAGGGAACCTTATGGGAGGTCTTAGGTTCATCCCTCTTTCCCTGTTCCTCTCCGTGCCTCCGAGCGTTGGAGGCCACCGAGTGGGCCTTCTCAATGTCTCTGGGAGATTCTCTTTGGGGGTCCAAGACTGCTCCGTCCCGTCACCCCACCGGAGTGACAGATATCCGTGAATGCGAGATGGAGGCTCTGGGGATCTCCTCCCTCACAGGATCCCCTTGTTGTGAGGTAGTCTGTTCGGCTTGGTGTTGCTCCAACGCCTCTTTAATGGCGTTGGCCACTAGGCGATCGAGTTCCTCTCTTTTAAGGACAAGGGGTTGTCCCTCCGGTCCTGCCATCGGTGCTCCTTCAGGTGCTTTACTAGTTTCCCACAGACGGCGCCAAATTTGTTCCGGAAGGAGTCGACAACGATGTCCAGTCACCGGGGGCCTGCCCACGTGGAAGTCGCTATGGAGGGGAGAAACTCCGTACCCTGCGAGATTAACACGATCGTTAGGTGGCGGAGTCCACTCCGACGCTCAAGTCAGTGTATTATTGGAGAGTAAAGGCAGCAAGAAAGAAAAATGTATATAGGGTTGAGAGAGAGTAACCCCTTTACCGGAAGGGTTGGACTACCTTTTATATTGATGGCGGTAGACTTGGCTCATTCCCTCGTCTCGTGCCACGTCTTCGTGATTTATGTCACGTCCTCCCCTTCTTTTGGCGGTAATTAGCTAGCATTTGAAACGGTCTGCGCCGTTACTACGCTTCGGCCCGTTGCGATATTTAAGGGTTTTGATGACTTCTTACGACGGGGAGACTTATCCATAGGTCCGTTAAAAAAGGGGGGTGGAGGATTGTTGCTTGAGGTCGCAACTAACTCGGGCTCCGCTACCCCAAGGTAAGCTCAAGGCCTTCTATGCCGAGGTGAGCGCAGGGCCTTCTGACCCGGGTGAGCTCAGGTGCTATAATTCCCGAGGGGCTCTAGGGACCCAACTTCTCGGGGGGGGGGGGGGGGGGGGGGGGGGGTCCTGAGGCTCGGGGAGGAGGGTCATTTCAATCCGACTTATCATGCCACGCAACTTCTTCATCCTACGTGCCTGCCACAGGCTATTAAACTCTATCAATGAGAATCGAATTCTTGATGCAGTAATCCACTTATCTCTTATAGCTGTGTTGTGTTTAGGGCTCTAATGATCCTATTCAAATTATCATTAGGAATGCCTATTACCTTAAAATTTAATGGAATTGAAAGTGATATTTGATCCTGTCGACAAGCGAAGAAGGTCCTCGCTAGGATGACTCGATCTGACCATGATGACCCAGGTTTGCAGTAGCGTGGGGGTCAGGGTCGAGCTTGAGTGCTAATAGGACACAAGTGGCTTGGGTCGGACCAAAAACGGGAGCACACAAAGTGGAGCAGAGGTTTCAAATGGCAGCAACCCCTTCTTTGGAGCCCAAAGGAGGTTTATATAGGGGAGGAGAAGCCCTCTGTCATGTCAGAGCTGTCATGTCTCATTAAGAATTGGTCAGTTGGCAGACTGGGCTAATGCCAGCTTTAGTTGCTCTGTGAGACTGCCACAACCGCCTGACAATCTGTCCAAGTTGTCTCCTTTGACCCCAATTAATGTGCAGCGGCTCTGTCAGGTCATGATTATGTCAGAGGTCTTTTCTCATAATTGAGAGATTTGTGAGATCTCCACCGGTGGGGCAACCTGTCACTCATTTGGGACAATCGGCTCGGGTCTGCCAACCCACGACCTGGGTCGGTCAGACAAGCTCGGCCTCTCGGCCACTCATGTTTTCAGGGCGGTCCTAAACTGCCTGACCCAGAGTGATAGACCCAGGGTGGCCGACCCATAGTGACCAACCCAGGGTAGACGACCCAGCGTGACAGGCCTAGGGTGGCCGACCCAGAGTGACAGACCCAGGGTGGCCGACCCAGAGTGACATACCCAGGGTGGCCGACCCAGAGTGACAGACCTAGGGTGGTCGACCCAGGGTGACCGACTTGGTGATCCCCGGCCCCTAAAACTCTAGGCCGGGAACGTCTGCTCGGGCGCCCTGATTGGGCCCTGTCTCAAGTTGCTTCGAATCCTGATCTTCATAGCCAGATCAGTATCTAGCGCACTAATCCCAAGCTGAACCCGACCCACTTCGTCTGACCCAAACCCAATCCGACCGAGCCCCTAATCAGCTCCAAAAACTTACCCGATCGGATCACAAGCCTTCCCTTCAAGTCTAGTTGAAGGAGGCGTTAAGTCCGACTGACTAGGCTATTGGCCCGGTCGGCTAAACCCGTCTTCGTATTCCCGACCTCCATTTCACCCCTGAAATTCTCAGTCTTAAATGTCGAATCACCTATCAAATCAGTCTTCAATGCGAGGCCACGTGTCATTCCCCGACTGGGAGCTTCTAGCACCGATGCGTCATCGATCAGACTCGTGCGATGGCAGAGGAAAGGTCTCGAAACCTCGGGAAAGAGCGGTAAACCAACGGCTGGGATCCGATCCCGCCTTTTTCCCCTTCGGCATCCGACGGTCCTCTTCATCCCCAGCGCCGTATAAATAGGTTCCCCCCCCCCCCTCATTTTACCCCTCTCGGTTTCACCTTTCACTTTCACCTCCTCCTTTGTCCGACCTCCGCAGCCTGCCCCTGTGAGCTCTAGCGACCAGCGTTTTCCGGTGAACCCGACCACTAGGTACTCTTTCTCTTTTTCTACGTTTCTTCTCTTAATTCTCGAGCCCGACTCATTGGCTGCTTTGTCTTCCTCATCCGGGCAGTGGTATACTACGAACCGTTCAACCTTGACTTTGGGTCATCTAGAGACCCTTCGCATAGATTACCAGATCCCTGAGGATCACTATTTAGCCCTTCCTTCTCGTCCCGACCGACCCCATCAACCTCCCATGGGTTATTTCACCATCTTCAAGGACCACCTACTAGCCGGCCTGCAATTTCCTTTGCACCCTTTCATCATAGCGATCTGTCAATACTTCCAAGTGCCCCTCTCCCAATTAGCCCCCAACTCCATCCGGATCCTGTGTAGGACTGTAATCATGTTTGATACCTTCCGTATCCCTCTCAACCCCCGAGTCTTCCACCTCTTCTTCTACCTCAAAATGCAAGAACCGGGCTATTTTTTCTTCCAAGCTCGAGCTAAATCTGCTTTCCTAGATAAGGTTCCTTCTACTAAGGGATGGAAATCCCATTTCTTTTATGTGCACTCTGCCCCTCCCCCAGCCTGGTCGACTGGGTGGGTGGAGGATTTGTCGGTCCACCCTCCTGCGCCCAAGAAATACCGTTCAGACCCCGGCTTCCAAATGGCCTTTTCTAAAATCGGGGGTCTTCACTTCCATGCCGGTAAACTGTTGAGCGAGGCTGTGCTCTATATCTTCCAGCTGAGCCATATTCCCGCAGAGTGGTCCGGCACCTTTGGTAAGTTTCCAATTTGTTTATGAGTTTTTTTAATGCTAACTAAAACTCTCTCTGGGTTGTAGCCGAGACCATGATGGATGCCCTCATTACAGACCAGCTGGGTCTGGAAGAAGAAGCACTGAATGCCCAAGCCGCGGAGCTATTGGCTAGTCGGGAAGTGCCACTGGTAAACGTCGCTCCAGCTGTTGATCAGCCGGACAATAAGGGGGAGGATTCTGATCTTGAGTTGCTGAATGAGGATCCTGAAACGGATCTTCCAGTGGCCGATGTGGAGGCAAAAACACCGACCACCGCCACAGAGTAGCCGACCTCTGGGGAGCCTACGAGGAAACGTCTTCGGGTGACTGTCCCTTCTGGTACATCTATAGCTCGAGCTTGGACTGAAGAGGCCCGTGGCCCATCAACTCTCCCATCGGCCGTGCGATGGTCCAAGCCTCGACCTCTGGCTCGGCTCCTCCTCGCTTGAGGGCGTCTGCCTCTGGGTCGGCTCTTCCTCGCTTGGGGCCTCTGCCTCTGGGTCGGTTCCTCCTCGATCAGGGACCTCCGCCTCTATCTCGACTCCTCCTCGCTCGGGAGCCTCCACCTCTAGCTCAGGGTTACCTCGCCCCAGAGCCCCTACACCTAGTCAAACGCCCTCCCACTCGGCGGTCGTTGCTGATCCAGCCGAGGAAGACACCATAGCTGCCCTCCTGTCCATGCACAACATTTCCCCGAGTTCCAGTGGAGGTGCAACTCCCCTCGGAAACCACCCTGACTCGTATAGTTGAGCCTCAGCCACTCAACTTACATGGTCAGCTAGCTGTCAGCTGGGACCAAGGCCTGGAGATGATCCAAGGACGAAGTCCTTTAAGTCTAGTTGATAATTTTTTTATGGACTCTACTCAGGTAAGTCTCCTTTTCTCTTTATCACCCATTTCTTCCACTTATATTGTTTGTTCTTGCTTAGTTTTGGGTTGCGAGCCGAGCGGTCGCTCAGGCCTGGTCGTCAACACTAGGGAACGTCGGGCGGCAGAATTCAAGATAAAAGCGCTGGAGAACTAGCTAGCTCATTGTACTCTCCCTACAGGCGAGGACGACCAGGCACTCCTCCGTGATGAAATAACCGCCCTGAGGACACAATTGGCGGAAGCTAACGCTCGGTCAGAGCAAGAGCATGAAGTATTATCTGCCTCCTCCCGAGAAATAGACCATCTAGCCAACCGATTGGAAGCCGCGGAGGCAGTGAAGAAGACCGCTCTAACCCGTCAGGTCGGGCCCGCTCGAATCTAGATAAGAAAATAGCGGAGGTCAAAGCCTTACAACAGCAGTTAAAGGAATTAGCCGTCGCTCATAACCAAACTCAGTTAGCCTTGACGAACAAGGAAACGGAGCTGGCGGCTCAAAGAGACGCTTTTCAGGCCCTGGAGGCTGGCCAGTTGGTGAGCAAGGAGGCAGGATTGGCGGCTCAGGATGCCAAGATTCTAGAACGAGACGCTGAGATTGCCCGAAAGAAGAAGGAGCTGGAAGATTACAAGTCAGACGAGTGGGCCCGAATTGAACAATCCAGACTGGCCTATGTTCAATCTCAGCCTTTTCTTCGGCAAGTGGCTCAGTGCACCGTGTTGGTGCAGGAAGCACCAGATCGAACCTTGTTTTGATATTGGCAAAGGATTCAAAGTTAAGGGTTATTTGTTGTCTAACAATTCTGCTTGAGAGTGCAGGAAACAAAGTCCTAGCGAAGGGCTGCTAGGCACCTGATGATGGACTGTCATGAAACCAAGTCCTGGCGAAGGGTTGCTGGGCAAAAACCAAGTCCTGGCGAAGGGCTGCTAGGCGAAAACCAAGTCCTGGCGAAGGGTTGCTGGGCGAAAACCAAGTCCTAGCGAAGGGCTGCTAGGCGAAAACCAAGTCCTGGCGAAGGGCTGCTGGGCGAAACTCAAGACCTGGCGAAGGGCTGCTGGGCAAAAACCAAGTCCTGGCGAAGGGCTGCTGGGCGAAACTCAAGACCTGTCGAAGGGCTGCTGGGCAAAAACCAAGTCCTGGCGAAGGGCTGCTGGGCGAAACTCAAGACCTGGCGAAGGGCTGCCGGGCAAAAGTCCAACTGGAGGAGCCGGTTGGCACCAGGTAAATTCTCCCGAGAGGAGTAGGTGAGGACGCGTTCCCCTTGAGGGAACATTAGGCGTCGGTTCGACCTAGGGCTCCATTTTGGAGACCAAAGTCAGAACCAAGACAGCTGAAGCTGTAGAAATTAAATTAAATATTTGTTTTATTGTGTTTTGGACTAACCCTGGAAGCAGGACCGAAGGAACGTGTGTCTGCAGCTCAGAATGTCTCAAAGGAAAGAGGCAACTGCTGACCAGGGCGCCCGGAGTGTCCCGGGCGCCCCCAAGGTGAACACAAAACACAAAGAAAGCAAATGAACCTCGACAGTACATTCTGAGGGCGCCCCCGCTGTCCCGGGCGCCCCCAATGGCAAACCAACTGAAGAGTTAAGCTGCTGCCGCGTCTGCACTGCGCACCCAGGGCGCCCCCGCTGTCCCGGGCGCCCCCAGCGCACAGGGCGCCCCCAGCCTTACCAAGGAGAGCTCAGCGCTGCGGATAAGGTTTGACCGGGTCAACCAGGGCGCCCCCAGCGTCCAGGGCGCCCCAGTCAAGGCCTTATCCCGAGGATTAAGGGCTAAGACCTTGACCGCGCCTCTTGCGGATCAAAAGCCACGTGGGGGGGCGCCCCCGTCGACCAGGGCGCCCCCAGGCACTATAAAAAGGGCCCTCGACCCTCTTCTTCAACACACAACTTTCATTCAACGCATCCAAACTCTCTGACGACCGCGCTCTGCCCCAGGAACTTCCCAACTCAAGTCCGAAGCGCCATCGACCTCCCGCTGCACCGAAACTCGAGCCTTCCCCGGGAGTTGGTAAATACAGAAGTGTAATCTTTGTTTATTGCAAATTGTAGTTCTCTTCTGTATTCTTTCTACGCATTATAGAATTGCCCAAAGTAAACGGTCAACGACCGTGGGCCTTGGAGTAGGAGTCGACCCAGGCTCCGAACCAAGTAAAACCTTGGTGTTTGCGTTGTTTGTTTTTATTCCGCCGCGCACGTACTCTTTCTTTTAAATCCGAACATTTTCCAATATTCACCCCCCCCCTCTATCGGTCTTTCTCGATCCAACAAGTGGTATCAGAGCGGGGTTATTCAAAGTTGGTGCAACCACCACTTTGAAATTTTTTTTCGGATTTTTTTCGCTTTATTTTTCAAATAAATAATATCTGTGAGTGTATTTAAAATATCCACCATAAGTTGGTGCAACCACCATATTTTTTTCGCCTTTTTCAATTCTGAATTCTCATTTTCTCACCATAAGTCAGAATTGATAAAAGAATCAATTTGTGAAAACTTGTCGTAAAATTTTTTTATTATTATTTTAATATTTTTCCTCGAAATTCGTGCTATCTTAATTCAAGAAATTTTTTTTCTTACTTTTTCTTCATTAATCAAAATTGTTAAGGTCAACATTTTCAAAAAAAATTTTATTATTATTTTACCTCGAAATTCGTGCAAACACCTTTTGAGCTTGTTTTTCTCTCTCTCCCGCACTACTAATCCAAGACCAAGTCTTGGTACATCTCTATTTTTTTTTCTTGTGTGCAAGATTTATCCTTAATGGCCAATCAAGAATGGAACAGTGTTCGTCCGCCTCTATTCTCTGGCGAGAACTTCAGAACCTGGAAAAGTCTAATGGAATCCCACCTGAAGGACAATCTAGATCTCTGGTTGATAATTCAAACAGGGTTCCACCTCCCTACAGAAGATGGACTATCAATTGCATGGGACAAACTGGATGAACCAACCCTCAACCAAATTGAGACTGATGCAAGAGCAACTGCAATTCTTCAATGCGGTCTAACTAACGAACAACTCAAGCTAGTTGGATCCTTCAACTGTGCTAAAGAAATGTGGGAGAAACTAATCAACCTACACGAAGAGAGCTCCGACATTGAGGTACTTGATGTCCAAGCACAGATAGCCGAATCAGAATCTGAACTCGAATCCAGAATCGAAATCGAACCAGTAGAATCAGACGACGAACTGACTAAGACGGTAACTAATTTTGAATCTTTTTCTAAATTAGAATTGAATAATCAAATAGATACTATAATGGTCGAGAAAGGTATAAGCTTTATTGCAGGGAAAACTCCAAGAGAACTGCAAAAGAGGCCTCAACTAGAACCTGAGTCCAACTCATACTCAGAATCTGACGACAAAGAAAGGTATCCTCGGAAACTTGTCCGGTTAGCTCGCGACCACTACAAAATACTGAGGAAACAATCAAGCAAAGGGAAGATGGCTAAAATCAAGGGGGAGACCTCCAAAAGGGAATCAAATGATAAATTTACAGTATTTAATAATCCATTATTTACTATGAACAATATGATTAATTCATATGAAAATGTAATTCATAACATTGCTTATTGCGAAAATCTAGAATATTATTACCATTTTGAAGTGACTTAAATAATTTTTTATTAAATTGCATGTTTGATTGATTGATTGTTTATTTAATTTCTGCAATTTACCATGCTTAGACTTAGGTTTAGTTAGCTTAAGGACTTAACCAATTACTTGAAATTTGAAAACATAGTATTAGGAGGAGGTGAGATGATAGTACGTTGGGGAAACCAACTCTAATAAGATCAAGTCTACTTGGTCTCTTTAGACTGGTGAAACCAGCCGAAGCTACCGATCCAAGACCCAAGCTAGTTAGACCAGAAAATGACCTAATTTAATTTGAAAATGAAATTTCATTAAAAGGCTTTGTCAAGGAAAGGGTGGATGATCCCATAAGGCTACGGCCAAAGAAGGCCTAGTGCCTCGCCAAGACCTGGAAGCCAATTTCTGAAATTCAAATTCAAATTATCTTTTGTCAAATTCGAATCTAACATAAATTTCAAATAATTATAGATTATAATCTGTTTTCAAAATTTCTATTTTTCAAACTTATTCTGTTTCAAAAATCACTTAATCAGTGTTCAAAATTTCTGCCTTCTAAACTTATTTTTTTATCAAATCTGTTTTCAAAATTAAATAACTTTTTTCAAAATAAATGAAAATTCCTTTTCAAAATTAATTTTTACCTTCAAACCTGTCTCACAAGAACTTTTAAGGTTAACTGTTTGAAAATCCTAGATTGGGTGAGACAGGAAAATTAAGTTCAAATTAAAATTTCTTTTATGTTGTGTTTTAATTCAGAGGATAATTCCAACATAGTCAAACCATGATTAACATAGTCAAACCTTAGTCAACTGAGTCAAACATGGTTAAATCTAGTCAACACTAAGGTCTTAGATAAAGTCAGTCTATGTCGGATACAGGGGGAGCTCTTCTTAATGTTTTTTTGATTTCTCAAAATCCTTATGCTTTAAAACTTATTTTCATCTCAAAATAAGGCTTTAAAAAGTTGATTCAAAAACCTTAATATATTACTATCGCTTTGGAAAAATTATTATCATTTCAAATTTTTTTTAAACTGTGTTATTATTCCAAATTGAGTTTTCAAAAATTTATCTCCTTGAAAGTTATCATACTCAGAAGATTGTTCAAAAGTGCTTCTTTTGATCTTGACAAACCCTAAAGACACAGAGGAAAGGTCCACTTCATGATCTTCAAGGACTCCTAGGATGTGTCAAATTAAGGGGGAGTCTAAGTCAAAAGAAAAACTTCAGAAAAAGTTTCTTTTTACTTATGTCTTTGTTAAACAGTTCTTTCTAATCTGACTCAAACCTTAAAACTCAAAGGAAGAGTACTTGTGGTCAACAAGCTTCCCAGGACTGAGTCAAGTTTAGGGGGAGGTCAAAATTAAAGGAATTATTTAATAACATGCTTTATTTCAAACTCTTGCAAAAATCTAAGTTTTTCAAAATACTATTTGTTAGAATTTGTGTGACTTATGAAATTATTTTCGAAATAACATTTACTTAGGTTGGAAAATTTCCAGGACACTTAGGAAATGTCCTTGTAGTCAACAAGGTTTCCTAGGATGGTGTCAGACTGGAAAATGAACCAAGTTAAGTAAAACATTGAACCTTCAAAAGTTCACACACTTTTTAGCATATATTTTTAAGTACTATCATTTTTTAAAAAAATTTAAAATCATAATTTATCTCAAAAGTACTTGAAAAATCTTTTCAAAACTCTTTTTCGAATTTTTTTTCAAATACAAAATATTTTTTTGCATAATACTCTTCAAAATGGACTTAATCTGGAAATTTAAGCTTTTGCTATGCTTTTAAGAGTTATACCAAGTATTTTTATGTTTTCAAAACTCATAAGCTCTGATACACAATTTATTCTCAAAACTTCTTTCAAAACATATTTCAAAACACAATTTCTTTTCAAAATGTTTTAAGTACTTAAGTATTTAACGGGTATTTTTTTACTTAATTTTCTCAATCAAGTACTTGACACTTAATTTTTCTTCTAAAAAGTACTTGCTCCAAAGTTTAAAAACTTGTTAAGCCTGAAAAATCCTTTTCTTAAAAATTTTCTAAGCGTGAAAAATTTCTTGAAAAATTTTCTAAGTAAAGTTTCCTTTTCTAAAAGTTAAAATTTTTTTTTGGAAACTTGGAAATTTTGCCTAAGTAAATTTTTTTTGCCTTATAAAAAGTTGTAAATTTTTTTTAAAGCCTGAAATTTTTTTTCATAATGGTAAATTATCTAAGTGTAAAAAGTTTTGAAAATGCTTTTACTCGATTCATGAAAAATACTTTGTCAAAAACATAAAGCACTTAGAAAAACTCATAAATCCCTGTTAGATACCTTGTTCACCCATGCTTGGTTTTGATATATGTCAAAGGGGGAGGAAAGGTCAAAGTTAAGAGTTAAGTTAATTATTCAGGGGGAGAATGAGCATGAGAAATTTTTTTTCTCTCTCTTTTCACTCTTCAAATTACATTTGGGTTTAGACTGTTACGAATTGATATGTTTTATTAGTCTTAACCTTTATGCTTAAACTGCTATCTTTTTCCTTAACTTTGAATTGTGTTGCCATAATCAAAAAGGGGGAGATTGTTGGTGCAGGAAGCACCAGATCGAATCTTGTTTTGATATTGGCAAAGGATTCAAAGTTAAGGGTTATTTGTTGTCTAACAATGCTGCTTGAGAGTGCAGGAAACAAAGTCCTAGCGAAGGGCTGCTAGGCACCTGACGATGGGCTGTCAGGAAACCAAGTCCTGGCGAAGGGTTGCTGGGCGAAAACCAAGTCCTGGCGAAGGGCTGCTAGGCGAAAACCAAGTCCTGGCGAAGGGTTGCTGGGCGAAAACCAAGTCCTGGCGAAGGGCTGCTAGGCGAAAACCAAGTCCTGGCGAAGGGCTGCTGGGCGAAACTCAAGACCTGGCGAAGGGCTGCTGGGCAAAAACCAAGTCCTGGCGAAGGGCTGCTGGGCGAAACTCAAGACCTGGCGAAGGGCTGCCGGGCAAAAGTCCAACTGGAGGAGCCGGTTGGCACCAGGTAAATTCTCCCGAGAGGAGTAGGTGAGGACGCGTTCCCCTTGAGGGAACATTAGGCGTCGGTTCGACCTAGGGCTCCATTTTGGAGACCAAAGTCAGAACCAAGACAGTTGAAGCTGTAGAAATTAAATTAAATATTTGTTTTATTGTGTTTTGGACTAACCCTGGAAGCAGGACCGAAGGAACGTGTGTCTGCAGCTCAGAATGTCTCAAAGGAAAGAGACAACTGCTGACCAGGGCGCCCGGAGTGTCCCGGGCGCCCCCAAAGTGAACACAAAACACAAAGAAAGCAAATGAACCTCGACAGTACATTCTGAGGGCGCCCCCGCTGTCCCGGGCGCCCCCAATGGCAAACCAACTGAAGAGTTAAGCTGCTGCCGCGTCTGCACTGCGCACCCAGGGCGCCCCCGCTGTCCCGGGCGCCCCCAGCGCACAGGGCGCCCCCAGCCTTACCAAGGAGAGCTCAGCGCTACGGAAAAGGTTTGACCGGGTCAACCAGGGCGCCCCCAGCGTCCAGGGCGCCCCAGTCAAGGCCTTATCCCGAGGATTAAGGGCTAAGACCTTGACCGCGCCTCTTGCGGATCAAAAGCCACGTGGGGGGGCGCCCCCGTCAACCAGGGCGCCCCCAGGCACTATAAAAAGGGCCCTCGACCCTCTTCTTCAACACACAACTTTCATTCAACGCATCCAAACTCTCTGACGACCGCACTCTGTCCCAGGAACTTCTCGACTCAAGTCCGAAGCGTCGTCGACCTCCCGCTGCACCGAAACTCGAGCCTTCCCCGGGAGTTGGTAAATACAGAAGTGTAATCTTTGTTTATTGCAAATTGTAGTTCTCTTCTGTATTCTTTCTACGCATTATAGAATTGCCCAAAGTAAACGGTCAACGACCGTGGGCCTTGGAGTAGGAGTCGACCCAGGCTCCGAACCAAGTAAAATCTTGGTGTTTGCGTTGTTTGTTTTTATTCCGCCGCGCAATTACTCTTTCTTTTAAATCCGAACATTTTCCGATATTCACCCCCCCCTCTATCGGTCTTTCTCGATCCAACACACCGTTGGCATGATTATGTATGGCGTGAAGGGCACTTTGCAGCAACTCACAAATGTCGGTCATATCCCAGCTAACTTGCCTCCTAATGTTGTCAAGCCTACTCAAATTAGAGCGATGATCCCAGCAGATGCATTCCCCCCTTTTAGTTAAGTTATCACCTAGCTCTTTTCTCTTTTCTCTCTGGCTCGGCCTTTAGTGCCCCGCTCATATTTTGTAATGGCCTTGGGCCTTATTTCGTTTATGAAGTTCTTTGTATTGTCAACTTTTTCATCTTACTGCAACCCAGTCTTGTCTTTTTGTTAATCACTCCGAAGATCCGAGCTATTTGCTAAGGATCAATCACTCGGGAAAATCGGACTACTCACTTGGGGTCGATCATTCAGGCTGGTTAAGATCTGTACTCGGGACTGTTTGCTTGATCAAATTGAGCCTTAGGATTTCAAGGTCGGGCAGAGACCTTGACACGGTATTGCCACTCAGTCAGGTCGTGGCCTTGACTCGAAATTTTCACTCAATCGGGTCGTGGCCCTGACTCAGAATCTTTTCGCTCGGTCGAGTAGTGGCCCTGACTCGACCTCTTTTCGCTCGGTCGGGTTGTGGCACAGACTCTAAATTTTCACTCAGTCGGGTCATGGCCTTGACTCGGCAAATTTTCACTCGGTCGGGTCGTGGCCCTGACTCGGAATTTTCACTCGGTCGGGTCGTGGCCCTGACACGAAATTTTCACTCGGTCGGGTCGTGGCCTTGACTCGGCCTCTTTTCGCTCGATCGGGTCGTGGCCCTGACTCGAAATTTTCCCTCGGTCGGGTCGTGGCCCTGACTCGGCATCTTTTCGCTCAGTCGGGTCGTGGCCCTGACTCAGCCTCTTTTCTCTCGGTCGGGTCGTGGCCCTGACTCGAAATTTTCACTCGGTCGGGCCATGGCCCTAACTCGACCTCTTTTTGCTCGGTCGGGTCGTGGCCCTGACTCAAATTTTCCCTCGGTCAGGTCGTGGCCCTGACTTGGCATCTTTTCGCTCGGTCGGGTCATGGCCCTAACTCGAAATTTTCACTCGGTCGGGTTGTGGCCCTGACTCAGCCTCTTTTCGCTCGGTCGGGTCATGGCCCTGACTCGGCATCTTTTCGCTCAATCGGGTCGTGGCCCTGACTCGGAATTTTCACTCAGTTGCCCAGCTTTTTATTTAATCAACTTTTATGACTTCATTGCCCGATCTGAGGATATGGCTCCTTTCCTTGATGACTCATGTTCATTCAAGACCTGTCTTTTGATCATTCAGCTCACTCTGGGTGCCTAAGTGAATTAGTGTCGATCATTCAGGATTATCCATTAAGGCTAGGCTCAAAGCCACACCGCTTATCAGACCGAGCGTGGAGTGCCACACCCGACCAGCACTGAGGCCGGTAGGTATGTGGGAGCATGCCCAATTGCAACTTGCGAGAGCAAGAGTCTGGACACCGTCTGGCTTACCCTGCCGAACGTGCAGCGCTACGCCCGACCGGGCCCGACCAAACGTGGAGTGTCACGCCTGGCCAGCGCCGAGTCCGGTGGGTGCAAGGGAGCATGCCCACTTATAACTTGCGAGGGCAAGAGTCTGGACACCGTCTGGCTTACCCTGCCAAACGTGGAGTGCCACGCCCGATCAGGCCCGACCAAACGTGGAGAGCCACGCCCGGCCGGCGCCGAGTCAGGTGGGTGTGTGGGAGCATGCCCACTTATAACTTGCAGAGCAAGAGTCTGGATACCGTCTGGCTTACCCTGCCGAACATGGAGAGCCACGCCCGACCGGGCCCGACCGAACGTGGAGCGCCACGCCGACCGGCATCGAGTCCGGTGGGTGTGTGGGAGCATGCCCACTTATAACTTGCAGGAGCAAGAGTTTGGACACCGTCTGGCTTACTCTGCCGAACATGGAGCGCCACGCCCGACCGGGCCTGACCAAACGTGGAGCGCCACGCCTGGCCGGCGGCCGAGTCCGGTGGGTGCGTGGGAGCATGCTCACTTATAACTTGCGAGGGCAAGAGTCTGGACACCGTCTGGCTTACCCTGTCGAACGTGGAGCGCCACGCCCAACCGGGCCCAACCGAACATGGAGCGCCACGCCCGGCCGGCGCCGAGTCTGGTGGGTGCATGGGAGCATACCCACTTATAACTTGCGAAAGCAAAAGTCTGGACACCGTCTGGCTTACCCTGCCGAACGTGGAGCGCCACGCCCGACCGGGCCTGACCGAACGTGGAGCGCCACGCCCTGCCGGTGCGCCGAGTCCGGTGGGTGCGTGGGAGCATGCCCACTTATAACTTGCGAGAGCAAGAGTATGGACACCGTCTGGCTTACCCTGCCGAATGTGGAGCGCCACGCCCTGATCGAACATGGAGCGCCACGCCCGGCCGGTGCCGAGTCCGGTGGGTGCGTGGGAGCATGCCCACTTATAACTTGCGAGGGCAAGAGTCTGGACACCGTCTGGTTTACCCTACAAACGTGGAGCGTCATGCCCAACCGGACTGAACGTGGAGCGCCACGCCCGGTCGGCGCCAAGTCCAGTGGGTGCGTGGGAGCATGCCCACTTATAACCTGCTGAGCTGCCTTTTAGCTGCCTTGAGTCTCACTATCATATTTACATGATACAATTACAGGGGTCACTCAATCTCAACTTTCCTCACAATACAATTTTAAGTGTGTTGCACTCCAAAGTCTTCCCAACTTCTTTCCTTGGGCATCTTGCAAATAATAGGCTCCAGACCCTAACTTCTCGATCACCAGGAAGGGTCCTCCCCATTGCGGTTCCAGCTTACCTACTTCCCCTACCGGCTTGACTCTCTTCCATATCCGATCGCCTACTTGAAAACTCCTGGGTATAACCCTTTGGTTATACCTGCGCTGCATTCTTTGTCTGTAAGCAGTCATGCGAACCGCTGCCCTATTCCGAATCTCTTCGATCAGATCTAGCTCCAGATGCCTCTTCTCTGTATTGTCTTCCCCATATAAGCGCCTCCTGTCCGACTCACATCCCACCTCCATTGGAACTACGGCCTCGCTACCATATACTAACTGGAACGGAGTACAGCCCGAACCTTCTTTGGGGGTGGTTCGGAGAGCCCAGAGGACACTAGGAAATTCATCTACCCAGGTACCGCCCACATGGTCCATCTTAGTCCTGAGCCCCTCAAGATCTCACTGTTGGCTACCTCTGCCTGGTCGTTACTTTCGGGATAAGCCATTGAAGTGAATGCCTGCTTGATTCCATAGTCTTCACACCATTCTTGTATCTTCCGACCCTGGAACTGTCGACCATTATCTGAGACCAGCTTATGTGGTATCCCATACCGACACAGGATATTTTGCCAAAGAAATTTTGCCTCGATCCACTTTGAAAAATAATCTACAGCAACCAGTAAGAATCTCTTCTGAGCAACAGTTAAGGGGAAAGACCCCACTATATCCATGCCCCACTAATCAAAAGGGCACGATACAATGGACGCCCTCAGAGCTTTGACTGGCCGATGAGACAAGCTCTGATGTTTTTGACAGGAGAGGCAAGAAGTGACCAGTTGACTAGCATCCTTCTGAAGTGTTTGCCAAAAATACTCTGCCAGCAAGACCTTCCGAGCCATAGATCGGCCCCCTGAGTGACTTCCACAAGACCCCAAGTGTATCTCTCTTAGTACATAGTCTGCATTCTCTGCTCTTAAACACTTGAGTAGTGGCCGAGAGAAGACCCGGTTGTAAAGTGTATCCCCAATTAAAGTGAATCGAGCTGCCCTCTTCTTCAATAGCTGAGCCTGCTCGGGATGAGCAAGGAGAGCCCCCTCCTGTAAATAGGCTATGATTGGAGCCCTCTAGTCTCCTTCTATCTCCTTCTCTATTTCTCTTTCGACCTGAGCCACAAGCATGATTTGGGGTGAGGGCTGAGTGAAGACCCATGGAGTGATAGCACTAGCCAGCTTAGCCAACTCATCAACCTTAAGATTGTTCCCTCGGGGGATCTGTAGTATCTGAACCTCTTGGAACTCAGCCTTTAGTTGCCTGTAAGCATCCACATAAGTTTGCAACTTTTCATCATTCACCTCAAACTGCCCGGCTAATTGCCGAGTCACTAGTTGGGAGTTCGAGTGTAACATGACGCTGGTGACTCCTACATGTTTGACAGCTTGCAACCTGGCTAAGAGGGCTTCATACTTTGCTTGATTGTTGGTGGCTCGATACTCCAATCTCACGGCTAGATGAAGATGATCTCCCTTCGGAGAGATTAGCAAGATCCCAATGTCACTCCCTGCCCGAGTGGCAGAGCCATCCACATAGACTTTCCATGCTTCCTCTTCCCCTTCCGTATGAAGCTCGCTGAGAAAGTCGGCTAACGCCTGAGCCTTGATAACCGTCCTAGGCAAATATTGGATATCACTCTCACTCAGCTCTGTGGTCCACTTAATCATCCGACCTGAGACTTCTGGATTAACTAATACTTTCCCGAGTGTGCTATTGGTCAGCACTCGGATCGGATGAGCCAGGAAGTAAGGGCGCAAGCGTCAAGCCATCAATACAAGTACATAGGCTAACTTCTCGAGTGTGTTATACCTACACTCGGCTTCCTTAAGTAAATGCCCAAAGAAATATATTGGTTGTTGCTCAGCCTCCCTCTGTTTGACAAGTACAGCACTCACAGCTCCCTCAGTGGCTGATAAATATACATATAATACCTCTCCCTCCTCAGGTTTGGCCAAGATTGGTAAGCTGACTAAATAATACTTTAATTCTTCAAAGGCCGGGAACTACACCTCCCTAATGTGCCCAGCCTCCAAGAGTCTTTCCACTTCTGCTTGTATGATTTTGTTCTGGTCGGGACTAAAGTCCCTCTTCCTTTGTTTCACAGGTTTGGCATCAGGATATACATATAACTTGTGCTCCATGACTTCGGGCCTAACTCCTTTCAGATCCCGCTGCGCCCAAGCAAACACATCCTGATTTTCGGCTAAGCATTTGACCAGCTGCTGTTTGAGGTCGGGTTGTAGCCCGAGAGCTATCTTCACTTTCGTCTCTTCGCGGTTGGGCAAGAGTTGAATCTCTTCTTTCTCTTCTCTTAACTCGGCACAGGGGGAGGGTTGCACCATGTTACAGCTGTCCGGAGGGGCTCGGAAGGCCTTCCTTACATCCGTTCGAACATCATCCACGTAATAGCGACGTGCCACTCTTTGATCACCCCTGACTTCCCCTACTTGGTTGCCCACAGGAAACTTCACCTTCAGGTAGAAGGTCGATGCTACCGCTCTGAATTCATTGAGCGCGGGTCTGCCCAAAATGACATTATAGGCAGAGGGCGCATCCACTATCAAAAAAGTTGACCACCGGGTTCTTCTCAAGGGCTCTTCCCTGAGTGAGATGGCTAGCTTGATCTGGCCTATAGGTTGCACTTCATTTCCCGTGAACCCAAAAAGAGGTGTGGTCACGAGCTGTAACTCACTGGCCTCAATTTGCAGTTGTTCAAACGCCTTCTTATAGAGAATGTTGACTGAACTTCCAGTATCCACAATGGTCCGGTGGACCTGGTAATTTGCTATGACCGCCGTAATGACCAGCGCGTCGTCATGAGGAACTTCCACACCCTGCAAGTCTTGAGGGCCAAAGTTAATCTGCGGTCCCCGAGCTTGGGCAGAGCTGCAACCCACTGGATGGATCTCCAAGCGTCTGACTTGGGACTTTCAAGCTCGGTTGGAATCTCCATAGGTAGGGCCGCCAGAGATAACATTAATGGACCCATGTACAGCATTCTATTGATTAGCCTGCTCTTCATTCACGTCTCCCTGTCTCAGGGAGCTAGGGGTCGGGAACAGTTGTCGCGCTGCAAGGGTGGTCGCTTGAGCATTAGGGTCTTGTCGATTTGGTTGTGCTCTTCCTCGACCTCGGGCACCCCCTTGGTGAGCTCCTCTAGGGGTTCCTCGGCTAGGACGGGCTTGGCCTCGACCAGCCTGCCAATAGTCTTGAAGGTCATGGGTGTGGCTGTTGTGGAAGGAACAATAGGGCTGTCATCTGGTAGGGAGGCACCCCTGGGCTACCTGTTGAACCATGCCTCGCTCAGCTCCCGGTCTATGTCCCATGTCTCGGGGGCTTCTGAGAGGTCCTCCGGGGGGTGTGGTCCTCTGATGATGAGGAGCTATGGGTAAGGGTTTGACTTCCTGTCGTCGAGCGGCTTGCGCTTCTTCCACATCTACATACTTGGTAGCCTTGCCCAGGAGACTTTCAAAGTCTTTTGGGGGTTTCCGGATCAGTGACCTGAAGAATTCTCCTTCTTGTAGGCCTTGGGCAAAGGCACTGATCAGCACTTCTGAGGTGGCGGTAGGCACGTCTAATGTAACTTGATTAAACTTTTTGATGTAAGCCCGCAAGGGCTCCTTGGGGCTCTGCTTCAAGGCGAAGAGGTTCAGACTGGTCTTGTGATGCCTCTTGCTACTTACGAAGTGTTGGAGGAAAAGTCTCTTGAAATCAGCAAACTCCTTCACAGACCCCTCTGGGAGTCTGTCAAACCAACGCTGAGTCGGTCCTGCCAAGGTGGTCAGAAAGTCTCGGTACTTGATACCGTCTGAGTATTGATGCAACAACGTCGCATTCTTAAGCTTCATCAAATGTTCCTCTAGGTCTGTAGTTCCTCTATATTTAGGGATGGATAAGAGCCAGAAGTGCTTGGGGACAGGCTCTTACAGGACTTGGCTGGAGAAGGGGAACCTAGAGTGGTCAGCCGGGGCTTGGTTGATATGGGCCTTCCCTTTGTTGATTCTGGCTTGGCTGGAAGAGACTTCTTGCGGATCAGACTGTCCAACACCTTCTGTCGGGCCAAAGAATGCTCGGGGGAAGTGAGGGCTCTCACCCGGGCGAACTCCAGCTTCTGTGCCAACGCGAGCTGCCGGCTCAGAAGGACCCTCCTGAGTCGGGCGAACTGCAGTCTTCTGCTCTGCTGCTAATTTCTAAGCTTTAGCGGCTACCAGCAGATCAAGGTTTTCTTGTGAGAGGGTAACGGTCATCCTGTTGGAGTCACTCATCTTCGACTTTCGATCAGGCAGAATCTCACAGACGACACCAAATTTAATCCTGTCGACAAGCGAAGAAGGTTCTCGCAAGGATGACTCGGTCTGACCAAGATGACCCCAATCTGCAGTAGCGTGGCGATCGGGATCGGGGTCGGGCTTGAGTGCTAATAGGGCACAAGTGGCTTGGGTCGGACCAAAAACTAGAGCACACAAAGTGGAGCGGAGGTTTCAAATGGCAACAACCCCTTCTTTGGAGCCCAAAGGGAGGGTTTATATAGGGGAGGAGAAGGCCTCTGCCATGTCAGAGCTGTCATGTCTCATTAAGAATTGGTAGTTGGTAGACTGGGCTAATGACAACTTTAGTTGCTCTATGAGACTGCCACAGTCGTCTGACAATCTGTCCAAGTTGTCTCCTCTGACCCCAATTAATGAGTGACGGCTCTGTCAGGTCATGATTATGTCAGAGGTCTTTTTCTCATAATGGGGAGATTTGTGAGATCTCCACCGGGAGGGCAACCTGTCACTCATTCGGGACAATCGGCTCGGGTCTACCAACCCACGACTTGGGTCGGTCAGACAAGCTCGACCTCTCGGCCACTCACGTTTTCAAGGCGGTCATAAACTGCCCGACCCAGAGTGACAGATCCAGGGTGGCCGACCCATAGTGATCGACCGAGGGTGGACAACCCAACATGACAGACCTAGGGTGGCCGACCCAGAATGATCGACCTAGAGTGATAGACCCAGGGTGGCCGACCCAGAGTGACAAACCCAGGGTGGTCGACCCAGTGTGACAGACCCAGGGTGGCCGACCCAGGATGACCGACATGGTGATCCCCGACCGCTAAAGCTCTAGGCCGGGAACGTCTGCTCGGGCGCCCCTAATTGGGCCCTGTCTCAAGTTGCTTCGAATCCTGATCTTCTTAGCCAAATCAGTATCTAGCGCACTAATCCGATGCTGAACCCGACCCACTTCGTCTGACCCAGACCCAATCCGACCGGCTCCTAATCAGCTCCAAAAACTTACCCGACCGGATCAATATTATTAATTTTTAATATATTTTTTTATATGGAGTTAACTTGAAGAGCATGTAATTAGATTTGAAATGGAACTAAATCTATCGATTTATTCTTGTTAGCTTGATTTGTATAGAAATTTAAACGTAATAATAAGGTGTAATTCTTTAAAGAACTTTTTTATAAAAAAACTTAAATTATGAAAATAAATATGAACAAATACCTTTTAGCAATTAAATGAAAATTAAATTATCCTTAGTACTAAACAGAGCCTAACGTTGTGTTTGGGAGGAGACGATGAATGAGAGTGCAAGGTAAAGAAGGGGGAAAAATTTTAACATCGTTTGGAAAGGAGTGAGTTAAAGAGGTGAAGAGAAAGGAAGGATAAATATTAACCTTGATGAAGAAAAAAAAAAGTTAAATTCTTTACACCCCAAATCGGAATGTAAAAAAGGGAAAAAGAAATCCAACAAAAAATATATTCTAATTTTATCCTTATCTTCTATTTTGATAAAGTTGGTCTTATCTTTAGTGGGTGAAGCATTACAAGGATAGCGACGTCAATGTCGATGTTGACATCGATGTCGACGCCGACTTTGACTATAGTGAAGGAGGTGATGCCAACGACTTGTCGAAGGGACGTGCAAACTGATAGCAATGATGTCACGCCCCGAAACCAATAGAGCCGCTGATCTAATATAAAATCGGACAACATCTACCATGTCCGACGGATAATTTACACGTACATACAAAAACACGCAGATAATATTGGTCTCAGGCCACAAAACAGATATATACAAAACATTAGATAATGAAACACCACAATACTGAAACATAAACTCACCTGTGCTGCCCTCGGGGCAGGCATGTAGCAAAATCACATCGCAAAGTCTAACAAAGGACTCAAAAATACAATACCGTATGAATGGATCGCGAATACAAATCCACGATATATGAAATGAATACAACGCATAAATAATGCTATAAAACGAAAACAAAACTAGCGGAAGCACCCAACAGCGGAGTCGTAGGTACCAGGACCGGCAACTGGGATCCTCCGGCGAGCTATCAACTTGAAAACAAAACACGGTGATGGGTGGTGAGTCCAAATGGAGTCTACGGGTATATAAAAAGATATGCATAGCAGAAAAATAGTTGAATAAGCTATACAGATACAACAGGATACAGTCTCAATAATAGTATCAGAAGTATGCATAACTGAAATAATAAAAGACTGTACATACCAGAAATTAGTCTATCATGATCATAATAAGACTCGTACCATAGGAGCAAGTACAGGGTCATCAAACCAAACAAAGTATATCATGTATGTGCATGTCAAACAAGTACAGCAAATAAATGCAACAAACACAATCAAATGCACAAATGCATCATATGCACATGATGCAGTATCATGGTCACCCCCTAACACCAGTCAATCCACCGAGACATGCGATAATGTGTCGGCCGAGTGGGTGGAGCTGTGACACTGTCCGCACTCTGCCATCACTGCTCCTGAGTGACCGAGTGGATAGAATGCTGGTGGAGCTCTTGCTCCGCCCCATGTTTATATGGGAGGGATATCTCTCCCATCTTCTCTGGTCTATGAGAAGAGAAGAGTTCCCTGCTTGCTACCACACTCCGAACCCACTACCCATGAGCGGTCGAGCAGAGCAGTACAGAGCAAATGTACCCAGCGGTATTCACTAACCCATGAGTGGTCGTGTGTGCATATCATATTCCGAAAGACGATAGAATCAACCATAAGGGAGTCGCTGATCGCCATCATGTAGCAGTGCAAGTATGATGCATGACTCTAACACATGCAACCTCTGCCAGGTCATCGACACATAACACAACTTAACATGCACAGGTCGTAAACATGTATCATAACCCAATCATCCTATATCCAGACACACGTGCAAGTATGACTAGAACCAATCAATGCAACCATACAGTGGTGAACTATGCTATATCTACATGCTCATGCCCATACTAATGCTATACAGAATAAGATAACAAAAACACGAGACTGTATAGAAACAAAAATTTAGAGCATATCCAAGGTCAAGAATAAGTATCAAATAGGATAGCAAAACAGTAGCAGATAAAGGTAAATATCAGCCTACTGCATAAATAACAAATAGTCATGCATAAAAGGTAAAGTAAATCTACAGAATACAAGTAATAATAAGTATCCGCCTCTAAATAGTAGAAGTATGTATCAACGGAGAAAAGAACCACCCGCTATTAATCCAATCAAGCCCCTGTATCAAGGACACATTTTTAGCTATTTATAGAATTATAATTAGCTAAATTAGACAAAAGACCAATATTGGGATCAATCCTAATTTCAACATCCATTTAACTATCACTTATCCAATTTAGCTATTAGGGTAACTCGCATGTTAACCCGAGGAAACTATTATAACCCAAATCTAATCTCTACTAGATTTGACCGGTACACTACAAGAAGATCAAACTCAACTCCCAAGCTATACGCTCAACCATTAAATCATACTTTGAGTTCAACCTCCAAAATCACCACACAGCACAAGGTTTCAAACCCCTAAACCATAGGGATACACATGGCACAACAAGTTACACATAGCAATCCACTTAAACACACAAATCATCATCAAGACACACTAGATCAATTCCTACAAACCAATTATAAAAACCTAAGCTGCTCCAATACAAAATTAACAATTCAGCTGTGAATCCAAAAGGCAATCTCACAGTTGAACAAAATCAGACTCAAGTCCAAAGATATCAATACCTTACCTCAATCCCAGGAGATCAAATGCCAGAACTCTTCTTCCCAACTCCAAAACAAAACCTCATAGTGGGTTGGAGCAGAAGATGAAGGAATGGAGTCCAATTCCAATTCCTAGATCATACCCGCCATCACACGCGAATCAGCTCGAATTCACAACCTCGAGTCCATTTCGTCCATGCCAGATCAAATCAGCTAGAGAGCTCTTACGTACTAAGGTACCGGAAGAGCTCCCTGCACTAAATTTGGCGACACAGCAACAGAGGGTGGGAGACCAACCAATCTCAGGTGCATATCAGTGCTAACAACTCCTGCAAACTCCAATTCGCCAGGACACTGAGGAAATACAGTGGGTTAGGGCTCGACAGATTCCCAGACCTGGTGGCCACAAGCAACAGGGAAACACCACGAATCAGAGTCCAGCCATGTATTCACCCGGAACTTGGAGATGGCCCTGAAGATGTCGGCTCCGACGATGCTACCGGATTCCAAAGAATTTGCCCGACCTTCCCCAATTTGAGATCCAACCGGCGCGTTCCAGAGAAGAAGAGAAAAGAGGAATCGGATAAGGGTCGATGGTGATGAGCGTAAAGCTGCGTTGACTGAGCACCCTGATTTGAAGCCGATCTCTAGTGGAGGGTGGGAGAAGTGGCTCCGGAGACGAAGGAGGGGAAGAGTCGGCGTCGGTCAGATGCTGCGAAGGAAAGGGATGAGGTCGGGTTATTAGGGGGTGATTTTTGCACTTAAGCCCACAAACTTGGCCCTATTGCAAGACTGCCCCTAGGTTTTAGTTTTCCAACCCATTAACCCCCTTGTAACCATTTGCTTAAATACAATTTAGTCCCTAATTTGTGTCCAAGGCTTCAGATACCCTGGAACCTTCCCAGTAACTCTCCGGAAATTTTCGGAACCAAGTTAAAAATATCGGATTTAACAAATGATGACGACGACGATAGTGGAACAATGAAATTATGGATAACCATTGATCGTCGACAATAGCAAAACAGCAACGGTGAATATACAAGTGAGGAAACAAAGATTAATCAATCAAGCAAAACAATATCGACACGATAAAAACTATAATTTTTAATTTTTAATAAATAATTAATTCAGAGACGTAAAATAAATTGTTTAATTAAACATTTTAAATTTTCAATAAGATAATTATATTTTATATATTTATCCTTTATTCCCACCCTCTTCCCTCTCCAAAGACCCAAACAAATGAACCTAAGCAATTTACCTTGTCTTCCTAAACAAATAAACCTAATGAATATATACACATAATCCATTAATTAACCTTCTCTTAACCTAAATAATATACTTTCCCTTCCTTCCTCTTCCCTTTAATTAACTTTCACTCACCCATCCAAACAAAACAAAGGATAAATGAGCGACATCGCGGCGGCGGTAGCGACCTGTCGGAGCTTTGCACGGAGAGAAGCGGTCTTCGCCTGGCTGGCCATGGCCTTAGCTTACCACACCATTAACTCGGTTGGGAGGCGAGCGAGTCGGTCAGTCCTTGTGCTCGGCACTCCTCGCTATTCTTCGCCTCTGTCGCATACAACCCACATGCGGCGGAGCCGTGCGTGGAAACTCCGGCCGGCAGATACAAAACAAAGGAAGCCATCGCCGGCGCCGCCGCCGGAACAAAGGAAGAGAGAGGCGGTGGAGCACATGAAGAGATACACTAAACAGGAAACCCCCAAAAAGGTTCTGTGATCTCGCATTAATAAATGGCCAAAGTTGCAACCTCCATTCAAGAAAAGCCTTAACTAGCCAAACGGATTTTTTGATGCTTCTCTCCGCCAGCTGCCTCAGTCTCTCTGATCATCAATGCCGTGGCTTCTTCTTACACACTGCGTGTTGCATTACTCCTCGACAGTCCTAACGGCGCTGTAAATTTATCGGCCCCGTGCAAACTACCTCATACGTAGCCCGGTACACTACCTCCAATACACTGCAGAGCGTAGACTCTGAATCATTTATTTATTAGACTGCAAAGCGAGAGAAGAAGACAGAGTGCCTATTCCCTTTTTGTAGTGGAATGGGATAGATTGATGACGAGGACGCCAAAAAGTTGGGTCTCGTTCTTTCCTCGCTGATCCTATTATTATATTGTTCAATTGTTGGTGGCAAATGGTGAGCAAAGGAGAGGAGCAGGCAGGTGGATATCGGTCCACAAGCGAAGAGAGAGATGGGGAATTGTGGAAGGAATAGAGCTGTGAGACAGTACATTAGATCGAAGGTCCCTCGCCTGAAATGGACGCCGGAGCTCCACCTCTCCTTCCTCCATGCCGTCAAAAGGCTCGGAGGCCATGACAGTGTGCTATAGCTTCATATACGATCGATCAGTCTGCTGCATCGCCTTTAATTCTGTATGCTGATTAAATCTCTGCGTGTTTTATCAGAGGCCACACCGAAGCTTGTTCTCCAGTTGATGGATGTCGAAGGACTCGCTATTTCTCATGTCAAGAGTCACCTCCAGGTTGGGATATCTAATCTTACTCTTGTTCTTCCTTAAAGCTAGCTGATTAAGGATGATGTGGGTTTTCATCAGATGTATAGAAGCATGAGGAATGACATCGAGAAAAAAGGTAAATATTTCTTATGAAAATGGAGATTTAACTTCTGCATGATCTGCGCATATATTTACAGTACTTTGCTTCACCAAGATGTTACTCTCGATCTGCTCAATTAATCCAAGTGTTTGCTTTCAAAAACAAGACCTTTTTCCTTTTTCCCTGGGGACCAAAGCAATAGAAAAAGAACAGAAAGTCGCGCCTTTTTAGTCGATGAGAAGCAGAGAGCTTTTCCACTGAGTTTCCTAGTCGTTTCTTGTTTGTTTCAATATTACTTTTCTTCTTTTTTTTCTTGTTTCTTCGCTTTAAAGATCTTGACAAAAAGATAATCAAGGCGCAAGTAATTCTCCAATTACTGATGCTCATCTTCTCGTCAGATTTGAATGAAAAAAAGCGCTCAAATAAAGGCATTAATGATGAAGGTCCTGATGAGGCAGATGGGGGTGTCTCTTTCTACACCTCGACCACCACAAAGGAGTTGATCAAGTCCCAGTTCGTGCACTCTCCTCCCTCTCTTCTTCCTCTTGAAAAGTAAAATATCAGCAAGCTTTCACCCCTCTTAAAGCAATGCAGCATGCACCAGTCACGACATTATTAAATTTATATATCTCACGCCATTCTTTATGCTTGTTAAATTCACAGGAGCAGCTCCAAAAGTGGTGAATGCAGAGAGCAAATCTGTGAGCGTGAGGTGGCAGCTGGAGTCACCTCGCAGAAAGGATTGCTGGGGGGAATAAAGGGGGATGGAATTGCAGGTCTAAGCTGGCTAAGGAGATTGTGAGGAGCAGGAGTCAGAGAAAGGACTTGACCATGGCAGAAGCGGATCGCTATCATCCTTCCAACTTCAAACTTCTTGGGCTTGTGCCACAAGAATCTGAACCTTTTAAGGTAAGTCTAAAAAAGTGTGGGAGTTCTCTTTCTCCTCCCCTATAAAGTTTCGATCTCTTTAGTTCTCTGCTATCCTCACAGCTTTATTCTTGCTATGGTCGATTGTACTATGGTCGATTTGCATTCAAAGCTGAACAATATTAATGCTCTTGTGCTCATTGGATTAGGTCACCCTATCGCATGATCATGAATTAGTGATGAACAACTGCTCTTTGTCTCTCTCCTTGTCGTTGCATCCATCTCACTCTCAGAAGGGAGGACTCAAAGATCTCCAGCGAAGGAAGTAGTGGAATGATCTCTTCTTCAGGCAGAAATAATGTCATAATGGTCATTCCAACTGCAGGTGCCTGCAGAGACCAAATTTAGAGCTCTCCATGTCCATCTTTGGATCTTAAACTATATGACATGCTTGCATCTTTTCCATGTCTTTACTTTTCTTTCCAAAAAAAAAAAAATCTAATGAGAATCATTTCTTGTTTATTTGGCCATAGTTACTCACTTTAATGGCCTTGCTAATGCTAAGTTAGCTGGTGACATTCTTGTGCCACAACTCGCTATTATTGTAGTAAAATTAGAGTTAATTATTTTTTCTTGAGTAGTTTGTTGATTGTGGTGCATATGCGTGATATCTAGTTAATATGTTTACACAAGGATTTGAGGTTAACAAATACCATTAGACTATACCAATTATTCACAATCTTCTGTATATTGTTTGCTATTTTCATGCATTAGAGTTTTTGTAAGTGTTAGAGACTTAGGGGGCATTTGATAGACTTATTTTTCATTTTCAATTTTTTTTTTTAGAAAATATAGTTTTTTGAAAATGTGTTTGGTTTTTATTTTCCAACCTTATTTTTCAGAAAAAGATATAATATTTTTTAAAAAATTAAAAAATAAAAGAAAATATTTTTAAAAAATAAGAAAATATGATTTTTAAAAATAAAATAAAAAATAAAGCAAATCAAGATTTTTGCCT
>JAGFNQ010001497.1:0-16534 GCA_024364735.1 Boesenbergia rotunda
TATCCGATCGGGGTGGTGAATACTTAAGTCAAGAGTTTCAAGATTATCTTAGGGACAATGAGATATTGTCTCAATGGACTCCGTCATATACACCACAACATAATGGTGTATCTGAGAGGCGTAACCGAACCTTGATGGACATGGTTAGATCCATGATGAATCATGCAACTCTTCCAAAATCCTTTTGGGGCTATGCGCTCAAGACATCTGTTTACTTGCTAAACAGAGTCCCGACCAAAGTAGTCTCTACTACTCCATATGAGACGTGCAATAGTAAGAAACCTCACTTAACTCACCTTAAGATATGGGTTTGTCCTGCTTATGTGAAGAGGACTGTATCAGACAAATTGGATGCTAAGTCTGATAAATGTCTATTTATTGGATACCCTAAGGAAACAAAGGGTTACCAATTCTATCATCCCTTGGAACAAAAGGTGTTTGTTTCAAGGCATGCTGTATTTCTGGAAAAAGAATTTCTTTTACAAGAAAACAGTGGGAGTGGCATTGAACTTGATGAAGTTCAAGAAACTCCAATAGACATTACAGAGACACCTAGTCTAGATCCACAACTAATAACTCATAATGATGAGCTATCAGTTGAACCTAAAACAACACCACCTCTTCGTAGGTCTGATAGGATACACAATATTCCAGAGAGATACGGATTTCTCATAAGTGAATCGAACGACGTGTTACTCATAAGCGATGACGAACCTATCAGTTATGAAGATGTTCTGAAAAGTTCAGAAAGGGACAAATGGCTTGAAGCCATGAAGTCGGAAATAGATTCCATGTACGAAAATCAAGTATGGGACTTGGTTAACCCACCTGAAGGGATTAAGCCCATAGGGTGCAAGTGGATTTTCAAGAAGAAAACCGACATGGAAGGTAATGTTGTTACCTTTAAGGCTAGATTAGTGGCAAAAGAATATCGTCAGAAACAAGGAATTGATTATGACGAAACCTATTCGCCAGTAGCTATGCTTAAATCCATTCGGATGCTCCTGGCCATAGCAGCTCATTATGATTATGAGATATGGCAAATGGATGTGAAAACAGCTTTCCTTAATGGAAACCTGCTTGAGGGCGTATACATGATACAACCTGAAGGTTTCACATCGGTTGATAATACCAAAGTATGCAAGCTTCGACGATCCATATATGGACTGAAGCAAGCATCAAGAAGCTGGAACATCTGTTTTGATGAGACAATCAAAGAGTTTGATTTCTCACAAAATCCTGACGAACCTTGTGTGTACAAAAAGGTTAGTGGGAGTGCAGTCGTATTCCTAGTGTTATATATCGATGACATATTGCTAATAGGAAACGATAATCAGTCTTACAGTCGGTTAAAATTTGGTTGTCCAAAACTTTCTCCATGAAAGACCTGGGAGAAGCAACCTATATCCTTGGGATTAGAATCTATAGAGATAGATCAAAACGGTTGCTTGGTCTTTCGCAGTCTATATATATAGACCGAGTGCTAAAAAGGTTTAGCATGTCAGAATCCAAGAAAGGTTACCTTCCCATCAGGCATGGGATCAACCTTTCAAAGTCTATGTGTCCGCGCACAAAAGACGAGAGGATTTGCATGAATAAGATACCTTATGCATCCGCGATAGGATCTATCATGTATGCTATGTTATGTACTAGGCCCGATGTATCGTATGCTCTGAGTGTCACGAGCAGATACCAGTCTGATCCAGGAATGGATCATTGGGTGGCTGTCAAGACAATCCTTAAGTACTTAAGAAGAACTAAGGATGTGTACCTAATATAAGGAGAAGGAGATATGGTAATACGTGGGTATACAAATGCCAGCTTCTAGACAGATAAGGATGACTCCAAATCTCAGTCTGGATACGTATTTACTTTGAATGGGGGCGCAATAAGTTGGAAGAGTTCCAAGCAAGACACTGTAGCGGATTCTACCACGGAAGCGGAATATATTGTGGCTTCGGAAGCAGCAAAAGAAGCAGTCTGATCAAGAAGTTTATCTCGGAACTTGGTGTGGTTCCAACCATTGGTGAAGCAATACTGGTTTACTGCGACAACAATGGAGCTATTGCACAAGAAAAGGAACCAAGGTCTCATCAGCGATCCAAACACGTGCTTCGCCGCTATCATCTGATCAGAGAGATTATAAGTAGGAATGATATACAAATTGAGAAAATTCTCACTGAAAGGAATTTAGCGGATTCTTTAACTAAGGCCTTGCCTCAAAGCAAGTTTGAGGGTCATGTTAGAGCCTATGGTATTGGATACCGTAGCGATTGGCATTAGGCCAAGTGGGAGTTTGTTAGTGATATGAGAGAAGTGTCCTAAGGCAATCGCCTTATGATTGTAATCATTTACTTTAATAAATGAATATTCACTATTTGAGTATACATGTTCGTGTATTTGATTGAGATCTTAAACTCATTTACTGAATGCTCGCAATACAATTCATAGCATGAGAGAATTTGTGATGAATTCATAACTAGTGATTATCTCTACATGTTCAATTGTGAAGTATTGAAATTGTCCCTAGTCGATGAATTGATAAATATGGACACTGTCAATTCTGTTGAGACTAGCATGGGTTATTCTCTAATCAGCTGATTCTTACTGGCTGGTGACATTGGAATGTCCGGAGATAAACATGGATGCTAGTTAAGGGAACCAGTTCATTGGAGTGACTAGCTGTAAAACTTCATATGGTAATCTACATATAGATATGTCAATGAATGTTCTTACTGCAGCTTAAGTGTGATGTTCCTTTGACTTGCGGTGTTCAAGTCATCTTGGTCACGGAGACTTATACTTTGACATCTTAAGCAAGAATCTCTAAGGAGGTGTGGACCCAGGATGGTTGAGTATAAGCCGAAGTGCCCGAAGATGTTTGAACAGCCTATAAAGGATTCACCACTCCTTGCGAGGAGATGTATACCCAAGGCCTATCGTCGGATTGTTACTCGAAGCCTCTGGCCAGAGCATCACATGTTCCGAGTATGAATATCTCAGAAATATGAGAGTAATTAGAATCCGTTGGACGAGAAAGACACTACTTGGGCTAGGTGTGACGTAGTCAGCCTAGTGGGGACTGACACACATAGACTGTGTCCTGAACCAAGTGGGTATAAGATGGTGAAGGGAATGAAGCACGACTCATTATAGCTGCTGAAGGGTTTCAGAATTATTTCTGAGGTCAACCGTTGATCTTTCGATTAATTGGGGGTCATGATGTACTACTAGGTGCCACTCATGATCGTTCTATAATTGGTTGATTATAGACAGCCAACATAAATCGAAAGCCTATTTAGTCACACGCACTACGAGTAATCCGAGGGATTTTTGCCTAGCCTCTCTTCCTCTCCTTCTCTCCCTCTCCCTCCTCTAGTGGGCGCCGGCCCTAGGGGGCTCCCTTAGGGTTGCCGTGAGCCACCTCCACCAAGAAGGTGCCGAAGAAGAAAAAGAAGCGGCTCGCGACTCCTTCCTTCCTCCCGGAATCTTGATTCCGTTTTTGTTTGGTGGTTAGTTTTCCATCTCTCTCTCTTGATATTCTAGTCGTGCCTTTGGAGAATCTAGTAGTTTTTGTCGGCACGAAACTCGTGGCTTTGCGAAGTCATCCCGAAGAGAACTCGGCGTGGACGCGAATAGAGGCGGAGCTTCCAAGGGACGCTACGGTTGGATCTCGTCCCTTTCTACGAGTTACGCGAGGTATTAAGTAAATTAGTTTACTTTCTGCAAAATTTTAAATGTATGATCATGTCTCCACTACATAAGGTTGCATGTTAGATATGTGGTTAAAATAATTTGAGAAATTATTTATGCTAAATCTTCCGCTGCACGTAATTAAATTATAAAATTACGAACCGTATCCATGTCAACATGCACCCGGTCCCAACAAGTGGGAGGGTTGTTAGACAACCTGAAAGATTTATGTTCTTGGGAGAGTCGTCGGACTTGGTCCCAGGCGAACATGAAACCGATCCCTAGACCTATTGTTAGTGATATGAGAGAAGTGTCCTAAGGCAATCGCCTTATGATTGTAAACATTTATTTTAATAAATGATAATTCACTATTTGAGTATACATGTTTGTGTATTTGATTGGGATCTTAAACTCATCTACTGAATGTCCGCAATATAATTCACAGCATAAGAGAATTTGTGATGGGATCACAACTAGTGATTATCTCTACATGTGCAATTGTGAAGTATTGAAAGTATCCCTAGTCGATGAATTGATAAAAACGGACACTATCAATTCTGTTGAGACTAGCATGGGTTATTCTCTAATCAGCTGATTCTCACTGGCTGGTGACATTGGGATGTCCGGAGATAAACATGGATGCTAGTTAAGGGAACTAATTCATTGGTCATATGGTAATCTATAAAGATATGTCACTGAAGTTATTACTGCAGCTTAAGTGCGATGTTCATTTGACTTGCGGTGTTCAAGTCATCTTGGTCATGGAGACTTATACTTTAACATCTTAAGCAAGCATCTCCAAGGAGGTGTGGACCCAGGATGATTGGGTTTAAGCCGAAGTGCCCGAAGATGTTTGAATAGCCTACAAAGGATTCACCACTCCTTGCGAGGAGATGTATACTCATGCCTATCGTCGGATTGTTACTCAAAGCCTCTGGCCAGAGCATATCATGTTTAGAGTGCGAGTCTCTTAAATACATGAGAGTAATTAGAAATTCAAAGGACGAGAAAGACATTACTTGGGCTAGGTGTGACGTTGTCAGCCTAGTGGGGACTGACACAAATAGACCATGTTCTGAACCAAGTGGGTATAAGATGGTGAAGGGAATGAGGCACGATTCATTAGAGCTGCTGAAGGGTTTCGGAATTACTTCTGAGGTCAAACCATTGATCTTTCGATTAATTGAGGGTCATGATGTACTACTAGGTGCCACTCATGACCGTTCTATAATTGGTTAATTATAGACGGCCAACATAAATCGAAAGCCTATTTAGTCACACGCACTACGAGTAATCCGAGGGATTTAAAATGAGTTGAAAATTAAATTTTCCGAACAAGAGAAATAAGTCGAATCTGAATTTATCAGAGGCGCAATGGAAGCTAAAAATGGCTAAGTCTTTTGAAGGCTTATTGGGCGAATTAAATGAGTTTAATTCGCGATCGGTTCGGCTCCGTTTGGCCGGCCAAAAAGGGTGTTAACCCCCTTTGGTTTGGCCGGCCATTAAAAGGGGATAAAACCAATTTATTTGGTTTAAATAATAAAATAAATCTAGCGCGATTTGTTTTATAAATTATGGATAAATAAATTTGTGTAAAGAAATTTATATAAATAAATTTATAGAAATTTATTCTTTTATGGAAATAAATGATCCATGAAATGGTTTATTTTAATTTTATAAAAATCATTTATGAATTGATTTTTCCATAATAAGAAAGTTTATAAATTTCTTATAAAATTTATTCCATAATAAAAGGAGAAGAAGTATTTGTTTTATTATAAAGTAAGTTATAATAAAACTTGGTTTAAACGGAATAATTCATAAGAGAATTTATAGGATAAATTTGTTATGAAAATTCCGTTAAGAGGGAGACTTGGCAAGGGAGATGCTACTATATAAAGGAACCAAAGGCAAGCCCTTAATTTCAATTGAGTAATCAAGAGATTAGTAGCTTCCTCTCTCTCTCTCTCTTATTCTCTTCTCCCTCTCTTCCCCTTAGGGCCGGCGCCCTCCTTGAGAGCTAGGGCCGGCGCACCTCACACTTGCCGTGAGCCATCAACACGAAGGAGAAGCCAACCAAGAAGAAGAAGAAGCGGATCACATCTCCTTCCTTCCCGGAATTTAGATTCCGATTCTTGGTGGTTAGTTTCCTATTTTCTCTCTTGATCTTCTAGTTGTGCCTTTAGAGAATCTAGTAGTTCTCGTCGGCACAAAACTCGTGACTTTGCGAAGTCATCCCGAAGAGAACTCGGCGTGGACGCGAATAGAGGCGAAGCTTCCAAGGGACGCTACGGTTGGATCTCGTCCCTTTTTCTTCGAGTTACGCGAGGTACAAAGTAAATTAGTTTACTTTTCCGCAAAGTTTTATTTTATGATCATGTCCACACACCATAAGGTTGCATGCTAGATTCATGGTTAGAATAATTTGAGAAATTATTTTATGCTAATTCTTCCGCTGCACGTAAAAATTTAAAATTTTACGAACCCGTATCCTTGTCAACATGCACCCGGTCCCAACACCTATTACGAGGCACTCCAAGATAAAGATGTGGTATCTTAGCAAAGGGCGATGAATTCTGAGATAGAATCTATGGATTTTGAATTCATTGCAAGGAGCAAAGTGTATCTTGTGTATAAGCTTAATCGATCTATTTATGGATTGGGACAAGCTTCACGATCTCGGAACAATCCGGTTTGATAAGGTAATCCAGTCATATGGATTTATTCAAAGTCCAGATGAGTCATGTGTATATAAGAAATGTGACAGAAACATAGTAGTATTTCTTGTACTATATGTAGATGATATTTTGCTCATTGGCAACAATGTCAAAGTATTATCAGACGTAAGGGTATGATTGTCCAAACAGTTTGATATGAAAGACTTGGGAGAAGCAGGGCACATTCTTGGGATCAAGGTTATAAAGGATCGCCAGAAAAGGATGTTGTGCTCTTATCTCAAGCTTCATACATAGACACTGTCCTAGCTCATTTTAGCATGGAAAATTCCAAGAAAGGTTTTCTACCTTTCAAACATGAAGTTCCTCTATCTAAGGAGATGTGTCCTAAAATATCAATGGAGATAGAGGAGATGAACGTGGTTCCTTATGCTTCGGCAGTTGGAAACCTTATGTATGCTATGCTATGTACGAGATCGGATATCTGCTTTGCCATGGGCATGGTTAGCAGATATCAGAGTAACCCAGGACATGGACATTGGACTGCGATAAAGCATATATTGAAGTACATGAGAAGGACTAGGGATTATATATTAGTTAACGAAAAGACCAATTACTCCCTGTGGGTTATATGTATTCATACTTCCAATCAGATAGGGACAAAAGTAAGTCTACCTCGAGGTATGTGTTTACTTTAGAAGGTGGAGTCATAGTATGGAGTAGTGTCAAGCAGAAATGCGTGGCAGACTCCACCATGAAAGCTGAGTATGTGGCAACCTCAGAGACGGCCAAGGAAGTTGTATGACTCAGGAATTTCATGATAGACTTGGATGTGATTCTTGGTTTGCCCAGAGCTATCACAATTTATTGTGATAACAATGGTGCAGCTACAAACTCGAAGGAACCACGAGCCCATAAGGCGAGTAAACACATAGAGCGCAAGTACCATCTAAGTGAGGAGAAATTGTTGTTGCCTAAATTACATTAGATGACAACTCGGCAGATCCTTTCACTGAGGCCTTTCTAGCGAGAGCTTTTAGGCATATGGAGGATATGGGAGTCAGATGTATGATATTGTGAGGACAGTAGAGTCTTTTAGTATAAGTGGGAGATTGTTATGATGTATACTAAAAACATTGCTTTTTGTATAGACATCTACATTTTGAAAGAGAATCACAAGATCACTGTTTACATGTTTATATTAGTATGTGCATATTGTCTAATACTTTATACTGTAGATAACATGGTGAGTGATGTCGCACAGAAGATCATGTTATCAGTTCCTTGTAGAGTATAAGTAGAGGCTCACAACCGAGATAGGTTTGGATAAACCATCGGGATAGTTGTAGTGTAATTTGGTGTTGGTTCATCTTGACCATAGAATTACACTAGTGCACTTTGTGTGTATTATGCAGGACCGATATAGAGGTGATTCAATTTGTACTGACTTTGTAATTGAATCAAACCTCAGTTATTATTGAGTATATGCTCTAAATCTCGATATAATAATGGGCACATGTACTTAATATTTATTTCTTTGATTTACCAATGGACGAGATTTATTCTGTTAAATCGATAGACCCGGTAAGTTAGAAAACAATATTATTTACATGGTGTATCGTTGATTATAGATGAAAATCATGTCTTGGTGAGTCGGGATGATGATGCCCCCTTGATGAGCTGATAAGATTCATCATGTTAAATTCTGCAGGTGGACTTGGTCCAACATGATGATAAGGATGAGTGGTACTAATCAAGGAGTTAGATGTTGATTAATTAAAATTGTTAGTAATTTAAATTAATCAACGTGCATTCGATATCTTAAACACGAGGAGATACTTGTACTCATAATAGGTGGAGCTCATATTTAAATATGGGTGTTGGTAAGGTAGTTCAATGAGGATCCTTTAATGGAATGAAGCTTCATTAATGGATCGGGCCTTGATCCATTAGGTGGCCAAGATCCAACTCCTCCTCATGGTCCCTATTGTAGCTCTATAAATATCCCATGGAGTCATGAAACCAAAGCATCCAATTAATCATCTAATCCTATTTCTCTCCTCTCTCTCTCTCCTAGGGTATTGTGGCCGGCGACACCTCCTTGCAAGAAGGTGGCCGGCGCAAGTTGGAGAAAGAGAAGAGGAGACCTCACCTTCCTTTCTTCTTCCATCCTTCTCATCCCTTCTTGGTGGCGTGATCAGCCACCTTCCTTGGTGGTCGACGACGCTTGTAGAAGGGAGATAGAAGGTGGCCAGCTGCACCTCTTTGGAAGATTGGTGGCCGGTGCAAGTTGGAAGAAGGTGAAGAAGAGGCTCGCTCTTCCTTGTGTGCTTGGTGTCGCGTGATAGGAAGAGGTAGAGGAGGTCGGTTAGGGTTGTTGTGAGGGAGGAAAACTCTTCTTCTCATTTCCTTCATCTTCATCTTCATCTTCCTTGGAGAGGTCGGCGGCAACCCTAGGAGCTAGGGTACTTGGCGCAAGGAAGAAGGAAGAAGAAGGGATTGGTTGGTGGCCTCGGTGACTTCGATTTTTGGTAGATCGTCGCCCAATAGAAGATCACGAGGTAACGAGAGGTATATCTTTTCTTTGGCTCATTTGTTTTCTATCATTTGATGTGGCATAATTAATTATCGTTGTTATTAATTATTTGTTAATTAATTATGATGATTAATTATCTTGGACCCCGATAATAAACATAAAAATCGGCGATCCACTCGTCGTCTTTTTCGTGACTAATTGGTTAGGCGAGTTACAAAGCTTGAACAACAAGTTTGGCCAAGTTGTAACTCGAATCAATTAGTACGACGATGAGACGGTCGTTTTGAGAAATAGGTCTCCATTCGGATTAAAAATTTTAATCCGTGGACATGGAGAGGTTTCCCATGCGCACCCAACATCCCTTCGGCACAAAACCTGCAATCTACCCACATCCCTTATATGCACAAGTCAGGCCCCCGGGGCTATGATGCAGCGGTCACGATTCGATACTCAACTACGACGTATTTTGCAGGAATTTTTCCTCCAAATGGGGCGCAAATCTTGGGATGCTAGGCTTCTAGACCGCCCACCGCGAGCACTTCCCAATTTACCTTGAAGGTCTGTGGGAATCTTCTGTGGGGCCGGACCGATCACTCGAGATTAGAAAAATCTCATTAATCATTGTTTTTATATGCACAAGTCAGTCTACTCACATCTATGGTAGAGTTTTGTGTTGGCCTTAAGACCTTCTACCATCCTTTGGGGTGAATTGAGCCAATGTCTCATTCTCATACCATCCTCAACTCCTTAGCTCTACTTTGATTTAATGCTCTTTGTCTAGCAGTTCGTCGGATGCTCACCCCATCCTTTAATGATCTTCATGGACCATATCCCGTAGTCCCTTGGATGCCTATTCAATTTAAAACCCTGGGACGCTAGGCTTCTAGACTGCTCACCGTGAGCGCTTCCCGATTTACCCTAGTGACCGGTGGGAAACTTCCGTGGGGCCGGGCTGGTCACCCCAGGTTCAATTTGTCTGCTGCCTGGTTCATCATTTTTTTTTTTTTTTGGATGCCTATTCCTTCCTTATTCGTTCTTATGAACTTCATTCTATGACCCTTTGAAAGTCCGCACCATCTTCTCCAATCTTATAGTCTTATGCTATCAAACACCTTGATTACACTAAGATAACAGGTATACTTGGTTGATTCTGCACACTCATTAGATATGCAATAATCCTAACTTAAACTCTTTTCTCAACTCATCATGTTACATAACAACTGCTTTACAATAGTGGAGGATGAATATCCAACAATCTCCACTTTTTTAATGATTGGCAATACTTTTAATTTAGGCTAAAAAATACACCATAAAAGAAAAGTTTCAAGCACATGATAATCTCCCCTATCACCTAGTCTCCCTTTTGATCTAGAAATTTTTACAAAAATGCTATTTATGGATAATAAAAGCATAATTAATCTCTTATTTTCTCTCCCTTTGTCGTTCATAAAAAAAATATAACAAAAATATAATAAAATGACCTTAGACTTGGCTATAAATGCAATATAACCCTACATCATAAATATGACAATCATTTTAGAATCTGCTAAAAAAAATTATGATATTGGTGTAATTAGCCCATCGTTAGTTACCAAAAGTTGATTTTTTTTATGTTTAAACAATATATTCGTTGCTTATATTAAGTAAGTCAAGATTAATTAGATACTTCATTATGAACAAAACTAAGTGAGTCGAGATTGACCAAATACTTGGTAATCGAGAAAGTATAACAATTGTTGATAGATGTGAAAGTTCAATAACTATTGATAAGTGGGAAAATCTAATCGGTGTTAGCAAATACGAAAGACTAGCAAGTTTTGAGTAGTAAAAATTTATCGAGTATTGGTAGATGAGAAATTCATGTGGATTAAACCATACACTTGGCGCTATAGAAGTTCAATAGGTGTTTGCAATACATGTTCAATTAGGTCAAGGTAGATTTGATGTCTGACAAATGATGAGAAGAGAAAAAGGTGTTGCTAGAGGAAATCTAGATAAGTTACAGTAGACCTAGTGTTTAAGAAGTGATGGAAGTCTGTATATGTAATGAAGCATCAGGTGGCTGCATATGGAGGAAGTTTAAGTAGGTCATTAAAGATCAAATACTTAGTAGTGGAAGTTCTAGTAGGCTAATGGTGGTTAGATATTGGATAGTTGAAGTCCCAAAGGTATTGAATCTTTTGGCAGTTGAAGTCTCGGAGATGAGGAGTTACTTAGTAGTTAAAGTCCTAGAGACGAGGAATCTCTTAGCATGGTGAATTTCTTGAGATGAGGAGTCTCCTGGCATAGTAAATTCCTAATAAGAGGAGTCTCTTGGCATGACAATTCCTAGTAATGGGGGTCAACTTGTACAAAATAGATGAGGAAGTCCTGGTGATAAGAAGTCTCTTATTATGAAACAAATTCAGCTTAGATGTAGTGGGAATCAGAGTGTAAATCGACTGGTAAAGGAGTATCAGTTGTCTAATGTACAATAAACCACAAAGGTATGATTTCAAGGAATTCAGTATGATTACACAACTGATGCTAGCCTAGCAATCGACTGATATAGTAGTTGACCGCATAGTGAATTCAAGTATAGGAATGAAAACCAAACATAAGAGTTCAGTTTGATTCTATTTGAAGGCTAGTCATTTGTGTTGGTTGATTGGTGGAAGGAAATCGATTAGTCTAGTTGACTGAATACTCTTTTGAATGAGTCATTGGAGAAAAACTACAAGTAAATGGTCAAATTCTAGCGTAGCAAAGTTGAGCAATCATCTAGAGTTTATTTATTAGTTGACTTATCAATGTTGTCTAGTATTATAGAGGAGCATATAAAAGTTTGATTCTAAGGAGGCTTTCATGAGAGGGTCTTATCTGGTTATAGTGTAAATGCAATGCATTTTAGAGCCTTCTTTAGCCTAGAAAAGTAAGCAGCAAGCAAGGAAACAAAAGAAAAGCACCATGTGTGATTATTTTTACTTGTATTCATTTATATAATCATTAGCATTTTATTGCTGTATATCAATAGGTGTGGTAAGAGATTTTTATACTTTGAAAGGAATCCAAGTAGGAGAAAATTAGTCATGATTGATAGGTCGTGAGGTAGGAACCGAAAGTTTTAAACCACATAAATCCTTGTGGGGTTTGCATTCTAGTGTTTGCTCTTGTTTTGAGTTTGTTTTTATATATTATTTTGTGTACTAACTCATTCTGACAAAAAAAAAAATGAATGAAATATGTAGTCGCTATTCACCCACTCTACCCATTACCTAAAGTTTCAATAAGTGATATCATGGTAAGGTTGCTCTTCAAGGACTAATTACCAAGGGAGCATGGGCTAGAGGGTGGAAGAATCCACAAGATTTGAAAGAGTGAAGAGATGGATTTACATATAATGCCTGACTTCCACCATTCATCGATGTATGCAACTTCACATAGTAAGGTTATAGATGGATTAAGCCATCATGATGGCCATTGGCAATTGGTTCATCTTGATGGATGACTTTGAAGCTCCAAGGGACGCACAGGGAAAGGTCATTAAGAAGTGGCTAAGGAAAAATTAACAAATTTGGGGCAAACAAAAAGGTGATGAGTATTTTAATTATTTTTTTTGCCTAACGATGTTTTGTACATTAACATTAAAATTAGATAAATATAAAGAGAATTCTAGGAAAATCTAAATAAATAATACTACCTTACCTAGGGAAAGTAAAGAGTAAAAAAAACGTTCTGGGCAACAAATCATATAATGGTAGGCATATGCTTAGGAAGAAGAATATCCAATGGGCACACGAAGATTGTAGGTATAGTAGAAAAGTAAATTTGAAAATCAAATTTTAAAGGCAAAGATTAAAAATTTAAAGACCCTTATGAAGATGAAAATGGGTTAAGGGGTCAAAAAAGAAAGAACTAGGTCTATGAAGGCAAGAGTTATCAGAGACAAGGAGAGTTTGGGATATAAAATAAACTCCAAAAAAGAGTGTGCCATCCTTTCATAGTGCTCCATTTGACTATAGAACCAAGTCTAGTCTTGAAATGGATGTACGGTAACAAGGAAAGCTATCTTTGGGTTGACCATGATATGATCACTATGGTTAAGGCTAGGAGCGTCATTAATAAGGTATTCATATAATTTGACATTGGAAAGTTGACTATATAGTACATAATAGACTAATATATGACACAAATGTCTGGAGATAAAAAGGAAATTACCATTTGTTATCTCGATGATGATGGCTTACCATTGCTTTAATAATTGATTAGATTATGTATAATCAATTGATGGTTGAAGGTCATGTTGGTGCTTTTATAATAGACTAGTCAAGGTTGACCAACTCGAGTTGTAGAGATTGTTGGATATCAATATTTGATTAATATATTGGATACTTGAGAGCCATATGTCAAATACAAGGGAAAATTATTGGAGGGGAAAATTATCGGTCCAATTTACCTCATGTCAAGATTGATCAAGATTGGTTTAGATTTTGATGTTTGAGCAAAATGTCAAGTAGGTCAAGATTGATAGAATACTTAATAGTAGAGAAGTCTAAGTGGATTATGGTTGATTGGACACTTGGCAGTTAGAAGTCTAATAGGTAGTTGGTAAGGGTGAAGTCCAAGTGGGTCTCAATTGACTATATACATAATAGTTGGAAGTCCAATAACTAATTGGCAAGGGTAAATCCAAGTGGTTCATGGTTAACTGAATACTTGGTAGTTGGAAATCTAACAAGGAGTTGGGATGGAAAAAATCCAGGTGGGTCACAGGTTATTTGACAATTGAAAATGTTGGAAGAATTCCTAACAGGTCATGAAGGACTAGATGTTAAGCATGTCGGTGAAGTCCTATTAGGTCATGGAAGATAGAATACTAGGCATATGGTAGTAAAGTTCTAATAGGTTAGGGATTGGATATTAGACACAAGAATAGGTCAAGGAGAATTGGATGTTTGATAATGGTAAAGTCTTGATATCTTTAGGTTGACCGGATGCTATGTAGGTGAAGTCCTAATAGATCAAGATTGATCGGATTTTAGGTGTGTGAAATCCTAGTAGGTTGAAGTCAATCAGATATTAGGCAAGATGAGAGTTTTGTTTTGGTACAACTAGAATAAAAGTATCAATCGAGTACTATGAGAATGACAATCTATTGATGAGTTTGAAATCGCGAGTTTAGGGTTTAAGGCGGTTTGTGATATGAGTAATAGTTTGCAGTTAACTACTTTATCAGTGGAGTGAGGACTTGATTGATGACACTATTGGAGCAAATAAAATATTTAATAGTTGATTCAAGAACTCAATTGATGAGTTTGGTCTTAATCGGACTGATCGTTGAAGGTGCACAATGCTAGAGGAAGAGAAAAAGTTACAATTTTGAGTTCTCTGATATGTAACAAGTTTCATTAAACAAATCATTGAGGGAGCAAGAGAATAGAGGATTAGAATAATCTAATAGAGTAAATTGAGTATGAATATCGTTTTCGACATGACATTCAATTTCCATCACCCAACATATTATGAGGATTTACTTTGTGGAAGGTAAGAACCAAAATATTCTTCAAAATGGATATGGAAAACTAATTTGCTTTGATAGAGGGATTTGAAACTCTAAAGGATAAAACAATAAGATATCTTGAAAAGAGTAAATGGACCAAGAAGCAAGTTAAAAGATTCAAGACGCACTATAAGTAAACCAAAATTAGGATTATTTTATTTTCTAAAAATATTTTATGAAAATTAGGTAAATACAAGGATCCATGTAACCTATAGAACAAGTTGGTCAAGTTTCATAAAGATTCATCATTGACATTGAATGAGGATGAGCCGAAGGAGGGAGGCTCGTTGGCTCAAGAACACAAAAACTTGGAGGTTTAAAAGTGCACAACATCTTAGTGGAAGGAAATTTAAGAAGTATCCACCACAAGAATTGAAGGGGAAGCTAGGTCATCAACACTAGAATGAGAGGAACTCTCAACTTCAAAAGTTGATAAGGAGGAAGCTAGTGTCACCTCTTCAAGCATAGAGAGTCAAATTCTTGAAGGTGAATAATTTCAATTGTCAAAAATAAAGATCACATTATATGCTTTGAGTGTAAAGACAAAGGGCACTATAAGACCAAGTGTTCAAAGTTGAAAAAGAAAAAGACTTAAGTGGTATTTATGGAAAAGGAAGTTGGACCCTTAGTATGGAAGGGCAAGGAGCAAAAAGTGTGTTTCTCACATAACCACTGAGGATAACCAATACCCAAAGGCGAGAAGCCTAAAGAAGGAAAAGGAAGGGAGATCAAACGGGGGTGGGGGGTGGGGGGGCTTTAAGAGGGGGGAAAAAAATCAAAGATGTAATTTTTAATGAAATTCCTTTATGCATTATAAAAAGCATACTAGAACTAAAAATTTATGATTTTAGTGGCCTTTATTGTTTGTGCAATCAGCCTCTAGAGTTTTGATATTTGATAATATACCGATGTCTGCTCAAGTTTGACCATGGGTTGATTCAAACATGACTTGATATTTCATATTAGGAAGTGAGGTAAGTCTAGTTAGGTCAAAGGTTGACTAGATGACTAGCCATGATACAAGTTTAGTCAGGTTAAAGGTTGACTGGATGACTAATAAGAAAAGTCCTAGTAGGTTAATGGTGACCGGATGTTTGGCAAGGGAAAGCCCTAGCAGGTTAAATGAGAACTTGATGTTAGGCAAGGAATAGCTAGACAAGTAAAGGATGGTCGTACGTATGACAAGTTTCAAGTCTAAGTTGGATATTTGTTAGGCTTAATCCTAAGGGAGTTTCTTAGGTGTCTTGATCCTAAGGGAGTGATCCTTAGGTGGTAAAATTTTGAAAGAACTCCAAGCAAGATGCCTAGTAAGTTAGGTAGACTTATAGGCTTTGGCTTGGTCTTAAGGGAGTGACCCTTAGGTCAAAAAGTCTTGGTGGTGTAAACTCTAAGTAAGAGGTTAGTCTAGTAGGTCAGGTAGAGACTATAGGATTTGACATGTATGCTTTGTTTGTGTTTTTATGTTGTTTTGAAAGAACTTGGAGCTTGGAGCAAAACAAAGAGTAGACAAACATAAATGGATGAAATTAGAATAAGTTTGGAGTGAACCGGACTTGACTCGAGTTGAACTAAACCTAAGCCAGTTTAGTAGATTAAAAAATAGGTTTGGTAGACCATAGAGGTTCGATAAACCATAAGAGGTTTAGTAGACTGATGTAGACCGATAAATTTAATAATGACAAGATCGTGGATCATGATAAACTTGGTTGTGGGGATTAGATTTATCAGAGCTTATCTATAGACTGTTGGAGATCGTGCGGTCGGTAAGAGAGGGTGAATTTCCCCTACAAATATAAACCTATCATTTGTCCTTGCTCAACAAAGATGTCGGTTAGCTGATAAGCAAGATAAACATAAGAAAGAATTTAACAAAATAGGAAAAGAGACACAAATAGTTACTTGGTTTGCAACCAGGAAGGTTGCTAATCTAAGACAAAAATATAGCTCGAATCTCCTGATTAACTCCTTGGGAGCGGAAAAGCCTCTTACATAATGAAGAATTTAGAAAGTAATGAAAAGCAGAAATGAAATTCGTGCACAATTCAATTGATGTTTAGAATTGAGCTTTGAGGGTCTATTTATAGCCCCAGT
>JAGFNQ010001498.1:0-11001 GCA_024364735.1 Boesenbergia rotunda
CACAAGAACTTATTGGGTCACACACAAAGGACACGATGTCTCGGAGATAAATTAAATGTAGTTTGACTAAGTTGTGATCCTAAATTGGATTAATTAAGTTAGACTCTAATGAATCTAATTGAGTTGAGGGATTAAGTCTAATCCGAGTTAGACTCTATTAGATTAGACTCAACCACTTATGAATGAATAATATTCATTAATAGGTTAATAAATATTATTATTAGAGAAAGGGAAGATGAAAAAAACCAAATTAAACTATTTTCTTCTTTAGATGAATAGAAGATGGAAAAACCAAATTGAGTTATTCTCTTCATTAGATGAAGAGAAGATGCAAAAACCAAATTGAATATAAGATATTCATTGACTTTTATTGTCATTCACACTAGGTTCATCTTCACTTGGATGACTATAAAAGGGTCTCTTGTGATGAGACTTGTGGTTATGCTTCTTCTTCCTCCTCCCTCTCCCTCTTGACCGAACCCCTCACTTAGGGTTTTGGTATTTTGTGAGCCATCCCAAGTTGTCAGCACAACCAAGGTGGTTCTTCTCTGAGACATAGATCGTGTTCGTGTAGATACTACTAGAGGCACAGACACTTGAATGTGCATGAGATCCAGTAAACCGAGGACGAACGGGATAATCGAAAGACACACAATAAAGGTATTACCCTTAGTTAGATAGATCCAACTTTTTATGAATTTTCTTTCGCATGGATCACTCGAAGAGATCTCAATTTTCCACTGTGTTTTTAAATATTTTTCACCTAGAGATTGTTGGTGCAGAAAGCACCCAAGTCGAACCTGTGTTTTGATAATGGCAAAAGGGTTCAAAAGTTAAGATGTTATGTTTATCTAACATGCTACTTGAGTGTGCAGATTGAAAGTCCTAGCGAAGGACTGCTAGGCACCAGGCGAAGGACTGCCTAAAAACGAAGTCCTAGCGAAGGACTACTAGGCGCCAGGCGAAGGACTGCCTGGAACCGAAGACCCAGTGAAGGGCTGCTGGGCACCTAGCGAAGGGCTGCTAGGAGTCAAAGACTTAGTGAAGGAATGCTAAGCACCAAGCGAAGGACTGCTTGGTACTGAAGACCTGGCGAAGGAAAGCTAGGCACCTTGCGAAGGACTGCTGGGCAAAAGTCCAACCGAAGGAGCTGGTTGACATCAGGTAAATTCTCCGTCGAGGGAACAGTATGCGTCGGTTCGACCTAGGGCTCCATTTTGGAGACCCAAAGTCAGAACCAAGACAGCTACGGCTGTAAGACTCACTAACATATTTGCTCTATCTTGTTTGGTACTAACCCTGGATGCAGGACCGATGAAACGAGTGTCTGCAGCTCAGAAAGCCTCAAAGGAGTGAGGCAGCAGCTGGGTTGGGCGCCCGGAAGGACCTGAGCGCCCTAAGTACAAGCCAAACCTGAGTTCAGCAAAAGCATGCTTCGAAAGCTCACTGGGCGGGGTGCCCCCATGCTCCCGGGCGCCCCGTGCTCAAGCCAACGAAGCGGATAGAGTCAAGCCAGTGAGAAGCCCGCAGATCGAGACAACCCGGGCGCCCCCAGCGTCCCGGGCGCCCCCACAGTCAACTGTCAGCCCTATTCGAGTGGGATAAGGGCTGACCGAGAGTTGCTCGGATCGGCTAACACGTGGGGGGTGCCCCAACGTTCCAGGCGCCCCAGAAGGCTATAAATAGCCTCTCGTCCCCAAGACTTCAAACAACACTTCTTCCAACGCCCATACGCTCTTCTACTCAAAGCGCTCTGGTCCGGAAACCTCCCGACTCAAGATACAAGCGCTGACGACGTCCCGCTGCTCCGAAGTACAAATCTACACAAGACGTCGGTAACGAAGAGCTGACTTTTTAATGCTTACTGTACTACTATTGTAACATCCTTCTGTAAACCTTTTTGCGCACATATAGAATTGCCCGCAGTAAACGGTCAACAACCGTGGGCCTTGGAGTAGGAGCCGACCGTGACTCCGAACCAAGTAAAATCTTGGTGTTTGCGTTTGGTTTTAGTTTTAAGTTTTCCGCTGCGTATTCTCCCTTTTAATCTGAAACGACTTACGATATTCACCCCCCGCTATCATTTTCTCTCGATCCAAAAAGTGGTATCAGAGCGGGGAAGCTCAAATTTGGTGCAATCACCAGTTTGAGAATTTTTCGGATTTCTCTTCGAATTGTTTTTTTTTAATTTTTATCTTTAATCGAGACCGGTGCAACACCCCTCGATAATCACTTTTCTTTATCCCGCACTACTAATCCAAGATCAAGTCTTGGGACAGAGTTTTCCTTTCTTTTCTCTCTTTTTCAGATAAAATCCTTAATGGCCATGCAAGAAGGCTTCAGCACCGCATGGCCACCGCTCTTCAGTGGGGTGGACTTCTTCTACTGGAAGAGCAGAATGGAGGTCCACCTGAAAAATCAGGTGGACATTTGGATAATCATCTAGTCCGGACTGGAAATACCAAGGAATGCTGATGGAGTACAACAATCTTACACTGAATGGGACGCTGCACTCAAAAAGAAAATTGAAGCCGATGCCAAAGCGACCCAAACCCTCCAATGCGGCCTAACAAAAGAGGAGCTGAACCGGGTGAGTCCATTCAACAGCGCCAAAGAACTCTGGGGTAAGCTGATCTAACTACACGAAGGAACCTCCGACACTCGAATCAGCAAGAGGGACCTTCTGCTAAACAAGCTATACAACATCAAGATGAACGAAGGCGAATCAGCAGCTCAGCTCCACGCCAGAATCCAGGAGGTGATGAATGGTCTACACACCATTGGTCACAAGGTAGAAAACCGTGACTTAATAAGATACGCCCTTAACGCTTTCCCAAGAAACACCTTGTGGGCATCTATGGTAGATGCTTATAAGGTTTCTAGGGATCTTTCCAAAATCAAGTTAGATGAACTTTTTTCTGAACTCGAATTACATGAACAGACTAACTGCAATCTGGCCGAGAAAGACATTGCTTTTGTTGCAGGTAAAGCTAGAAAGACATCCAAGAAGAAAATTCAACCTGTACCCAAGTCTGACTCAGACTCAGACTCAGAAGATGACGAAGGAGATCGACCTAAGCTGGTCCGACTGGCCCGAAACTACAATAAGGAACTGAATAATCAATCCAACAGAAGGAAAGCTAACCGATGTAAAGAAGAACCATCTGAACCCTCAAATGACAAGAACAAACCAAATGTGACCTGCTACGAGTGCAAGAAGAAAGGTCACTACAAGATGGAGTGTCCTAACCTAAAGGAGACCAAGAAGACATGAAAGAAGAAAGCACTCTAGGCAACATGGGACGAGTCCTCCGAAGAAGAAGAAGAGGTCCCACAGTCGAACCTGCTCGCACTAACTGCCTCAGAAGAAATCGAGACCGAGTCAGAGTCGGAGCCGGACGACGGCAAAATTACATTCTCACAGGACGTCAAAATAACTGTAAGTGGTTTTTCAAGAAGTCAATTAAGTGAGTTAATTTCTTATCTTTCTCGAGATTTGACGAAAGCTAAACTCCGAGTCGAATCTCTCCGACAGGAAGTAAAACTCCTGAAAGGGAGAGCTGACTCTAGATCCTTAACTGAGAAGGTTCAAGAAGGAACTTCTACTCAAGTTGAAAAACTTGAGGAAGAGAACTCTTCCTTGAAAACTCAAGTTAAGGACCTTAGATCAACCTTAGAACGATTCACTTCTGGTTCCAAGGGTCTTGACATGATTCTTGGAAAACAGAAGTCGGTTCTAAATCGATCCGGACAAGGCAATAGAACCAAATCTAGACAAAGATCCTACTATGCTGTACTGAACCAGTCCAGGCCTAAAGTTCAGACATGGGTACCCAAACTATGCCTGAACAAACAAACTGGATCAAATCATTATTGGATCCCCAAGGACAAGATTCACATCTTGCCAGACCATTATCGTGGCTTTAGTCCAGGGGGAGCCAAATTAAAAACAATATTTATTGTTAGATAAAATTTAATTTTTTGTTTGCAAATTGCATGATTGATTGTTTACTTAATTCCTGCAATTTACCATGCTTAGACTTAGGAATGGTTAGTTTAAGGACTGAACCAACTTAACTGAAATTTGACAACATAGTATTGGGTGGAGGTGAGATGATAGACGTTAGGGAAGCCAATTCTAATAAGGTCAAGTATACTCTACTTGGTCTCTTTAGACTGGTGAAACTAGCCGAAGCTACCGATCCAAGACCCAAACTAGTTAGACCAGAATTTTTTAAAAAATAACTTTGAAAATGAAATTTCATTAAAAGGCTTTGTCAAGGAAAGGGTTGATGATCCAATAAGGCTACGGCCAAAGAAGGCCTAGTGCCTCGCCAAGACCTGGAAGCCAATTTTTGAAATTCAAATTCAAACTATTCTTTGTAAAATTCGAATATAACATAAATATTCAGTTAATTGTAGATTCAAACATTTTTTTAAAAATCAAAATCAACTGTTTTCAAAATTAATTTAATTTTTTTAAATCATAATTTTTAAAAATAATTCTATCTACCAAAACCTGTCTCACAAAACCCATAAGGCAAACGTGATTGATAACCTTAGATTGGGTGAGACAGACTAGGCTGTGAAAATCAATTTAGGCTATTCCTGATTCTAATTGGATCCAAATCAACAAAACACTTTATGTGTAGGAACATAAAGATTTGGACCAATGGTTGTTGGATAGCGGTTGCTCCAGACACATGACTGAAGATAAATTAAAATTCACCAAACTCAAGTTCAAGAACCTAGGCCCTGTGGCATTTGACAACAATGCTACAATCAAAGTAATTGGGTAAGGTAATATTGAACTTAAATCTGACTTTGTTATTAAGAAAGTACTTTTGGTTGAAAATTTTAACTTTAACTTGCTTAGCATAAGTCAGTTGTGTGATTCTGGGTATGTAGTTACCTTCAACAATTCTAACTGCCTGATTAGAAACCTGCAAGACTCGGAAATCATGCTTAAGGGCACTAGGAAAAATAATGTTTACACTATAGACCTACCCCTAGTACCTAAATGTATGTTAACTCAGTTAGAACAATCAAACCTCTGGCATAGGAGATTAGCTCACACTAATCTGAGAATTATTTCAAAAATCACCCAACTTGGCCTAATTAAAGGTATCCCTAAAATTAAAAATCATGAAAATTTAATATGTGAATCATGTAATCAAGGTAAACAAACCAGGTATAATCACAAACTAATCCAATCTGATCAAACTCAAACCACACTTGAGCTCCTGCACCTTGACCTATTTGATTCACATGGAGCCAAGTCACTAAGCGGAAACCGGTACTGCTTAGTAATAGTTGATGATTACTCTAGGTTTACCTGGGTTAGGTTTCTAAAGACCAAAGATGAAATCCTAAACCTATTTAATGAATTTTGTAAGTTAATTGAAAATCAAAACGATACTAAAATCAAAAGACTTAGGAGTGACCATGGGGGAGAATTTGAAAATCAACGGTTCGAGGAATTCTGTATGGTAAATGGGTACATACATGAATTTTCGTGTCCTAGAACCCCCCAACAAAATGGGATAGTCGAAAGGAGAAATAGAACTCTATAGGAAGCCGCTAGGGCTATGCTCAACGAATTCAACCTAATCAACCAGTATTGGGAAGAAGCAGTTAGTACGACTTGCTACATTCAAAATAGAGTCTTGATTAATAAGCGACACAACAAAACACCCTTTGAACTATACTACCATACACTTCCAAAACTACACTACCTAAGGGTCATTGGATGCAAAGTCCATATCCTAAACACCAAAGACTATCTAGGAAAATTTCAGTCTAAGTCAACCCCAGGCATCTTCCTAGGATATTCAACCACAAGTAAAGCCTATAGGGTTTACAACAAACAAACTAATAAAATTGAAGAAACAACCAATTTAATATTTGATGAAGAAATTAACTCAAAACCTGATAATCCACATCAAACTTCATCAAACACTGATCAAGAAGATAATGAACAAACTGTTAAACCCTTAATTGAACCCTTAAATGAACTAACCATTAAACCAACTAGTGAGTCAGTTGAACCAAATGTTGAACCAGATGTTGAACTAAATATTGAACAAAATCGACCAGCCGGACCTGAGGCTGAACCAAGTTTAAGAAAAACCAAGAAAACCAGACTTAGTCACCCAACTGATCAAATTGTGGGTGATCCAACTTTAGGAGTCAGAACTAGGTCTTCCTATAGAAATCTCAGTCAGATAGCAATGATTTCAAAAATAGAACCTAAGACTATAGAGGAAGCCCTACCTGATCCTGATTGGATCATAACTATACAAGAAGTGTTAGCCCAATTTGAGAGAAACCAAGTCTGGGAATTAGTACCTAAACCTGAGGGCAAATCCGTCATTAACACTAAGTGGGTTTTTAGAATCAAGTTAAATGATCAAGGAGAAATAGTCAGAAATAAAGCCCGTTTAGTAGCGAAAGGATTCAGTCAGGTAGAAGGGTTAGATTATGACGAAACCTATGCCCCGGTAGTCAGACTTGAGTCAATTAGAATGTTATTGGCCTTTGCATCCCATAAAGGATTTAAACTATACCAAATGGATGTAATGTCAGCCTTTCTAAATGGATTCATTAAGGAAGAAGTCTATGTAGGACAATGTTAGTAGGAGCCCTAGAGCCAATTATGTGATGATTGACTAGAGGCATTTTGTATCATATTCTATTATTAATAAAGGCATGTTTGGTTATTATCCTTACTTTGTATTCTGTGCCGAATGACTAAGTATAATAATGTCCTTGTGTAGTAGGTTTCTATCTACATTATATCGATTGGTTGAATCAATAGTGAGATAATGTAGAGAACACTACACTAAATTATTCCTAGTCGAGCATTAATATTCAGGGACAATATTAATGCATGGAGACTAGCATGTAGGTCAACTGATGACTTGAGCTCACAAGTCATGGATATGTGATATCAAGTTGACACATGGGTATACATTGGAGAATGTGTACTGAATGACCCACCGTGAGAAAGTTTCATAGATTGTCATATGAGTGTCATAGACTTTCTCATGTGACTATTGGTATGAATAGTCCTTAGACCTGAAGTCACCATGGTTCCCTACATAAGGATTTATGTACTATGGTATCGTCAAACGTCACCCGTAACAGGGTGGACTATAAAGGCGATCACTTGGTATGTAATGAATTATGCGGAGGGATGTGAGTGATGTAGATGGGATCTATCCCTCCCATATGACGGGAGTGATATCTGTGGGCCCCTTGATCGAGTAGGACTACTGAAATGCATGGCCATGCTCAGATGAGTCAATATGAGATATTGAGCTCATTTGTTTGAGTGAGTCTACTCGGGGATCAAGAAACACAAGATTGATTGAGGATGACATGGTCTATGCCTCATTGGTCAATCTAGATATCAAGGATAGAAGGACAAGGTCATACACTATCATAGTCACGGAGGTTTATTCGGATCTTGACCTTTCTTGTTATTTGGGTAGCAGTGATGCATTGCTCGATGCCACTCATTGCTTATGTGTCTAATGTTGGGACCGGGTGCATGTTGACATGGATACGGGTTCGTAATTTTAGAATTTAATTACGTGCAGCGGAAGATTTAGCATAAATAATTTCATAAATTATTTTAACCACGTATCTAGCATGCAACCTTATGATGTGGTGACATGATCATACATTTAAAATTTTGCAGAAAGTAAACTAATTAACTTAATACCTCGCGTAACTCGTAGAAAGGGACGAGATCCAACCGTAGCGTCCCTTGGAAGCTCGGCCTCTATTCGTGTCCACGCCGAGTTCTCTTCGGGATGACTTCGCAAAGCCACGAGTTTCGTGCCGACAAGAACTACTAGATTCTCCAAAGGCACGACTAGAATATCAAGAGAGAGAGATGAAAAACTAACCACCAAACGGAAAAACGGAATCAAGATTCCGGTAGGAAGGAAGGAGTCGCGATCCGCTTCTTCTTCTTCTTCTTCTTCGGCACCTTCTTGATGGAGGTGGCTCACGGCAATGGAGGTGAGGGCAGCCGACCCTAGAAGAGGATGACGGTAGCCGGCCCTAGAAAAGGGAGAGGGAGAGAAGGAGAGGAAGAGAGGCTAGGCAAGAATCCTTGATCTCTTGAATTAATTTCCAAACCTTGCCTTTGCACCTTTATATAGTAGCCTCTTTATCGCCAAGTCTCCTTTTAACGGAATAAATTTTTCATAAAAAATTTATCTTATAAATTTTTCTATGAATTATTCCGTTATGCCAAGTTTTATTATAACTTAATTTATAATAAAAACAACCATGTCTCCCCTTTTATTATGAAATAAAATTTACAAGAAATTTATTATATAAATTTTTCTTATCATGGAAAAATCAATTCATAATTGATTTTATAAAATAAAATAAACCAATCCATGGTTCATTTTAATATCTATAAAAAGAATAAATTCTATAAATTTCTTTATATAAATTTCTTTATCCATAATTTTATAAAACAAACCGCGCACGGTTTATTTTATAATTTGAACCAAAACAATTTGGTTCTCCCCTTTTATTGTGGCCGGCCAAACAAAGAGGGTGGGGACCCTCTTTTGCCGGCCAAATCCTATCCAAATACCATACGAATTAAACTCATTTAATTCGCCCAATAAGTCTTCAAAAGACTTAGTCATTTTATGCTTCCGATGCGCCTCTGAAAATTCAGATTCGACTTATCTCTCTTGATCGGAAAATCCAATTTTCAACTCGTTTTAAATCCCTCGGATTACTCGTAGTGCGTGTGACTAAATAGGCTTTCGATTTATGTTGGTCGTCTATAATTAACCAATTATAGAACGATCATGAGTGACACCTAGTAGTACATCATGATCCCCAATTAATCGAAAGATCAACGGTTGACCTCAGAAATAAATCTGAAACCCTTCAGCAGCTATAATGAGTCATGCCTCATTCCCTTCACCATCTTATACCCTCTTGGTTCAAGACACGGTCTATATGTGTCAGTCCCCACTAGGCTGACTACGTCACACCTAGCCCAAGTAATGTCTTTCTCGTCTAACGGATTCTAGTTACTCTCATGTTTCTGAGAGATTCATACTCGGAACATGTGATGCTCTGGCCAGAGGCTTCGAGTAACAATCCGACGATAGGCCTGGGTATACATCTCCTCGCAAGGAGTGGTGAATCTTTTGTAGGCTGTTCAAACATCTTCGGGCACTTCGGCTTATACCCAATCATCCTGGGTCCACACCTCCTTGGAGATGCTTGCTTAAGATGTCAAAGTATAAATCTTTATGACCAAGATGACTTGAACACCGCAAGTCAAAGGAACATCGCACTTAAGCTGCAGTAAGAACTTCATTGACATATCTATATGTAGATTACCATATGAAGTTTTACAGCTAGTTACTCCAATGAACTAGTTCCCTTAACTAGCATTCATGTTTATCTCCGGACATCCCAATGTCACCAGCCAGTGAGAATCAGGTGATTAGAGAATAACCCATGCTAGTCTCAACAGAATTGATAGTGTCCGTGTTTATCAATTCATCGACTAGGGACAATTTCAATACTTCACAATTGTACATGTAGAGATAATCACTAGTTGTGAATTCATCACAAATTCTCTCATGATGTGAATTGTATTGCGGACATTCAGTAAATGAGTTTAAGATCTCAATCAAATACACGAACATGTATACTCAAATAGTGAATATTCATTTATTAAAGTAAATGATTACAATCATAAGGCGATTGCCTTAGGACACTTCTCTCATATTACTAACAAACTCCCACTTGGCCTAATGCCAATCGCTACGGTATCCAATACCACAGGCTCTAACATGACCCTCAAACTTGCTTTGAGGCAAGGCCTTAGTTAAAGGATCCGCTAAATTCCTTTCAGTGGGAATTTTCTCAATTTGTATATCATTCCTACTTATAATCTCTCTGATCAGATGATAGCGGCGAAGCACGTGTTTGGATCGCTGATGAGACCTTGGTTCCTTTGCTTGTGCAATAGCTCCATTGTTGTCGCAGTAAACCGGTATTGCTTCATCAATGGTTGGAACTACACCAAGTTCCGAGACAAACTTCTTGATCCAGACTGCTTCTTTTGCTGCTTCCGAAGCCGTAATATATTCCGCTTCCGTGGTAGAATCCGCTACAATGTCTTGCTTGGAACTCTTCCAACTTATTGCGCCTCCATTCAAAGTAAATACATATCCAGACTGAGATTTGGAATCATCCTTATCTGTCTGGAAACTGGCATCTGTATACCCACGTATTACCATATCTCCTTCTCCATATATTAGGAACACATCCTTAGTTCTTCTTAAGTACATAAGGATTGTCTTGACAGCCGCCCAATGATCCATTCCTGGATCAGACTGGTATCTGCTCGTGACGCTCAGAGCATATAATACATCGGGCCTAGTACATAACATAGCATACATGATAGATCCTATCGCGGATGCATAAGGTATCTTATTCATGCAAATCCTCTCGTCTTCTGTGCGCGGACACATAGACTTTGAAAGGTTGATCCCATGCCTGATGGGAAGGTAACCTTTCTTGGATTCCGACATGCTAAACCTTTTTAGCACTCGGTTTATATATGTAGACTGCGAAAGACCAAGCAACCGTTTTGATCTATCTCTATAGATTCTAATCCCAAGGATATAGGTTGCTTCTCCCAGGTCTTTCATGGAGAAAGTTTTGGACAACCAAATTTTAACCAACTGTAAGACTGATATATCGTTTTCCTATAAGCAATATGTCATCGACATATAACACTAGGAATACGACTGCACTCCCACTAACCTTCTTGTACACACAAGGTTCGCCAGGATTTTGTGAGAAATCAAACTCTTTGATTGTCTCATCAAAACGGATGTTCCAGCTCCTGGATGCTTGCTTCAGTCCATATATGGATCGTCGAAGGCTTGCATACTTTGGTTTTATCAACCGATGTGAAACCTTCAGGTTGTATCATGTATACAT